>VZQC01010225.1:1426357-1617945 GCA_009823505.1 Rhizomys pruinosus | reverse complement strand
TAAAAAAAAAAAAAAAAAAAAGTAAATCCACTGGTCATGGTGATGCACACCTTAGCCATTTGTTGAAATGACATAGTGTGCTTGTTTTTACTTGATTTTACCTTCTTTTTGTCTCTGTTTTGTTTTGTTGAGACAGGGTCTCCCTGTAGCCCCAGCTGGCCTGGAACTCACTATGTAGACCAGACTGGCCTTGAACTCACAAAGATCTGCCTGCTTCTACCTCCCAAGTGCTGGGATTAAAGGCATGTGCCTCCACACCCAGCTAATTTTATTCATCTTGATAGAGCTATACAGTTAGCTGTGAACTAAAGTGCTATTTAAAATGGTATCAGAAATAGCTTAGAATCAGTGTTATTTGAATTAAATATGTATTTTTGGACCTAAGATTCTCAGAGACAAGTATGATTGTTGGACATTTCAATGAGAACTAGATTTATCATTTGGTAGCTGACATTTTGACTGAAGATTTGGGTAAAAATAGTTGCAGGGTGGTTTCTATCTTCTTATTTCATGAGGCTTTAATTTCCAGAAACTCATAGGATCTTATTTATTGTTAGTTATTTTACTATTAATTTGTAATATAAAACCATAAATAGAATCACTAGAATGTAGAAACAAGGAGTACAGGTTTAAAAAAAAAAAAGACTAGGAGCTGGAGAGAGGGCCTAGTGGTTAAGAGCACCAACTGCTCTCGAAGAGGACCCGGGTTCAATTCCTAGCACCCACATGGCGGCCAAGAACCATCTTTGACTCCAGTTCCAGGGGAATCTGACACCCTCTTCTGACCTCTCCGACATTGCACAACACGGGTGCACAAACCTACATGCAGACAGTACATTCATACACATAATAAATTAGGGGCTGGAGAGGTGGCCTAGCAGTTAAGAGCGTCAACTGCTCTTGCAGAGGATCCAGGTTCGATTCCCAGCACCCACATGGTGGCTGAGAACTGTCTTTAACTCCAGTTTCAGGGGAAGCTGACACCCTCTTCTGACCTCCCTGAGGCATTGCACGACACAGGTGCACAAACCTGCATGCAGACAGTACATTCATACACATAAAACAATAAATAAAATTTAAAAAAAGAAAAGAAAAGATTTATTAAAATTTAAAAAAAGATTAAAAGAAAAAAAAAAGACTAAAATGAGCCAGACATGGTGGCTCACAACCTTTAATCCCAGCACTCTGGAGGCAGAAGCAGGTGGATCTCTGAGTTCAAGGCCATCCTGGTCTACATAGTGAGCTCCAGGCCAGCTGTGACTAAAGGGAGACTCTGCCTCAAAAAGACCAAAAAAAAAAAAAATACAAACAAAAAAGATTAAAATGAAATTGCTCATTTCATGTATGGTATTTATAATAGAAAATTTCATATATACCTTTAAACCACCAGGTGGCAGTAGAAACAAATCATTATAACTTTTTTCATCTTTTTTAAATTGCATTTTCGTGTTTTTCGTAGACATCATCTCAATCAATATTAATCATTCTTATACCCCTTTCCCCATTAGCACCCCTCTCCAAACTGGAATTCATACTTTCTGTCATTTGTGACAAAGCCCATGTCAAGTTAATGTCCACAGACATTCCCCAGTGCAGGTTCATTCACAAAGGTCTCATCAGCCCATCAGGAATCCCTCTATTTAAGACCAACTCTTCCTCACCCTGCAGTAATCAGCTGCCAATAGTCCTTCTGCTAAGATTGAGACCTGTGTCCGTTTCCACAGTTTTTATGCTGGGTTTTGTCTTCATGAGTTTGCATGGGTCTTGTGCATACTGATACCACTACTGTAGGTTCATATGAAAAGGGTCCTCTGTGCTTGTATGATTCTATTTCCAGATGGTCATGCACCACCTCCCTGGCTCTTACAATCTTCCCTCCCACCTCTTCCACACTTGGCACTGATCCCTGGGTCAGTGAAGCTTAAAATAGGAATTTGGTCCAAGAACCCACACGTTGCAGACTCCTAATCTCCATGCTTTGTCTCTTTTGTGTTCCTGGCCCCTCCCTTGCATGAGGGAGCTTCATTAGTCAGAGTGGAGAGATTTATTAGTGTCCTCTTTATCTCTTAGTCTATGTTTCACGAGTCTTAAGTGAAGAGGTTATACTGTAGATATGACACTTAGGCTTGTACAATTCACAGACAATGTCTGTGTGTGACCAGTTGTGGTACTCTGTAATTGTCTCTCTCTGGTGCAAAAGAAGCTTTTTATATGAGTGATGACTGGGATACTTGACTGTAAGTATAAGGATAAATATTTTGCATATAGTAAGAAATTACATACAGCAGCCTAGGGATGTGACAGCTTTGGGTTTTTCTCTAAGATTGATGACCTCTCCAGCTGTGTGTATTTGGCTGTATTTACAGTACCACATGAGTTTCCTCCCATTGAGTGGGTATTAAGTCCAATTAGAACCATTGATTGCCCCTAAGGTAAAAGTGCCACTAATGCACCAATGTAGTATGCTGTGCCATTCTTTGATGTGGTTGTTTGGTCTTAAAGCTGGTGTTGGTCTATCAATTGCTTTGCTTGTGTAGTGGTCTCCGAAGGTGTGAGAGCTAGACTCTAGAGTTGGTAGATTGCAGGTCAGTTCCAGGCCCATTGCTCCAAATCCGATCTCCAAATATGCCCTGTCTTCAAACGATAGGACCTTACCTTCAAGTTCTGGGGGGCAATCAAGGGCTCTGACAATATTCTGTGTAATTTTGTGAGTCTCTGGGATTATCCTGACACCATTTCTTGTTATGTAGTCTTCACATAACAATAACCTTACACACATGGACTCATGTAGGGATATTGTATGTGTAATTTGTCATTAGTTTGTTAGGTGAATGATTCTTTCTGTTTTTTTTTTTTTTAATACTACCTAGGCATAATTTATCTTTCCTCTCTCTCTCTCCCTGTCTAATCCTCCTTCCATGTCTTTCCCATTTAAAATGTCCTCATACTCCCCACTTTTCCCTTGATAATACCAGTCTCCTATGGTCCCACCTCTCTTGAACTCCTTTCCTTTTATCCCCAAATGTCAGTGCATAACCTTCCCTTCCCTTACTTAAATAAGTATCCCAATTTTAAACATCTCTCCCTTAATAACACCTTCCGTCCTTCTCACTTGGGTTTGTTCCTTCTTTCCTTTTACTTCTCTGGTTCTTGCAGCTACATCAGGATGTATACTCACATATAAAGATTTGGTGCTGAGATCCACAAATCAGAAAAAACAAATGTTGTTTTCTGAGTCCATGTTACTTCACTCAGTATAACATTTAGGATGAGTCCTTTAAGTATATGCCAAGGAGTAGTATAACCAGGTAAAATGGTTGGTTCATTTTTAGATTTTTAGGCATTCCTCCACACTCCTTTTCATAGTGGTTGCACGAGCTTGCCATCCCACCAGCACTGAATGAGTGTCACCCTTTTCTCACATCTTTTCCAGTATTTGGTATTATTTGTTCTCTTGCTCTTAGTCAGTTTGACAGGGGTAAGATGAACTCTTAATGTAGGGTTAATTTGTATTTCACTAATTAGTAATGGCACTGAACACTTTAAAAATGTTTCTTATCCATCTTCTTTCTTCATTTGAGAACTCACTGTTCAGATCCTTTGCCCATATTTTAATTAGGTCACTTGTTTTCTTTAATTCTTTTTTTTTTTAGTTCTTTATTCTGGATATTAAACCTCTTTCAGATGTGTCACTAGTGAAGATTTTCTCCCACTCTGTGGGTTTTCTCTTCACTTCTCTGGTTGTATTTTTGCTGTACAGAAACTTTTTACTTTAATTGGGCCCCACTTGTTGATTGTAAGTGATGTCTGATATAGAAAGTCCTTTCCTACACCTATATCTCGTAGGTTGCTGCTGATGTTTTCTCCTAACAGTTTCAGCCTTTCAGGTTTCACATTGAGGTCTTTGATTCATTTGGAGTTGACTTTTGTGCAAAGTGAAAGATAAGGTTTCCTTATTATAAGTAGCATAGTTTATTATACAACGTGGGCAACCCGCAAAGGTGTAAAAACTAAGTTAATAAATACATGAAAGTTGTTTGACTTGAGGGTCACAGCCTGTTTTTCTCTGTTTGTATATCTGAACTCTTAGCACAGAGGTCTAAGGTATATTAGAATACTTAAAACATAATAGGTAACCAGCAGAAACTGTTGGGGAAATAATGTAGCTTCATCTCAATATAGACAATACCACAAGACCATCTTCTCCTCTTCCTACAACATTCAGCCTGTATTAGTTTTCAAACTACATTCTGTGGGCTAAATCCATCCAGATGCCTACCTCGGTAAATAAAGTTTTATCAACAAACACACTTACTCATTTTAATAATGTTAATGGCTGTTTTCAAACAAAGGTTATAGACATAAGTAGCCATGCTGGAGATGGTCTAGAGGGTATAACATACATCTTAGTTTGCCCTTTAAATTAAATGAAATTAAGTTAAATAAGATTTGCCAGCTTTTGATCTAATTCCCCCAGATAACTCGAAGGAGGGTCTAAAATCTTTTTTTCTTTTTTTAAACAATAAAATGAGTAGAGAATGAGCAAGAACTACTGACATGATAGTTATAAGGCCACCATATACTTAGAGTGTTTTGGAGGTCAATGTCCTCCTTGAGCATATCTCATTTAATAGAAAGAGATGTTTCGTAGAAAAAAGAGAAAAGAGAGGTATCTTACCACTTTTGTTTTTCTTCGGTCAATGTCAAGCTTCAAGATGTAAATCCTGAAATAATTCCATGGATTTTGTTAGGCCTTTTGCGAAGACATGAATTTGCATCATTGCCTTCATCCTAGTTTGCTTTCCATTACTATGATAAAATACTTTGACCAAAAACAACTTAGGAAGGAAAGGGTTTATTCCATCTCACACTTCCAAGGCATAGTCCATCTTTGAAGAAAGGAGGAACTCAGGGTGGGAACTGAAAGGCAGGAGCAGAAGCAGAAATCCTGGAGCAATGATGTTTACTAACTTGCTGCCCGTGACTTGCTCAGGTACTTTTCTTATAGGGCCCAGGCCCACTTGACCAGTGTTGGAACCACCTACAATGTGTTAGGCCCTCCCACATCAATTAGCAATTAAGAAAATGCCTCACAGCTATGGCCTGGCCACAGTCAATCTGAGGGAAATGATTCCTCAATTGAGATTCCCTCTTCCAAATAACTCTCTCTGGCTGTGTCACCGAATAAAAAAATAACTAGCAAACTTGACTCTTTGTCAGTTTTGACGCACAAATGCATGATTTTAAGCCATAACCTTTTCTTTATTGTTTGTCACCAAGATCTTATTTTAATGTCATATTATAAAACAAAGTTCAGATTTAAAAGTCCCAAGGTTTTTTAAAAAATTCAAATACTTTAAAAGATCAAAATCATTTTGAAAATCCAAAGTATCTTAAATGTGGACTCCTGTAAAATAAACGATTAAAAAAAGTTACATATGAAAGGTTTCAGTGGTGCAAAGAAGCCAGATTAGACCAAATTAAAATCCAACAGATGCAGTTTTATTCAGGGGCAGGGCTCCCGGGCACTTTCCTTTGTCCTGAGGAGAGGGGCCAGGGAAGTCAGGCACTCCTGCCAGAGCAGGGGGTTTTGTAGGTCACTTGGTGTGGAAACATGACGTGCAGCCAGGAACTGGACTTGTATCCAAGTATGGTCACTGACTGGACACCTGGGGGCGGCCTCCAAGCAGGCTGTGTCCACTTTCCAGAATGCAGAAATGGGCTCTTGGCACCTTCTACACCCATTTCTTTTGGGGGATCTTTGTAGCTGTTGAGGGAAGGGAGTGCTGGGGTAATGGCGGACAGAGGTAGAGAAGTGCTTGGGGCAAGCTGCAATTTTCTGGCCTGCAAAAGGGTAAGCCAGGAACTCCATCCTAATTTCCCGACCTCTTTGGGTATATGGGCGCTGGTTCAGATCTGACTGCTTCTGGCTGGGAAGAGACAGTGTTGGGAAGGGGAGATGAGAATCAGCGGGCTTGTCTCAAAGGACTATATGGCTGTCGGAGCATTCGTTTGACTGCTACTCCGGAGACCTTCTGAATCCATTCCTGGAGAAAACGGAGGAAACAAGGTGCAAAGAGAAAAAATAAGCAGATGAACATGAGGTATCCCATCCTAGGGTCAAGCCACATAAGAAGGGGAGTCTGCCAACGGGAGCAGGGAGAGGAGGGGGCTGGTCGTGTCATCTGAGGTCCTCTTCCAGTTTCTGGAGCAACGCAATCTGGATTTCCACCAGGCCAGACTCCTAGATGTAATAGCAACATTTCTCTCCCAGGAACAGGCAGGTGCCCTCTTTGTTAGCTGTGAGAGGGTCCAGTGATGAAAGGGGAAGTGAGGTCACTGACTGACGGCTTCTGGGGAAAGTGCACATCTGTGTGTCCCTTGGAATCCTGGGAGAGCGATTGGAAAGTTTTAGAAAAAGTTTTACTACACAGAGCTCCAGGATGAGAGTCAGCATAACCGTGACAGTAGGTTCTGGGGAGGCCTCAGTCACGAGTCCCAAATATTTCTGACAGGTTAATATAAACAGCACAGCACATCTCACCTGTCTCTGAGATGTTTTCTAGCATTTCACAGCAGATCTGTCACCTATCTCTCTGGTAATAAAGTATAAGTTATTTTATTTTTTCCTTTTATTTACACTTTCCTGTTGGGGTGTTTAAAACCAACAGTTAGCTCAGATAAATTAATTTAATTTTTCTGTTAAGGTCAGTTGAGGTTCTGGTCTTCAAGGGTCATTGAGGCCTTGGGGGAGCACGTAGCTCCATTCTTTTTACCAGTTCCATCTATGTGAGGACAAAGTCAGGTCTTGCTTGACCAGCTTCCCTTTGAAGCATGACAAGACTCTCTGTTTTGACAGTCCTCTTTTGGACTGGACACTGGCCAGAGTCCCTTAAGTGAATCTCCAAGAGCTTCCTGATCTGGGAAGCCTGGTGACTCATAGTCACAGGACATTCAGAGAGGTGCCCTCACAGACACCCTAGATCTTAAGTTGACCTTAGGGGGCAAGGGCCAAAAGACTGTCTCTTTGAATCCCTCTGGCCAAATCAGATTAAAGTTTTAGGTATGGTTGTTAAACCTCCAAGAGGGTTAGTTGTATGAATTTGGTATTTTAATTACTATATAACACATAAGTAAAGCTTGAACAGTGACTTAAACATTTTTAATAAATCATGGATTGCTAGCCGGGCGTGGTGGCGCATGCCTTTAATTCTAGCACTCAGGAGGCAGAGGCAGGAGGATCTTTGTGAGTTCAAGGCCAGCCTGGTCTACAGAGCAAGTTCCGGGACAGCTGGGACTACAGGGAGACCCTGTCTCAAAAAAAAAAAAAAAAAAAAAAATCATGGCTTGCTGTGACAGAACATTCTGACTAGTACTAGCTTGGGGAGGAAAGGGTTTATTTGCTTTATGTTTCCCAAGTCACAGTTTATTATTTAGGGAGCTCAGGGAAGGAGCCTGGAGGTAAGAACTGTAGCACAGGCTAGGAGGGAGTGCTGCTTACTGGCTTGTTCTGCTGGTTCATGTTCAGCCTATTGTATTATAAAATATCCCATAGACCTGGCCATAGGTCAGTCCAATGAAGGCATTTAATAAGGTTTCCTTAGTCCAGGTGTGTCAGGATAACACTAAAGCTATAAAGAGGTTTAAAATAATACTTTTTAGGTCTATCTCAAATGAAGGCTCTTTCGCTATAAACATACAGTTGGTTTTACTGCCCCCAGGGTCTGGATTATAGTTTTGAGAAGGAAAGGGGGAGGGGGGCGGCGTGTGACATTCCTACAGCAGGCAGGAAATAGGCAGACTTGAATTAAGCTCACCAAACCAAATGAAGTTGGTTTCATTTGGACTGTCCCATGTGCTCCCTGGAAGTAAAACCTAATTTTTTTCTTGAAAATATCAAAAGTAACACATGCAAAGTATAACAGATATATAAAACATTTTCAGATGTATAAATAACTCAATAATTATCTATGTCCCTTTTACCTGAGACTGTACTAAGGTGTGCAGTACATGCCAAAGGGGTGGACTTAAAATTATGGTTGGGATATTAATTTTTATAATAATAGCAATGAATTTCTATTTCTATGATAATGTGTTAGATATTTTGGTGTCAACGTGACATACCCTGGTTGAGGGAGTATCAATTGGAGAATTGGCTCCATTGGACTGGCCTGTGGCCACATCTGTGGAGTATTGTCTTGATTACTGAGTTATGTGGGAGTGCTCACCGCACTGTGGGTGCTGCCACTGTGGGCAGGTTGTTATATACAGTATAAAAAATCAGGCTGGGTATGGGGCAGAGGAGCAAGCCAGTAAGCAGCATTCCTCCATGGTCTGTGCTTCAGCTTCTGCTTCCAGTTTCCTGCCCTGAGTTCCTATGGTGGGGTCCCTCAGTGAGGGACCTCATTTGGTGACCATGGGAAGGGAAAACCCCAGTGTGGAGCACAAGGGCAGGACTGATGGTTGTTTGGGCTTGCTGAGGAGTCTTCAAATCCTTCCTTAAGGAAAACATGACATCTTTTAGCCTAATAAAGGAAATAAAAAATAAATCATAAGCTGAAGATGCTAAAACCTATGTCATAATCTTGATATATGTGGCATGAATATATGCATATTTTGGACTGATACAAATTGGAAGGAACAACAACAACAACAGCAAAGACTGGGTCAAAGAACTGACTGAAATGGTGAACTTCTGCCTGAAACAATAAACTTCTGCATCAAAAATTTTAAGAGAGACTGAGAAAAAAATGAAACACATGTTTGGCAGAATGCATGAGCTCTGGTGGGGTGGGGGGCAAGAAAAGGGGGAATAGGTCTAGATTTGATTGGAAATTTTGTACGAAATGCACAAAGGTTCAATAAAAATTGGCTTTGGAAAAAAAAGAAAATAAAATTTGATGATGATACTATAAAAGTTGTACTGTCTATCAATGCAACAGTAGATTCTTAATATGTTATAATTGCATCACAGAATTCTTAAAAGCTAACAGTACTTCCTACATACATTCATACATAAGGTTCTAATAATTCATTTTGGAAAAGGTTGTATTGAACAAAGGCACATACATTGCTATCAGCCATAAATGCTTTCATTTGGAGAAAGAAACACCTTACATACACACATGTATCCACACATTCACACATGCTATCTTTATCTTAGTGTTTGTACTGAGCAGAGTCATATACATTGCTGTCAAATTTAAAGGCTTTCATTTGGAGAAATCATCTTTAGAAATGCTATTTATAGCATGCAACCCTAATTAGTTTCCTCACATTTCCAAGGCTGAGGTGGCTAATGCAGTTTATCATGCTGTCGACAAATGTTCTGCATCTTTAGATAGACAACTATGAACTTCTTGAAATACTTTAACAAGTGGTGGAGAATGGAATTATATATGCGATTTGCGCTAACAGCTAACCATAACTAAAATTACAATATGACAATTAAAGATGATTTCATCAAGGGAAAAGCTAAAGAATGAGGTGACAGGAGATACTCAGTCTTACTAAGACAGAATACCAAAAGCATGAAGTTAGGTACAGGAAAATGGTATTCAGGAACCTAGAATGAGAGAGGAAGGCAAAACACAGCCTACAGTGTGTGTGGGGAAACCTGTTATGGCCACAGCCCAGTCCAGGGCAGCGGTGCCCACACAAAAGCACATGGTGATTCTATAAGATAAAATAAACATAATAAGGTCTAAAGGTAGTTATTCTGAATACATTACAGTTATCTATTTTTTAGGCTATTTCATTGGAGGGAAGAAATTGTAGTTTTTGTAAGGTGCCCAGGGGAAAAATGTGCCACTGTGCCCAGACTGTGAATGGATCCAGAGATTTTAATTTGGTCTCTGATCAGAGGGACAGTGGCACAGCTATCAGAAGCCTGTTTAAGTAAAAGAAAAGAAAAACACATGTTAGTAAATCTTTACTAAGGAAAGGTCAAAATTAGGTCTTTGGAAGTCTGAAAGCTATAAAAACAACTTGAATGAAAACTGAAATGAAAATACCTGTAAACAAAAAAATAACTTAAAATAGTTAATTTGGATATTGAACTCAGTATAATAGATATAAAACATATAAAATTTCAGATAACCAGCTTAGATATTGATCTGTAGATATTTAAGGAACCAGTTATTGTAGAAAACAAACTCAGTCTAACAGATACTATTCTGTAGATATTTAAGGGACCCAGGTTCATTAGGCCTTTGAATGTATGTTGAAGAGGCATGCCAAAAATTAAGTTCAAATTAATCAATTTGTGCATAATACAGAACAGAAAGACTTTGAAGTGGCCACTTTTTTGACAGAAACCAATACATGAGAGAATGTGGGCATATGACAGACCATTACATGAAACAGACAACACAGTTACATGACTTTAACATATAATCTTAACATATGAAAACACTTGCCCTTTATATGTTTTGAATAGAAAAAAACAAAGAAAAGGAATTTTTTAGCACTGAGAGATAAATTATGAGAAGCTTCTCTGTAATGTAGTAAAAAAGGGAGTTTTCTTCTTGGAGCAGAGCTAGAATTTGCTATGAAGAACAAAGAGAAGTTAAAATTTAAAGCATAAAAAGAATCCACAAAGTAAAAAGCCTGGGATTTGATCCATGAACCTTGTGAAGTGAAGACTATTTCTTTAACCATTAAGCCATCTCCCTTATTGCTGGGGGAAAAAAGGAAAGAAAACATGGTAGATATGTTTCTCAGTGCAGACAAAGAGTCACAGCAGGAGGGGTTTAGGTAACCAGAGTGGACCCCAGTGGCTGAGGGGCCAAGCCCTCCTAGCTGGGAAAACTCAACTCCGGTGAGGTTTGGCACCATCTAAAAGCTTTTGTAAGAGAGGCCCACACTGACTCCATTTTGAGTATAGCCACCATTTAAAGCAATTACTGGAATCTTTCCAACAGGGAGAAGGTCAATTGCTCAAGGTCAGTTGCTAGAGGTGAGAAGGTAGAGTTAATTCCAGACCTCAACTCTGGACAAACCAAGGTTAAGCATTCACCCTCCGCAGGCTAGGGGCCACCAGATGCATCCAGAGGATTGAGAAACAGGCCTGGTAGAAAAAACCCAGAGCCAAGAATAACCAGTTTCAGGACATGATGCCCTAAACGGATATGCCCCAACCAATGAGAACCTCTCCACACGCTCGCCCTATACCCCTACCCAATGAAAGAACGGCATGGAAACCTTCTGCTTGCAGTTCTTCCCTTTAAAAGATCCCCCACCCGGGCCTTGGGGCTGTGTCTCCCAGCCAGCTTCGTCAGGAGCGTCAGGAGCATGTGGACCAAGCTCGAGCTTGAGTAAAACTCTCTTTGTGCTTGCATCAGACTCGTGATTCCTGGTGGTCTGTGAGACCCTGTGACCTGGGCAATACACTTTCAGCAGCACAAAGAAGCCAGATCAGACCAAATTAAAATACAACAGGTACAGGTTTATTCGGGGGTGGGGCTCCCCGACAGATCCCTGGGCCCTGAGGGCAAGGATCAGGGAAATTGCGTGCTGGGCAGGGGGAATTTATAGTCATTTGTCGTGGAAAGGTGCCAACCAGGAGCTGGACTTGTGTCTAAGTATGGTTACTGACTGGACATCTCTGGGCAGCCCCTAAGGAGGCTGTGTCTGCTTTCCAGAATGCAGAATTGGGCTTTTGGCTCCTTCTATGCCCGCTTCTTTCTTTGGATGTTTGGAGCACAGGGTGGGGGGTGGGAAGGAGGTAAGGAAGTGCTCCGGGCAAGCAGCGATTTTCTGGCCTGCATGAGGGCAAGCCAGGAGCTCCGACATAAACACATGCTTTCTTATTTTAAAAGGGAAGAACTGGGCACACTCGGTAAAACCGAAGTCCAGCCAGGTAGCTCAAATTTGGACATTTGGGTTTCAGTTGCAATCTTCTGTTTCAAAAGGGCCGTGGTAGTTCCATTTTCTCTGGATATTCCATTCACAGCACACACAGATCTTGCTTTATAGGCTTAGGCCAGTTCCACTCCACATCTACTGCTATCCTTAGTGGTTGACCTGGCATCTCCAATATGCGGAAGTCTCCACTGTAACCCAGGCTTCACTTCACAGCTTCACACCGTGACCTATCAGGGTCCTTTGGTCTGTTGGTGCCTTATTTATGCAAAGACTCCCTTGCTATTTGCTCCTTAGCTTCAGAGACTCTGAAACTATGGAGGAAGAACCAACAACCCACCCCTAACTCTTGTCATCTTTCATGGCTCTTTTTTTTTTTTTTTTTTTTTTTTTTTTTTTNCCTGTAGTCCCAGCTGTCCTGGAACTCACTCTGTAGACCAGGCTGGCCTTGAACTCACAAAGATCCGCCTGCCTCTGCCTCCCAAGTGCTAGGATTAAAGGCGTGCGCCAGCATGCCTGGCTTCATGGCTCTTTTTAAAGCCAGCAGCATGTTTCCAAAAACAACACTGCCGGGTTGGGATATACAAAGGCTCATTTTGGTCACATTAGCTTTTGTATGTTGAAGCCACTCTTTCCATATTCAGGAACAGATCAAGGGACCACTTCTTAATTGCTCTAATCTCCTTAACAATGAGAGGCTCTCTTCCAGCACAGGTGTTGGCTGCAGTATTAGGTTTCCTAGTACACTGTTTTAATCTGAAGTATACATTTTGTTATTTCTTTTTTGTGCCACTTGCTCTTTTTCATTGTACACCTGCATAAAATTTGTCAGTAATAACCAAGCCTCAGATTCAACATTAGGCTGCTTTTAAGCTGTCAGAAAAATAGTTTATAATTTTTCATTTAGCTTCAGGTTAGTTTTTAGGTTTGAGGTAGAGGGCTGCTAGAATCTTTACTTAAATATAACACAAATGCAGGTGTTTTTTAGGTCATTACTTCTCTTTGAAACTACATTGTTTTTAGCTCTACTGTCTTCCAAACTCCTACTAGAATGTCCTGTCTGCTTACAACATTCAACCAATTTCGTAGCCCAAACTTCTAAAGTTCTCCACACCGCTCTAAAAAATAACATGGTCAGTTTCTTCAAAGCAATACTTCACTTTTGGTACTGTTCTTGTACTATTAATAAAGAAAACTAAAATAAATAGAGAAAATCCCAGAACAGGATGCTTAAGGAAAACAGCCCTTAGCAGGGGGCAGCCTCTAGTTTACTTAAGGAAACAGCCCTTCTGTGTGTTTAACCTTTGCTTCTGCTACTGTAAACATGCTTTCTGCTTAGAATTCCAGCTCAGGGACTCCTAACAGGCAGAGTGGAGATGCCTAGCTCTCTACTGCCAGGAATTAAAGCAGTGACATTCCATTCTATCCCTGGTGCCTGATTTGAAAGCAGTGCTTTCCATTACATCATGTGCAGAGATGGGGGACTGAGACTTTCTTATTTAAGGAAGAAGTAAATTCATTCTAGCAACTGACTCTGTGGGCTCATACCCAAAAGGTAGTGTCTGGAACACAGAAAGATTCAGCCTTTTATCATCTCTGTTAGTTTCGCTTTACAGTTCAGTTTGTCTCCTATGTATGTAACACACATATCCTGATTAGGTGCTCCATGCTACAAGATCATGTCCTGACTGGCAGAACTGTGTATGTGTACTCAGGCACAGACCAAGCTTCATGCTTTGTTGCTGAGAACCTCCTTAGGGTCAAAACATTCCCCTCTTTGTTGCTGAGAACCTCCTTAGAGTCAAAACATTATCTTGGTTTAGGCGTTATGGATGAGGAAACAAATGATAATGTGACAAATTACTATATATATTAAGAAATAAATAACGTTAAGCTATATATTAGCTCTATTAACAAGGATACTGAAGAGAAAGACAAGCATACAGTTTTAAAGAGTTTTTGACAGAAAAGATTTTATTTTTTAATTTTACTTAACATTGCTTAACTTTTCTATTCTGAGGTACTCCTTAATAATATATTATGATAAGATGTCATTATTACATATTACTCCAGTTATTACTATTTTAACTAATCATTGAATTGGCATTTGTATACATATGAGTACGCAACATCCAACTGTAATTGTGACCCCTAAGACTATGAATAATGGACTCCCTTTTTATTTTTAAACTATTTTATTATAAGATTAGAAAAAAGGTTATGTGTTTCTCCATTTTTAGCTAACTAATTGGACAAAGTAGTTCCCGAAGAGCCTTTGTAATTGTTTCATAAGGATCTCTATTATAAGGAACAAAAATGCAAAATCTTCCATCAAGCATAATACAAATACCTTTCATTTTTGATAGCATTAAGTGTGATCCTGTTCCTCCAAGTCATTCACCTGATGAGATCCAGGTGGCTGCATATTCCTTAATGTATTCGTGGTATAACTAAGACGGGTTTATGCTTAATTTACATTTCCATAATTGTTGACCATCAAAATATAGTATATTTGCAACTGTTGCAGAGGAATTTTCCTCTGGGGCAGGAAACACCCACAACCTAGCAACCATGTGTGCAGCATTCTGAACTCCCTGCCCAGCCTCTGCTGTTTCTGGTTTCCCCCAGTACTTGAGGCAATGCAAGTAGAGAGTTCTCCAATCTCAGTGAAAAATAGAGAGTTTTAATGTGCTTGCTTACAAAATAATGGCAATGAAACACACAACTCATTTAAGGCAAGCATGCAGCCACAGCCGTTTCCTAGGGTACAGTATGGCCACCCAGGGTTCCCAAGCCAAACCTGTGTTCTCTGCTCTTCATGCTGGTCCAAAAATGGAGAGTGAGAGACTCACTTGGTGGACCCTTCTTATATACTTCCTGCCCCCCAAAGTCCCAGGGCTCCAAACTCTTCTCAGGGATCATCGTGCATGCTTGGTGTTGTCCCAGGCTCCTCCCCTAAGTATGCAGTCTGTCAGGTGATAAGTGGTAAGCATGTTTCAAAGAAGAAAGAGTCCGTCCACAGCAACCTATAGTTATTTGGTGTTTAGTCTTAAAATTTACTTGGAATGCCCCTAAGGACTCTTATAGAGTCAACATGGACTTTAAAGGATCCAGGTAATGATGTCCTAGCTCTGGGATTAGTTTCATTAAGATAAGATTTGAAACAGGGTAAAGGGTATAGGCAACTGAATCAGAACACAGGCTTTTTACCTTTAGGTGGCAGACTTGAGCAAATGTTCCCTCGTCGCCAGTACCACCAGTTACAGCTCAGAAGACACCGAATGCATAGTAATTGCTATTTCTCCCTTTGTTTCTTGAGACATTAGGACAAGGATTTAAGCTTTTTAGTTCCCATAGGGTGAGAGAATCCCTGTCAAGTGAGGCATGAGGAGTGATTTATCCTCCCTACTGCTGAAAAGGAGGTTCCGATGGGCTGACCTGTACAGCCAGAAACAGCATCAAGACTCTGGCAAGTCTTATTTTCTTCTTGCATCCTTGTCTTTATCCTGTAACAATGCCAGCAAGCAATCTACACTGCTTGTATACTATCTATACTATCTATAATCTATATAATCTATACTATCCAAAATGGAAGGGTACTGTGGTAGTACTTAAGCCTGAGGATGACCTACCATGTCAGCATAACAATAGTTTTCATTTAAAACATGTACTGTCGATAAACACATTTTATGTAAGTATTCAATTATCCATAGCCAGTTATTTATTTATTTATTTATTTATTTATTTATTTATTTATTTATTTATTTATTTATTTATTTATTTTTGTCTTTTTCAGACAGGGTCTCCCTGTAGCCCTAGCTGTCCTGAAACTCACTATGTACACCAGGCTGGCTTTGAACTCACAGAGATCCACCTGCCTCTGTCTCCAGAGTTCTGGGATTAAAGGCATGCACCACCATGCCTATTTTTAAGGTATGTATCAAATCCTTGATCTAATTTATATTTAAATATATTTGCCAATGGTATTTTAAACATTCCATAGTATAAAACTTGTCAGAGGCATTAAATTTTATAGTAGGGCAGTGATAAGGTTTTGGTTACATTAATCATTAAGTTAATATGAAAAGAATATGGAGCAACTTCCTTGAAAACGTTTTTTTTTTGTATTTTTGAGACAGAGTCTCCCTTTTGGTCCCAGGTGGCCTGAAATTCTCTCTATAGACCAAGCTGGCTTTGAACTCAAAGAGATCCACCTGCCTCTGCCTCCTGAGTGCTGGGATTAAAGGCATGCAGCACCACGCCCAGCTGAAATTTTTAAAAAAATTTTAAATTTTTATTTATTTCTGTATGTGTATGAACGTACTGTCTGCATGCAGGTCTGTGCACCCGTGTCGTGCAATGGCGGGGAGGTCAGAAGAGGGTGTCGGATTCCCCTGGAACTGGAGTTCTCCTGGTATTGGAGTTTCAGACGGTTCTCGGCTGCCATGTGGGTGCTGGGGATTCAATCCGGGTCCTCTGTAAGAATGGTCGGCGCTCTTAAATGCTAAGCCATCTCTCCAGCCCCATGAAAATTTTTTTATCTTACTTGAAAACACTTTCTTTTCTTTTTTTTTTTTCTTTTTTTTGAAAACACTTTATTTTCTCTATAACAGTATAACTGTAATTTCCCCTCCCTACATTAGACTTTAGAGATGGAACCAACCAGAAATCCACAACTGGAAATGGAGAGATTTAAGTTTGGACTATTTTAAGGTTTTCCTTTTGTATTTTTGGTCTAGAGATATATTTTAGATCAAGGTGTTATTGTGATGATTTTATAATAACACAAGCAAATTATAAGCAGCATACATTAAACAAAATTAGAACAAAGCTAATTCATTATTCCAGGCTATTCCATCACTAATTTTTAAGTTCCTTAGATGACTTGTGGGGCTATAACTTGGAATACACATGTATCTGACCATCCAAGAAAGTTGCTTCTGATTCCTGTAAGCTTCCGCATGGTCAGACTAGACATGTATCAACCTTAACAGTCAGGTGAAATTGCTTTCATTACATTAATTACCAAGTTACCCTTATTTCTTCCTATAACAATCAGGCTAACAGGAGTTCTTTCTTAGTCTTAGTTTCAAAGAATCCCTTGGGAAGACTGTCCATGTTTCTTGGGTGTTCTTGTCAGCAGCCTTCTTTATTTGGCTATAACGTCTACAAACACTTTCGGTTGTCTGAACCACAGTTTCAGTGGTTAACAGTAATAGAAAGCGTCCCTGCAAAGTCTATTTAAATTTATTCTCTTTTCAGCCTGGTAACAGCATTCAGTTCCCCTGTTTCAAAAGAAGGCTTAGAAATCCTAGTGGTGGATGTGAACAGGAAGGCTTTGTAACCTAATAGAAATCAAAGTGGAGGAAGATCCAGAACATAAATTGATGAGAAATTGTTTTTTAGTCTTCATGGTAAAAAGGTCCATATCTTTTTTAGAGTCTTTTTTGTTTTTGTCTTTTTACATTGTTTGTTCTTTGCTTTTCAGTTTTTTGAGACAGGTTCTCTCTGTAGCTCCAGCTGGCCTGGGACCATCTATGTAGACCAGGCTGGTCTCCATCTCACAGAGTTCTACCTGCCTCTGACTCCCTAGTGTTCAGACTAAAGGTGTGCACCACTACATTGGCTGAGCTATTTTAATCTTAAGCAAATTTATAGGTAGACACTTAGTTCAGGGTTATCTTGTTTTACATACAATTAGTTGTTTATATATGCATAATTAATTACATATACATTGCTTATATAGATATATCTATATTTTACATTGTTTATATATTCTATCATCTATCTATCTATCTATCTATCTATCTATCTATCTATCTATCTATCTCTCATCTATCACTTATCATCTATCTATAGGAGAGAGAGAGAGAGGGAGATTAACTTACTCTTTTTTCCCATATTAGGGTACCATGGGGTATGATAGTCCCAATGAATGTACTTTATATGTATTGTTTATAAGACAAAATTGTAGCACAATTACTTTAAATTTGCTTTAATTACATTACCAGCAGTAGCAACTGCAAGCAGAAAAGCCTCTGTACACCTGGAGACTGGTTCATCATTAATAGTAAATATCTTAGTTTTCCCACTTTACACAGTTTTGAGAAGTCCACTTAGATATTTTGAGAAGGTCTTAGTTTGATCACCTCCCATCTAAGATTTGTTTTCTCAATATCCCGCATCCCAACCCTCCCACTTTGGCAAGTTACTTATTCCTTACACACCTGTTCCATAGTGGTGCAGACACTTGTGCAATTATAACTTCTGTACTGCATCACACATAACCGGAGGTGCTCATTAGCCATCCTAGCGTAGGATATAAACAGGTTAGAGTCCAGTATCTTGGGACCCCCATGGACTCTCTGATAAAGAGGACAGGTGACTTATCAGAAGGGTGTCATCATCCCTTGGATTATACCTGATCATGGAAGGAAAGGGCCAAAATATTGGTTGCTCTCTTTGACTCGTTTATGCTCATTGGTATAGACTTGCAAGCTATGTTGGACACCGAGGACAGCTTTAGCTCTCTTGTAATTTTAACTTCTGTGTTACTTTCAGATACAGCCTTACAAAACAATCCAAATAATTTTAAATAAATCTTGTTTTTTGACGCCATTCAGTTTTCCCAAATGATTAAAGCCTGACAAAGTTAGCAAAAGCACAAATAAAAATCCTGATTCAATATACACTTTGTTCTTTTAAGTCAGTTCTTAGAAATGTTATTAGGAGTAAATCAATATAAATTTAGGAATTATAATCATTAAACCTATATTATACTTAAGTCACAAACCTTGTACACCTTAAACATTTATTGCTTTAAGCTTTCATGGTTTTAATCTCATTTTAACTTATTATTCTTAGCCTAGAATCTTATTTTATCATACAAAATCCATAACTTCACATTTACTCCTTTTAAATAATTCCCTTATAGTATAAATACTTAATGTTTCTTTCTTATTTCATGTACTTATACAAGAGGTGAACTCAAATAATACACATGGTACATTGCAGCAAATTATGATGACCTATATCCTTTTAACCTGTTTAAATGTGTAACCTGTATTGGACTTATATACTTAAAAATGAAAAAAAAATTATTATTATTTTTTATGTGTATGAGTGTACTGCTGCATATAGGTTGGTGCACCCGTGTCATGCAATTTTGCAGAGGTCAGAAGAGGGAGTTCTTACTGGAGTTAAAGACGTTTCTTAGCTGACATGTGGGTGCTGGGAATTGAACCCAGGTCCTCTGCAAGAGCAGTCGGCGCTCTTAACTGCTGAGCCATCCCTCCAGCCCCTGGACCTATATACTTTTAACTACTAAGTTTTTTACCTGCTGTAACTCTCAAGCAAACTTACTCTCTACTTTGATTTTTTTTTTTTTTTTTGGTTTTGTTTTTGCTTTGTGGTTACACAGAATCTGAGAGTTAGACAAAAAGTTCATATTTCACAAGAGCCTTGGAAATTTATCAAATGACCTTGAAGTGAGAGCTTCTTTGCAAACAAGAACAAGCAGAAAAGAAAGTGTATAGAGAGTAAAAGACCAAAATGTTAACCCTGTAATTGCAGTTTTAGATCCGAAAAGACATTTACTAATGCTTTTAAAAATATTTTATTACTTTTTATTGTATGTGTATGCATATATTGCCTGCATGTATGTCAGTGCACCCATGTCATGTAATGCCTGTGAAGTCAGAAGAGGGTGTCAGATCCCCTGGAACTGGCTGTTAGCCACCATGTGGGTGCTGAGATTTGAACTTGGGTCTTCTGGGAGAATAGCCACTGCTCTTAACCACTGAGCAATCTCTCCAACCCCACTAATGCCTTTTAATGCTCATCGATGGTCATGAAAGGTCTTATTTCTTGTTCTTTTTTTAAAGAACAGGGTATTTGCCTTTTGAAATACCCTCTTTCTCTACATTATAGCATTTGCTTCCTTCTGTCTCTCCAGAGTCTCTTCTGTCTTATTCCCTTTGAGGTTTCTCTGTTTGATGATTTGGATCTTGAATTACTTGATCTTTGCCTACTCTCATTAGTCTGATTTATGTTTGTTAATATTGTCTTAGCTTTTAAAACAATACCCTCTCACACAGATCTTCCGGGCTTCTTTCATAATTCTTCCAGGCTCCTGTCCTTCCAGCCCGTATTCTCTTGTAACTTTCTTAGGGTGTTTGGCCAGCTGTTAGTGACAATGTGTAATTTTATCATCCTTATTCTAAGAGTTTCTCCCCTTTTCTTTTTAAATCACATATCTCTAAGTTAGGTTTGAGAAACAGCTGCAGGCACCTTCCTATCTGCCCTTTGATTCACCAAGAACCAAAATTCAGGAATGNTTTCTTTCTTTCTTTCTTTCTTTCTTTCTTTCTTTCTTTCTTTCTTTCTTTCTTTCTTTCTTTCTTTCTTTCTTTCTTTCTTTCTTTCTTTCTTTCTTTCCTTAGCAAACCCATCACTGCACATAGTCTCTGACATCACTGGACCCTCAACTGGCCTGCTGTGGTAAGGTAGGTGGCTGTTCACCCCCTGCCCAGCTCTGGGCTACATGGACCCTGGAGTCCTGCCCTATGATCTGTCTTGGATACATTTCACTGAAGCCAATCTGGAGCTGAGCTGCCTTTGGCTGGTGGTCTGCTGGAACAAAGGTGGGTGTTCCTGGGAAGCCAGCCCTCTGCCCTCTGCCCTCTGGGATCCAGCTCACTCTGCCCAGGCTCTGCTTCGCTGGCAGCTGCTGTGCTCCTGGTCACACACAGTTGGCATACTTGCAGCTCTCACCGTTGCTCCTCCTCCTGGCACACCCGTGCTCCAAGCTTCCTTTCTGCTGCCACACACCTCAGAAGGAAGGAAGCCTGGCATGAACATTTTCCCCCTACATTCTCCCCTATTTTCTATCCATTTCATTTATTTTCATCCAACACCTTAGAATTGGGGTGTCACCCTGGAAGGCTACTAGGCCAGCTCTGTGAGGTAATCCTTCTAGGGTACAACTTTTGAAGAAAATGAACCCAAGTCCTTACCCATATGATGTGGGAGTACTCCTCCAACCTGGGCCTTTGGATTTCTTTGTGCTGCCAGGGGCTCTCCTGGCATTCTGGGAGGACTGATCGTCTCTATAGATCAATGGGTCTGTTGGAGCCAGGTGAGGCCCCCACTCCTAGTCTTTAAAGGCCGTCTTTACTCTCTGGACAGAGCCCCCACGTATGTTACAAATACTATATGCAGGAAGAGGAGACAGCAAGTCTTTCTTATTTCAGGAAGTAGTTTATTTGTGCTAGCACCTGGCTCTGTGAGTTTGCGTCCTAAAGACAAGAGTCTTGAACAAAGGACCCAGCTTTTACGCTTTCTGTTAGTTCTTTACAATTCAGTTTCTTTGTGTTCCATGGTAACTCACATATCCTGCCTGACTGGGTCCTTCATGCTGTAAACTATGCTGCATTCCCTTTTCTTTATTCTGGTATGGATCCTACCACAGCACCAATATCTGTGTTAGTTGCTTTGCTGTTGTCATAAAACACCATGACCAAGGCAATTTATAGAAAGAAGCGTTTATTTGGGCTTATAGTTCCAGAGAGATACAGTGGGAATACATAGTGGTAGAGGCAGCCAGAACAGAAAGCTGAGTGTTCACATCTTCAAGCACGTGCAGGAAACAGAGTGGGCAATCCAACTGGGATGAGACAATGAAGTCTCAAAGCCTGCTCTCAGAAATGTGCTTCCTCCAGCAAGGCCACATCTCCTAGGAATTCCAGGACTGCCCCAAACTTAACCCTATAGGGATCACTTCTCATTCAAGCTCTATCTATCTATCTATCATCTATCTATCTATCTATCTATCTATCTATCTATCTATCTATCTATCATCTATCTATCTATCTATCTATCTATCATCTATCTATCTATCTATCTATCTATCTATCTATCGTTCTATCATTTATCTATCTATCTATCATCTATCGATCTATCATTTATCTATCTATCTATCATCTATCTATCTATCTATCTATCATCTATCTATCATCTATCATCTCTCTATCTATCGATCTATCATTTATCTATCTATCTATCTATCTATCTATCTATCTATCTATCACCTACCTATTATCTATCTATCTATCTATCTATCTATCATCTATCTATCATCTATCTATCTATCTATCTATCTATCTATCATCTACCTATCTATCTATCTATCTATCTATCTATCTATCTATCTATCATCTATCTATCTATCTCTGTCTCCGGTTCTCTGTTTACTAGGAAAAGCAATAAGCAGGGGCTGGAAAGATAGCCTAGAGGTTAAGAGCACCGACGCTCTTGTGGAGGACCCAGGTTCAATCCCCAGCACCACATGGCAGCTAAGAACGGTCTGTAACTCCAATTCCAGGAGAACTCCAGTTCCAGGGGAATCTGAGACCCTCTTCTGACCTCCGAGGCATTGCACAACACGGGTGCACAAACCTACATGCAGACAGTACATTCATACACATACAAAAATAATAAATTAAAAAAAAAAGAAAAGCAATGAGCAAATTCTCCAGTCTTAGTTTGTGAAAGACTACAGGGTTAATTAGGCTTGTCTACAAAGTGAATGGAGATAACATCTTTTAAGTGCAGAGCAATGATTCTCCTTTCCCAACATGGCCACCTGAAGTCCTGGCATAAATTCTGTGTCCTCTGCCCATTATGGTAAAATGGCCAGAGACCCCAACATGGCGTCAGTGGCTCCCAGAGTTCCATGTGCTTCAGTGAGCATCCCTGGATTGCATAGCAGGAATGCAAGCATCCTGGGAACCTCCCTGCAGGCTTGGCTTTGCCCTTAGCTCCTTCTTCTAAGGTAAACCAAACTCCATCTTCGCAGTTTGCAGCTTGTCCAATGATAAATCTATTTCGAAAAAGAGATATTTTCTTTCTTTCTTTCTTTCTTTCTTTCTTTCTTTCTTTCTTTCTTTCTTTCTTTCTTTCTTTCTTCTTTCTTTCTTTCTTTCTTTCTTTCTTTCTTTCTTTCTTTCTTTCTTTCTTTCATCTACCTATCTACCTACCTATCTTTCTATCATCTAGCATTTATCACCTATCTATTTCCGTCATTTATCTATCTAATCTATCTATCTATCTGTCTGTCTGTCTGTCTATCTATCTATCATCTATCTCTACAGTTTATCCCTAGGAACACAAGAATACATTACTTATGCACCAGTGAATATTTATAGCAGCTAAAATCTGTAAATTATCCAAATATTTTTAGTAGAAAACAGTGATATAGTCATATAATGGCATCTAAAATAGCAAGTATAAAATGCCTAATATCATGTCTGGACATAATGTGGATAATCATGGTTGTAGTTGATGGGAAAAAGTAAAGTGAAAAAAAAAAGGAATCCACATTGTCAGACTCCATTATAGATCTCTCTAAAACCAAGAGCTGGGAACAGATCAGACATGGTAGCAGTGTGATCAGAGTAGATAACTGAATATTGCTGTCTGTGTGATGGGGCAGATGGTGGTCCTGATGAGCTCTAAGAGTTGTCCTGAGGACAGCTAGCATGGAAATGGAAGTAGAGCACTCTGCTCCGGTGGGAAGATCTCTGCTGCTTTGTGGATATATCAAGAGAATTGATGGTTCTAGGATTTCCTTGACCCTTGTGGAGAAGCATACATAGTAGTCCAGGGTGGAAGTCTCTAATTTTAGACAGAAAGTCACTAATCTGTAAACCTTTTGATGTTTCAAGAAGTGATTATTTTAAAAAGTTTTAAATGAGTTGTTTTTCCCTTCTAAAATACTTGAAAAATGTATAAACCTCCAAGTTAGAAATTGATTATGTGTTTTACCATGCTGTTCTTTTTCTAGTAATTTAATTTTTGTCTTCATTCAGGTAGAATTAGCTGTAATTGCAGAAAGCTTTACTTTTGTTTTCAGAGGTTAAAAATGTGCCTCTGGTGTCTTTCCCAATGATAAATGCAAGGAAAAGCATGGAATAGAGGTACAGGAAAGAAGACACTTGGGGCCATTTCACTTTTGTGCTTGTACAGTTTTTGAAAATTTAATTTCCATTTTATGATGTTTAGTGTTGCACTTAACGTCCAATTGGCCTATCTTCTTGATAAATTTATCTTCTTGATAAATTTCAATGTGTCATGAAGTTTTGGGAAATGAAGACCTTGTTCCTTCCACCCCTCTGTCATTTCCTTAGGATTTACCTTTTCCAAGATGGTGTTACTGAGCACTCACTTGATGCTGACTGTTTTTGTCCCAGTCACATCTCTAAACATACTCCCAATGAAATATATCCTTTTATTTATATTTAGAAAGACATTTGAAAATGTGTTCTCTTCTTTGAGTTCTAGATTATAGGGATGTGGCTGGATTGTTCATTTCATAGTTTGACATCAATACCAGATAATTTGTGTTGAAACTTGGAGCAACATAGAAGATAAGTTATTTGTTTTATCAGAGCCCTTGTTTTTATAAATTTGGTAACTGAACTAAAGACTAGGTAACTGATTCAAAGACGAGTGCTTACATAACTTATTACTAAATTTATCTCATTTGTCTAGAGTATATTCCAGGACAGCCTCACAGCCATTCTGTACCTTGAACTTTGTCAGTGTTGCCCCTCAGCAAAGGATGAGAGGGTTAAAGTTGAATATTGAATCAAATGTCTGGATGAAAGCAAAAGATCAACTTGAGCAGTGGAAGCAAAGATGCAAAACTAAAGTTTGGCCTGTAGTTCAGTTGCACAGGCTCTGCAGTAGGACTAGTCTGGGCAGGAGAATGGCACAGCAAATCCATTTTCACATTGTAAATAAAGAAGCATCAAATTCCAAGATTATCAGTGCCAATTACCTAGTTGTAAGTATTTCTTGTGCACAGCCCCTTGAGCTTTTGTCCAAGGAGTTGGGAGTGATGCATATTGGAAACAACAACAACAGCAACAGAAAGGACTGCATCAAAGAACTGACTGAAACAGTGAACTTCTGCTCAAAACAGTCAACTTCCACATGGAGAATATTGAGAAAGACTGAGAAAGAAATGAAAAGCATGTTTGGTAGAATGTGTGAGCTCTGGTGGGGTGGGGGGATAGGGTGGGGGACACAGGTCTAGATTTGATAAAAAAATATATAAATAAATTAATTAAAAAAATTCCAAGATTATCTTCATCAGGTCATGGCCTCTTGGTAGGTAATGCAGGGAAAAGAAACAGAGCACCTCTGAAGTCACTGAAGGAAGGAGCCACAGTGACAGATGGATAAAGTACATGGATACTGAAGTCATCAAGAATAATGATGAATATAGCCTTAAGAGATATGCTGAAGTCAAACCAAAATGTGTAGAGAGAGTAGGAAATAAATACGGCAACGGGAAAGGACAGTAGATGAAAAAGTCTAAGTAATATTCACTTTAGGCTTTCTGGGGTTTGGAAATAAGAAAGCTGTACCCAATCTATAGGCTTTTTTTTTTAACCTTAAATATTTTTTTTATTTTTTAATAAATTTATTTACTTATACATATTTTTTTTATCAAATCTAGACCCGTATCCACCCCATCCCTCCACCCCTCCAGAGCTCATGCATTCTGCCAAACATGCTATTCATCCCTTTCTCAGTCTTTCTCAATATTCTCCATGCGGAAGTTGACTGTTTTAAGCAGAAGTTCACTGTTTCAGTCAGTTCTTTGATGCAGTCCTTTCTGTTGTTGTTGTTGTTTCCAATATGCATCACTCCCAACTGCTTGGACAAAAGCTCAAGGGGTACTTACAACTAGGTAATTGGCACTAGCATCCACAGATGAGGGATACCATTCGTTGTTTGTTTTTCTGGGACTGTGTTACTTTACTCAGCATGATGCCCTCTAGCTCCAGCCATTTTTCTGCAAAGCTCATGATGTCATCTTTCTTTACTGCTGCATAGAACTCCATTGTGTAGATGTAGCACATTTTCTCTATCCACTCATCAGTTGAGGGGCATTTGGGTTGGTTCCAGTTCCTTGCTATTGTGAAGAGAGCTGAAATAAACATGGCCATGTATGTATCTCTGCTGTGAGGTGAGTCTTGGGGGTACATGCCCAGGAGTGGTATGGCTGGGTCAGGTAGCAAGTTCATTCCAAGTCTTCCAAGGGTTCTCCACACTGCTTTCCATAGTGGCTGCACGAGTTTACATTCCCACCAAAAGTGGATGAGTGTTCCCCTTTCCCCACAACCTCTCCAGCACTTGATATCATTTGTTTTCTTGATCCTAGCCAGTCTTATTGGAGTAAGATGATATCTTAAAGTGATTTTGATTTGCATTTCCTTAATGATTAGTCATGTTTAACACTTCTTAAGGTGTTTCTCAGCCATCTCTAACTCCTCACTTGTGAAGTCTCTGTTCAGCTCTTTGCTCCATCTATTGAGTGGGTCGATTGGAAAAGAGGAAGTCAAGCTATCCCTATTTGCTGAAGATATGATTGTTTACTTAAGGGATGCTAAAAACTCCACCAGAAAACTCCTAGAAACGATTAACAGCTTCAGCAAAGTGGCAGGATACAAAATTAACCTAAAAAAAAATCAATGGCCTTTCTTTACACCAAGAACAAGCAACTGGAGAAAGAATTCACAGAGACCTTCCCACTCACAATAGCCTCAAAACAATAAAATACCTAGGAACAAACCTAACCAAAGACACCAAAGATCTCTAAAACAAAAATTTTAATCCTTTAAAGAAAGAAATTGAAGAAGACATCAGAAGATGCAAAAACCTCCCATGCTCATGGATTGGGAAAATTAACATTGTAAAAATGTCCATTCTACTGAAACTCTTGTATAGATTTAACACAATGCCAATCAAAATCCCCAAGAGTTTCTTCACAGGCTTGGGAAAAAAAAAGTCCTTAAATTCATTTGGAAAAACAAAAGACCCTGAATAGCCAAAACAACCCTGAGCAAAAAGAGCTACACAGGGGGGATCTCTATACCAGACTTCAAACTATACTACAGGACTATAGACATAAAAACAGCCTGGTACTGGCACAAAAACAGACCTGTTGACCAATGGAACAAAACCGAAGATCCAAACTTGAGCACATACAATTTCAGCCATCTTATATTTGACAAGGGGGCCAAAAAGCCACAATGGAGAAAAGACAGCATCTTCAGCAAGTGGTGTTGGCAAAACTGGATCACCACCTGTAGAAGAATGAAATTAAACCCCTACCTCTCGCCCTGTACAAAAGTCAACTCCAGATGGATCAAAGACCTCAACGTGAAACCCCAAACTCTGAAGGTGATAGAAGAAAAAGTTGGCAGTGGACTACAAGACATAGGCGTAGGAAAAGACTTCCTAAATCAGACAGCAGCTGAGCAATCGATAATTGACAAATGGGACCTCATCAAACTCAAAAGCTTCTGTACATCAAAAGAAACAATCAAGGAAGTGAAAAGAAATCCCACAGAGTGGGAGGAAGCCTTCACTGCAGGTACATCTGACAAAGCATTGATTTACAGAATATATAAACTACTCAAAATACAATCTGTAGGCTTTAAGAAGTATGTAAGGTAGGATACAAGCAGTCTTTGTGAGGAAAGTTTCAGGAAAGAATTTCCATAGCAATCATTAGAAGAGATATGTCTAAAAGAATTCATATGGGAGTGAAATTATACTTAGCTTTAAAGTAAACTTTATTTAAGTTCCAGTCATGACTTGAGATCTACTAGCTCACACTTGATCTATGCAGTAACACCAAATTGAAGCAGCTGCTAATGAAAGAAAAACCTTCAAATTATTCTATCATAGTTCGATCTTTCAAGTGTGTCTTGCCTGGAAATAAATGCGTATTCTTCATTAGTTGAGCTAGGGACCTTTTTTTTTTTTTTAAATGTTTCATTTTGATCTTCCTTTGGTGCAGATTTCCTCATACTCGTCAGTGAAAATACTCTTGAGGGGGGCAAGTCCTCTGTCTTTGTCAGTGAACTAGTATAGGGGTTCTATTTTGAAAGTGATATGATTTAAAATATAAACTAGCTTTGGATCATGTCTCTGTTTCTCTGTGGTCTACATAGAGAATAGAAGCAAGGTGGGATGGAAGGAAGAATGAAACCAAAAAGATATTGATTTGGTACATTTGACTATTTTATCCTTCCTTGTATGTAACAAGGTTAAATTATGAGCAATTTCTACATTTGTCATAAATTTCTATCACCATTTGTATTGTACTTCATTTTTATGATCATTTATTTTTAGTTGAATCACCATAATATGCATGAGAAATTATTGAAATTTAGAAGTTTGTTTTCCACTATAAGTTTTCAACTATCTCTTTTATCTATACCACTCCGTGTCTACTTACCATGTATGACAAAGATTTATCTATGTTCATAGAAGTGTAAATCTCATTCTAAATTTCCTTCATTCCTCAGAGTCCTCATTGTGTAAGAGTTGATTTATACAGCTATAAAGTATAGAAATGTTTAAGTTTCTTGATAATCTTAATTGGAAAATGTGATCTCTGTTTTACTCAATTGTTTGTTAATGAACATTTAAATATGAAATATCCAGTGAAAAATAGGTTATAATCTATAGCAAATGATTTTTGAGAAGTTGGAAGAAATTTAAAAAGAATGATTATATATATCAAAGGTTGTCATTATAAAATTTGTACTTTTGTGGATTTTCCAAAGTTTGAGAAAAAGCATATGCCATAAGTCCTTTTTGGAACCAAACATGGTATTTAAGTGCATTCTTTACTGAAGTTCGTATACATAGTCCCTCTCCAGAGTTCTGTGGCTATCAGTTTTCTCTTACTGATCGAGACAGAATAGCTGTGGTCTGCAGTGGTACACAGCTCAATGCCTTTGCCAGTGACATCTTGTTCTTCTTCTGTGAACTCCTCCTAAGAAGGAACCTCATATGATTTGTAGTGCTATGTTTCTGGCTATAAAAATCACCATTTGTGAAGTGTCATAACAAAGACTGGTGTATTTCGAGAAACATCAAGAAACAGGTAAAAACCCTATATGGCAGGGATGTGTTAAGAATTGCTGATTATCATTTTGGGAATGATAGTGATTCTCTCTTCAATGATGAGCTTAAATAGCAGAAAAGTGCACTTCTAGTAGACCCTGGAAGAGTTTCCCTGCAGTGCATGTTGTTAGACTCAGAAAGGGGGACAGAAGTGGTAGGTGGTTTCAGAATTGACTTTTATTATTATTATTATTATTATTATTATTACATTTTAAAATTTGAGTTATAGACAAATGTACATTTCTGATATTTTGTAAATAAGAAAGCAAAATCAGAAATCCACATTAAAATGCTTACTAAAATATCTTAGTTCTTCTCAGAGATTATGATAATCAAAGGATGTGTAGAGAATGTTTCACCAAAGTCTGTAAAACTGCTATGAAAAGATATTCAGGGTGTGTTTTTTCCCCAAGTTAAAGCTGATAGAATATGTGAGAAGCAGAAGAGCTGTGAGCTTTATTAAGGAGTCCACAGAGTCATAAATCGCTTGAAATGGCTAACTGACCCTAAATTGGCAGTCTGGCCTTGCTAAAAGTCTTATCAACCACTCAATCCCAGGACTGAGGCAGTCTGTTTATAGAGCCACATGTCTCACAGCTTTGAGATACTGCCCTGCTCAACCTGAGAAATCAAAAGAAGACTTTCAGATTATCCAAGGACACAAATTCTTGGCATCTGATGCATTCCAGCTGGGCTCAGGGAATAAAATCTTTCACCTCTCTTCATTAGGTTACACTCCTCAGGCTCACAAGGAGTAACTGTCCTACACTGTTGTATACTTATTCTGATAAAGTATACATTCTTTGCTTGTTGCAGGTTTGGCTCTGGTTCTTATTTCTTACTTTGAACTCCTTTGTCTTCCCTCTCTAAAAATCAAACGGAAGCCAAGTGCAGAGCTATGGCATACATTAGGTGTGAAAATGTGTCTGTAAATGTACAGATGTTATTATGAAAGGTACCCAAAGAATGTTTTGCTCTATCTGCCTTCAAGAGGACACCACTGGTGTTAAAGGACAGGAGTAAAAGGAAGGCCTTTCTGATTTTGATCCAAGTGTACACATTACTTATTACAAATATAATTTCAAGTAATAAACTAATTTTATATTACAAAACAAAAACAAAAAAAAATCCTCCAAACAAAATTTGGCTACTAAGCTTTATCATTAGGGCAGTAATTAGGTATGATAAGGTACTCCATGGAATGTGATATATTCTCTTTTGATTATTTTTAAAAGTGAGACAGATAGGCAAAGATAAACAAACATGAAGTAGTTTGTGTGATTTGTTTCTGAACACATCAAAAGCATGAAAATAACTATGTACATATTCTATTTTACACACCTCTGTTTTTTTCCTGAAAGCTGAATGTGAAAGGATGACTATGTGGGAAGAAGACTCTTATTTGTCATTTTTCTAAGTTTCTGTGGTATTTGCATTTTTTGGGTATTTGCATTTTTAATCTGCCTATATTATAGTTATTTGGTTGCCTAGGGACAAGTTATACCTCTGTGAAAAATGTTTTTTTAATTAATTAATTAATTATATTTCAAACTTCCTTTACTCAGAATCTCCTAAAGTAAGTACTTTTTATCAAATTAAATAGGAGCAGAGATAAGCAGTCAGTTTTTTTTACTAGTTACACAATTTTTTAAATGTGTTTAAAAAAAGAGATTTGTCCTTTCTCATAAATCTTAGAACTGAGGAAAATAGAGACATATACTTCAAGATATATTATAGTGATATCAGTCAATGTGGCATTATCTTTACTGTCCAATTACCCAATTTAACTTACATAGAAGGATTTGGTACTAGGATCCACAAATGAGGAATAACATACATCATTTGATTTTCTGAGACTGTGTTATTTCACTTAGCATAACAGATTCTAGTTCCATTCATTTACCTGCAAATTTCATGATGTTGTCTTTCTTTACCACTGCATAGAACTCCAATGTGTAAATGTACCACATTTTCATTATCCACTCACCAGTTGAGTGATCAGTTGAGTTATCAGCTTGGGTTGCTTCTAGCTCTTTGCTATTGTGAAAAGAACAGTGATAAACATGGTCGTACACCTGTCTCTGCTATAGGATGAGTACCAGGAGTGGTATGATTGGATCAAATGGTAGGTTCATTTTTAATCTTTTAGGAGTTCTCCATACTGCTTTCCATAGGGGTTGCACAAGTTTGCAATCCCACCAGAAGTGAATGAGTATACCCCTTTCTCTACAACCACTCCAGGATTTGGTACCATTTGTTTTCTTGTTCATAGTCAGTTTTACTGGTATAAGATGAAATCTTAGAGTGGTTTTTGTTTGCATTTCACTAAGTACTAACAATGTTTAACACTTTTTTTTTTTTTTGGTCTTTTTGAGACAGGGTCTCCCTTTAGTCCCAGCTGGCCTGGAGCTCGCTGTGTATACCAGGCTGGCCTTGAACTCACAGAGATCTGCCTGCCTCTGCTTCTGCCTCCCAAGAGCTGGGATTAAAGTTGTGCACAACCATGCCTGGCTTGTTTAACACTTTTTTTTTTTTTTGGTCTTTTTGAGACAGGGTCTCCCTTTAGTCCCAGCTGGCCTGGAGCTCGCTGTGTATACCAGGCTGGCCTTGAACTCACAGAGATCTGCCTGCCTCTGCTTCTGCCTCCCAAGAGCTGGGATTAAAGTTGTGCACAACCATGCCTGGCTTGTTTAACACTTTTTTTTTTGTCTTTTCGAGACAGGGTCTCCCTGTAGCCCCAGCTGTCCTGGAACTCATTTTGTAGACCAGGCTGGCCGTGAACTCACAAAGATCCGCCTGCCTCTGCCTCCCAAATGCTAGGATTAAAGGTGTGCACCACCACTCCCAGCTTGTTTAACACTTTTTAAAGATGTTTCTTAGCCATCTTTACTTCTTCTCTTGAGAAGTCTCTGTTCAGATATTTAGTCCCACCTTTTAATTGGGTCATTTATTTCCTTGGTCCTTTGCTTTTTGAGTAATTTATATACTCTGGGTTTTAATCCTCTGTCAGATGTGTCACTGGTAAAGATTTCCTCCCATTCTGTGGGTTTTCTCTTCACTTCTTTGTTTCTTTTTGCTGTACAGAAGCCTTTTAGTTTAATGAGGTTCTACTTTTTGATTGTTGACCTTATTTCCTGTGCAACTTTTGTCTAATTTAGAAAGTTTTTCCTATACCTATATCTTATAGGTTATTGTCAATGTTTTCTTCTAACATTTTTCAGAGTTTCAGGTTTTACATTGAGGTCTTTGATTCATTTGGAGTTGACTATTGTATAAGGTGAAAAGTTTTAGTTTCATTTTTCTACAAGTGGTGATCGAGTTTTGCCAGCACCATTTCCTAAAGATGCTGCCTTTCCTCCATTGAGTGCTCTTGGCCTTTTTATTATTTTTTATTTTTAATTTTTTTTCTTTTTGCTTTTCATCTCTTTCTCAGTCTTTCTCAAAATTCTCCATGTGGAAGTTGACAGTTTTGAGCAGAAGTTCACTGTTTCAATCAGTTCTTTGATGCAGTCCTTTCTGCTGTTGTTGTTGTTGTTGTTTCCAATATGCATCACTCCCAACTACTTGGACAAAAGCTCAAGGGGCTGTGCATAAGAAATACTTACAACTAGGTAATTGGCACTAGCATCCACAGATGAGGGATACCATTTGTCATTTGTTTTTCTGGGACTGTTTTACTTCACTCAGCATGATGTCTTCTAGCTCCAGCCATTTTCCTGCAAAGCTCATGATGTCATCTTTCTTTACTGCTGCATAGAACTCCATTGTGTAGATGTAGCACATTTTCTCTATCCACTCATCAGTTGAGGGGCAGTTGGGTTGGTTCCAGTTCCTTGCTATTGTGAAGAGAGCTGAAATAAACATGGCCATGCATGTATCTCTGCGGTGGGGTGAGTCTTGTGGGTACATGCCTAGGAGTGGTATGGCTGGGTCGGGTGGCAAGTTTATTCCAAGTCTTCCAAGGGTTCTCCACATTGCTTTCCATAATGGCTGCATGAGTTTACATTCCCACCAGCAGTGGATGAGTGTTCCCCTTTCCCCACAACCTCTCCAGCACTTGGTATCATTTGTTTTCTTGACCCTAGCCAGTCTTATTGGAGTAAGATGATATCTTAAAGTGGTTTTGATTTGCATTTCTGTAATGATTAGTGATGTTGAACACTTCTTAAGATGTTTCTCAGACATCTCTAATTCCTCTGTTCAGCTCTTTGCTGCATCTATTGAGTGGGTCATTTGTTTTCTTTCTCCTTTGTTTTTTGAGTAGTTTATATATTCTGGAAATCAATGCTTTGTCAGATGTTTCTGTGGTGAAGGTTTCCTCCCACTCTGGGATTTCTCTTCTATTCCTTGATTGTTTCTTTTGGTGTACAGAAGCTTTTGAGTTTAATGAGGTCCCATTTGTCAATTGTCGAACTTAATTCTTGCCCAGCTGCTGTCTGGTTTAGGAAGTCTTTTCCTATGCCTATGTCTTGTAGTCTGCTGCCAACTTTGTCTTCTATCACCTTCAGAGTTTGGGGTTTCATGTTGAGGTCTTTAATCCATCTGGAATTGACTTTTGTGAGAGGTAGGGGTTTAATTTCATTCTTCTACAGGTGGTGATCCAGTTTTGCCAACACCACTTGCTGAAAATGCTGTCTTTTCTCCATTGCATCTTCTTGGCCCCTTGTCAAATATGAGGTGCCTGAAATTGTATGTGCTCAAGTTTGGATCTTCGGTTTTGTTCCATTGGTCAACAGGTCTGTTTTTGTGCCAGTACCAGGCTGTTTTTATGACTATAGCCCTGTAGTATAGTTTAAAATCTGGTATAGAGATCCCTCCTGTGTAGCTCTTTTCACTCAGGGTTGATTTGGCTATTCGGGGTCTTTTGTTTTTCCAAATGAATTTAAGAACTTTTGTTTCCAAGCCTGTGAAGAAACTCTTGGGGATTTTGATTGGGATTGCATTAAATCTATACAAGAGTTTTGGTAAAATGGACATTTTTACAATGTTAATTTTCCCAATCCATGAGCATGGGAGGTTTTTCCATCTTCTGAGGTCTTCTTCAATTTCTTTCTTTAAGGGTTTAAAATTTTTGTTGTAGAGGTCTTTGGTATCTTTGGTTAGGTTTGTTCCTAGGTATCTTATTGTTTTTGAGGCTATTGTGAGTGGGAAGGTCTCTTTGAATTCTTTCTCCAGTTGCTTGTTGTTGGTGTAAAGAAAGGCCATTGATTTTCTAAGGTTAATTTTGTATCCTGCCACTTTGCTGAAGCTGTTAATCGTTTCTAGGAGTTTTCTGGTGGAGTTTTTTGCATCCCTTAAGTAAACAATCATATCATCAGCAAATAGGGATAGTTTGACTTCCTCTTTTCCAATTAGTACTCCTTTAATATCCTTTTCTTGCCTTATTGCTCTAGCAAGTGTTTCAAGCACTATATTGAAGAGGAGTGGTGATAGGGGGCAGCCTTGCCGAGTTCCTACCTTTAAAGGGAATGTTTCTGTCATTTCCCCATTTAGGATGATATTGGCTGTGGGTTTCCTGTATATGGCTTTGATTACATTGAGGAATGATCCCTCCAATCCAATTCCTTCTAGGACTTTAAGCATGAAGGGATGCTGGATTTTGTCAAAGGCTTTTTCAGCATCAATTGAGATGATGGTGTGGTTTTTGTCTTTGATTCCATTTATGTGTTTGATGATGTTTATTGATTTTCGTATGTTGAACCATCCCTGCATCTCTGGTATGAATCCAACTTGGTCATGATGGATGATCTTCTTGATGTGGGTCTGTATGCGATTTGCCAGTATCCTGTTTAGAATTTTGGCATCTGTGTTCATTAGGGAGATGGGTCTATAATTCTCCTTTTTAGTTGTATCTTTGCCTGGTTTTGGTAATAGAGTGATGCTGGCTTCATAGAAGGAATTTGGGAGAATTCCCTCTGTTTGTATCCTTCTAAACAATTTCAGTAATAATGGTTGTAGGTCTTTTTGAAATGTTTTATAGAATTCTGCCATGAAACCATCTGGGCCTGGGCTTTTTTTAGTTGGGAGGTTTCTTATTACATCTTCAATTTCTTCATGTATTATGGGTCTGTTTAAGCTGTCAATCTCTTCTTGGTTGAGCTTTGGTGATTCCCAGGATTTCAGATATTCATCCATTTCTTCTAGGTTTTCAAACTTGGTAGAATATGGGTTTTTGAAGTATTCTTGTATGATTTTCTGTATCTTTTCCTTGTGTGTTGTAATATTTCCCTTTTCATCATGGGTTATATTGATTCATACCTTGGCCTTTTTTTAATTTATTTTTTCTTTTTTTCTTTATTTTCATATGTGTATGAATGTATTGTCTGCATGTAGGTTGGTGCACCCGTGTCATGCAATGCTGTGGAGGTCAGAAGAGGGTGTTGGATTCCCCTGGAGCTGGAGTTAAAGATGGTTTTCAGCCGCCATGTGGGTGCTGGGATCGAACCTGGGTCCTCTGCAAGAGCAGTCAGAGCTCTTAACTGCTAGGCTGTCTCTCCAGCCCCATGATCTTGGCCTTTTTCCAAAATACCAGGTGACCTAAGTTGCGTGTAGGCAAATTTGGGTCTTCAATTATGTTCCATTGAACAGGTCTATTTTTGTGTCAGTACCATGCTGTTTTAATGACAATAGCTCTGTAGTAGATTTTGAAATCTTGTATAGTAACCCCCCCCCCCCCCCCCACATTACTCTTTGTGCTCAGGGTTGCTGTGGCTATCTGGGGTGTTTTGTTTTTCCATATGAATTTTAGGATTTTCTTTTCTAATTCTGTGAAAAAGGTCATGGTGATTTTAATTGGGATTGCATTGAATCTGTATATTACTTTGGTTAAGATGGTCATTTTTTACTGTATTAATTTTCCAATCCATGAGTATGGGAGCTTCTTCCATCTTTTGGTGTGTTCCTCAATCTCCTTCCTCAAAGATTTAAAATTTTCATTGTAGAGATTTTTATTGTCTTTGGTGAGGTTTGTTCTGAGATATTTAATTTTTTTGAGGCTATTGTGCATGGGAGGGTTTCCATGTACTCCTTATCCCTTCTCTTGTCTTATTGCTCTAGCAAGAGTTTCAAGTACTATATTGAAAAGAAGTGGAGATAGTGGGCAGCATTACTGGGTTGCTGAATTTAAGGGGAATGCTTCTAATTTTTCTCTATTTATAATTTGTTGGCTCTGGGTTCATTGTATATAGCTTTAATTATGTTGAGATATGTTCACTCCAGTCCAATTCCCTCTAGGACTTTAAACATAAAGATACGTTGAATTTTATCAAAAGCTTTTTTTTTTTTTGCATCAATTGAGATAACCATGAGTTTTTTTTGTCTTTGAGTCCATTTATAGGATTTATGACATTTATTGATTTATGTATGTTGAACCATCACTTGTGGGAAAACTTAGTTAAGATGGGTTGCATTCTAAGCCAATAGGACCTCCTTGGCCACACCCATGGGGTGGGGTATAGTGACAAAAAGGTTTAAGATTCAGCCCTGAGATTTGACTCATGGTGGATATATAACCAGACATTTTGCAATAAACTCTCTCTCTGCATTTGGACCTCAACATGTGTCCACGTGGAGTGCTTTCCTGCAAGTGTTTCCCACACAGATCATCCTGGGATTAAGTGGGCCCCACTACAAATCTCGGCAGCCTACAAATGGCGCCCAGACATGGGGCAGGAAGATCATGGTGGATGACTTTTTGACATGTGCCTGCATGCCAGTTTGCAAGAATTTTGGTGAGAATATTTGCATCTATATTCATTAAGTATATGGGTCTATAGTTTTCTTTTTCAGTTATATCTTTACTTGGTTTTGGTATTAGAGTGATGCTGGCTTCATAGAAGGAATTTGGGAGATATCCCTCTGTTTTCCTTCAAATAATGTAAGTAATATTGATTATAGATCCTCTTTAAATGTCTTATAGAATTCTGCAGCAAATTCATCTGGGCCTGAGCTTTGTTTACTTCGCAGGTTTTATATTAGTGTTTAAATTTCCCAATATGTATGGGTCCATTTAAATTGTTGATCTCTTCTTGGTTAAGCTTTGGTGAGTACCATGATTTCAGATATTCATCCATTTCTCTTAGGTTTTCAAATTTAATAGAGTATAGGTTTTTAATAGTGTATAGGTTTTCAAATTTAATAGAGTATATGATGTTCTGGATCTTTTTGTTATTCTTTGTAATGTTTCCCCTTTCATCTTTAATATTTGATTTGAAGTTGCTCTTTCTTTCTTTTGGTTAATTGGGGTAAGGGTCGGTCTATCTTGTTTATCTTTTCAAAGAATCAACTCTCAGACTTATTGATTCTTTTTATTGTTTTCTTTGTTACTATTTCATTAATATCTGCTCTGATTTTTGTCATTTCTTCTTGCCTTTTGGGTTTGAGATTCACTTGTTGTGTCTTTCAAGTGTCTTGAGTTGCAATGTTAAATCATTTATTTGTATTCTTTCTGTTTTTTTTTTTTTTTTTTTTTTTTTTTTTTTTTTTTTTTTTTTTTTTTTTTTTTTTTTTTTTTATGTTTTTCCTTTGTGCCTTAATTTTTTCTTTTTTGACTGCTTTTAAAGTGTCCCAGAGGTTTCGTTGTGTTGTAGTATTCTTTTTGTTTAAATCCAGAAATACTTTTATTTCTTTCTTAATTTTTCCTTTGACCCATTCATTAGTCAGGAATGTGTTGTTTAATGTCCATGAGTTCTTGGGGCTGGAGAGATGGCCTAGCGGTTAAGAGCACCGACTACTCTGAGGACCCGGGTTCGATCCCCAGCACCCACATGGCAGCCAAGAACCGTCTGAAATTCCAATTCCAGGAGAACTCCAGTTCCAGGGGAATCCGACACCCTCTTCTGACCTCCGCGGCGTTGCACGACACGGGTGCACAAACTTGCATGCAGACAATACATTCATACACATACAGAAATAAATAAAAATTAAAAAATTAATGTCCATGAGTTCCTATAGTTAGTAGGGCTTCTTCTGTTGTTGATATTAAGCTTTATTGCATTGTGGTCTGATAGAATGCATGGAATTATTTCATTATTTTTGTATTTGTTGAGGTTTGTTCTATGCCCCAGTATTTTGTAGAAGGTTCCATGGTTGCTGAATAAAAATTATATTCTTTGGTGTTTGGGTGGAATATTTGGTAAATGTCTGTTAGGTCCTTTTGGTGTAGCATATTGTTCAGTTCAGATGCCTCTCTGTCTGTTATTTGTCCAGTTGACCTGTCTAATATACACAGTGGAGTATTGAAGTCCTCTACTACTAGTGTGTTGGGATTAATCTGTGCTTAAAGTCCTGTAAAATTGTGTTTATGAAGTTTGGTGTACCAGAGTTTGGTGCAAATATATTCATGATTGTGATACCTTCTTGGTTAATTGTTCCTTTCATAAGAATGAAGTGATCCTCTTAATCTCTTCTAATTAGTTTTAGTTTGACATCTATTTTGTAAGATATTAGAACAGCAACCCCCATCTGCTTCTTTGTGCCATTTGCTTGGAATATTTTTTTCCACTCTTCACCTTAAGATAGTGTCTATCTTTGAAGGTGAGATGGGATTCTTGCAAACAACAAAAAGATGGACTTTGTTTCTTAATTCTATTAGTCTATGCCTCTTGATTGGGGAGTTCAGTCCATTGGTACTTAAAGTTATTATTGAGAGATGTATATTGCTTCCTATCATTTTGATTTCTGGTACATATTTGTTCTAGGTTTGGATGTCCACAGTTATATTCTCATTAACTACTTTCTGTTGCTGCTTGGTTATAGTCATTCTTTCCTTCTGCTCTTTGAATTTCTTCAAGTATTTTCTGAAGGGCTGGTTTTTGTGGACACAAATTCTTTCAGTCTGTTCATGTCAAGAAATATTTCCTTTCTCCTTCAACTATAATAGACATTTTTCTTGCTGGATAAAATATTCTGGGTTGGCATTTAGACCTGGGAATACTTTGGTCCAAGCTCTTCTAGCTCTCATCATTTGCATTGAGAAGTCAGCTGTAATTCTGATGGGGTTTCCTTTATATGTGACTTGTTTGTTTTTTTTTTTTCAGCTTTAGTATTCTTTATTCTTTTTTGATGTTGTTGTTGTTTTGTTTTTTTCGAGACAGGGTCTCCCTGTAGCCCAGCTGTCCTGGAACTCACTCTGTAGACCAGGCTGGCCTTGAACTCACAAAGATCTGCTTGCCTATGTCTCCCAAGTGCCAGGCTCTGTCTTCATTTTGAAGATCTAGCATTTTTACTATGATGTGGCTTGGGGAATTTCTTTTCTGGTCCTGTCTATTTGGTGTTCTATGTGCTTCTTGTATGTGTATGTGTTTGTCTTTCCTTAGTTTGTGGAAATTTTCTGTTGAAGGTCTGGTCAATATCATTATCCTGATCTTCTTCCTCTATACCTATGATGCATAGATTTGGTTTTTCACGGTATCCCACAATTCCTGTTTTTTTTTTTTTTTGTCTTTTTTTGTCTTTTTTTGAAGACAGAGTCTCACTTCTCACTGTAGCTCTGACTGTCCTGGAGCTCACTATGTAGAGCAGGCTGGCCTTGAACTCAAAGAGAGCCACCTGCTTTTGCTTCCCAAGTGCTGGGATTAAAGGCATGCATCACCATGCCCAGATAATTCCTGTGTTTTTTAAAAATTTTCATAATCTTTGCTTGAGTGGTCCACTTCTTCCATATCGTCTTGTAGTCTTGATATTCTGTTTTCTACTTCATTCATTCTATTACTGAAGTTTTTTTCCCCCATCATTTCCAGATGGCTTAATGAGGGTTCCACATCCTTTTTCATTTCAGCCTGAGTTTTCTTCAGTATTTCTATAGCTTTTGTGAATTCGTTTTAGTTTATCATTATCTTCTTTTAGTTTATCCCTATCTTCTTTTAGTTATTTGATTTGTTCTTAAATTGCATGAATTCTTTGATCATGTTATTATAGTTCTTTTAAGATCTGTGTCTTGTGCTACATCTAGGGGTCATCATTACAAGAGTCTTCTACAGGACTGGTAGTATTTAGTGGAGACTTATTATTTGGGTTTTTCATGTTATTGTTTTTTTTTGTTGTTGTTGTGATTTTGGCATTTGGATTTCTTTTGTTGTTTGTGATTCTGGTATGAAACTCAAGTGTTTCTTTGTTGAAATGAAGACTGACTTTGCTTGTATTCTTCAGGTGCCTTCGTTGTCTCTTATTAAGTATGGCAGGCTGGTTGGTCTAGGCTTCAGGTTCTCACTTCTGGCTTTTTATTGGAGTCTAGATAGTTCTTGCCCAGCCAGTCATTAGCTTCAGCTCTCCAGGGATGGCTGCAATTGTGTGTATCTAGGTTCAGGCATAGGGAAGCCTAGCCTGGACTGGAGGGAGGGGCCCCAGGTGTTCCCTAGCTAGTGGGTAGGGAGTCTGGTATGTAGCTGCTACTGCCTGCCTTCAACTTCAGCTTTCTACAGGGTGTTGGCTGGGGATTTTCATGTACTCTTTGGACTTTAGACTCCTTAATTTATTTTTAAATTAACATATTATTATGCATCATGATTACATTGTCTAACAAAATTTTAGTTGATTCTTCTCCATCTTCTCCACCCTCCTGACTCTGTATCTTTCTGCCTTTCTGCTTTCATGTCACATGTATCCTTTTATCCTCCCCAGGTCCTTAGCACCTCATTTTACTCTTTCTTGGTCTCTTTTGTAGATTTTGTAGGCATCATCCAGGTTGTTAGTTCCCTATCTGGAATGAGTCCTCTTTGTTAACATCTCCCCAGGAGAATTGTGTCACATGGTGGTCACCTGATCTATCTATCAATTTTGTAGGAACTTTAATAATTTTTGTTGTTTCATTGTTTCTATTTTCCTAAATGGATATAAATCCAAATGGATATAAATCCAAATGGATGCATTTATGGAAAACTCCTGTAAAAGTTTTATAAATAAATAAATAGCAGTTAATCTAGAGAATTTCTTTTGATTGTTTATTTTTTAGCCCCACTTAGTATTTACAGGTGGTTTATTATAAATTGATTGCATTTTAGTAATTACGAGTAACAGTAAGTTTCCTGCAAGTGTCACCGTAGTTTTTCTACCGAGACATTTTCCAAATCAAGACCCAGGCTCTCTTATGTTAAAAGAGAGGGGACTAGTTCATCCTTAAGTCTCTACCTGATCTAGAATTACAAGTTTTTAACATTTACTGCTACAAAAATGGATCTGATGATAATTTAAGTAGTTCTAAGAACAGTAAAAATAATTAAATATCTACATGATTAGTAATGGTGATTTTCAACAAAATCATCTTATCCTATATGAACATAGTGCTCTCTGGAGATTTTATTGGTGACTAGAACTGGGAGTTTTGTGGACAGAATCACTAGGTTTGTAACTTAAATCTACTACTTAGATTCTATGATTATGTAGAATATTGGGTGACACATTGTATACATGGTAATACTTTTCTTCATTGAAGTGTACTGGAAAAGAAAAAGGAGTGGAAGGGAACTTGGGTGCTCCAGTTTCCCATGCATAATCATACACAAAATATGAAGGGAGAGAGACAATGTACTCTTGAGTTACATGCAATGTATTTATGTCAATTTAGTCTTTTGACATATAAGGTGTATTGCAGATGTATTTCAATTAGCTGCATTTTCAGTTTCTACAACCATTTTAAAGATAAATCCCTTTTAATGTTAAGTGCATTGGAGATACACAATCATTGAACTTAGTGATTCTTATTGCATAGTTTTTTTTTTGAGAAATAATCTTTGTAATTAAAAAAATTAAGGATCTGAGATCTACTGAGACCAGCTGAAGCACAGGAAGGTAGGTAGGAACTGGGCACTTCAGGAAGACTGATTGTTGATTGACTTAATCTAGTTAATCCATTAATCCAGTTGTCTTTGGCTTAACTGGCTTTTGTGGCTGTGGGGGCAGAGTTATCCTCCCAGCTGGAGTAAAAGGTAGGGTTGTGTGAGTCTTGAGATCTGAGATCTCCTGAGACCAGCTGAAGAGCAGGTACTGGGGAACAGGCTAAAGAGCCCCCCCCAAACTGGGATTATGAAGGCATCTGAAGGAGGCAAGCAAAGCAAGCCTTCAACACAGTGAAGAGGCATTTAGGACTCACATTGGAATACAGGCAAGTAGAAGCCCATATGCCAGGAACATGAAGAAGAAACAACATGGGAAGGGGGCAGGATAATCCCTCACCAAGTTCTACCCACCCTATGAAAGATTCCTACAGTGGGATCCCCTTGGGGATGGCCCAGGACACAGATATCAGAAACACAATTGGGAACATATTTAAAGAACTACAAGATTATAAAAAGCAAATCAAAGAACTAAGAAAAGAGATTGAAGAACTCAAAAAGGACCTAGAGAGAGAGAATGACAAACTCCGGAAGGAAGTAGAAACACTGAAAAGATCCCGTGCTGAAAAAGATAAGGAATCCAACCAGCAAAGCAAAGAGCTACAGGAAGAGATTGAGAAGCTCCAAAAAGAAGTAGAAATACTAAGGAAATCAGAAGAGGAAATGAAAAAGGAAATCAAACACTCATCCATTCAAGAGGAAAGGAATGGAAAAAGCCTCAGAAGCAGAGTGGAGGAAGCAGAACAAAGAATATCAGACCTGGAGGACAACACAGAACAACTAAAAACCTCAAGGAAAGATTATGAAAAATTTAAAAATACACAAAAATGGAACAACCAGGAGCTGTGGGACACTATGAAAAGATCAAACCTCCGCATCATAGGAATAGAGGAAGGAGAAGAATCCCAAGAGAAAGGTATTGATCAGATCTTCAACAGAATAATAGATGAAAACTTCCCCAAACTAAAAAAGGACAAACCAATACCAATACAAGAAGCACATAGAACTCCAAACAGACAAGATCAGAAAAGAAATTCTCCACGCCACATCATAGTTAAAATGCTGGACACCCAAAACAAAGAGAAAATTCTTAAAGCGACAAGAGAAAAACAACAAGTGACCTATAAGGGGAAACCTATCAGAATAACAACGGACTTCTCACAGCAAACGATGAAGGCAAGAAGAACCTGGAGCAAAGCATTCCCAGTGTTGAGGGACAATGGATGCCAGCCCAGGTTACTATACCCAGCAAAAATGTCAATCATAGTGGAAGGAGAGAGGAAAATCTTCCATGACATAAACAACTTGAAAGAATACATGTCCGGAAAACCAACCCTTCAGAGAATACTTGAAGCAATCCAAAGAACAGAAGAAAGGAGCAACCAACCCCAGGCAACTAGAAGGAGAAATCAATAAAAGCATAACTGCAGAAGTAGAAACCTAAATCAAAACCGCAGATGGATAATAAGGCAAAAGGAAGCAACACAAACCTATCAGTCATAACCTTAAATATTAATGGACTAAATTCCCCAATCAAAAGACATAGACTGGGAGACTGGATTAGGAAACAGAATCCATCGATATGCTGTCTGCAAGAAACACATCTTACCTTCAAGGACAGGCACCACCTTAAAGTGAAGGGATGGAAAAAAATATTCCAAGCAAATGGTACCAAAAAGAAAGCAGGTGTTGCTATTTTAATATCGGATAAAATAGACTTCAAAGTAAAAGAAATCAGAAGAGACAAAGAAGGCCATTACATTTTCATCAAAGGAACAATCCACCAAGAAGATTTCACAATTATGAATATATATGCCCCAAATTCTGGTGCACCAAACTTTATAAAGACAATTCTCCAGGACCACAAGTCACAGACTAACCCCAGCACACTCATAGTGGGAGATTTCAATACCCCACTGAGTCCTTTGGATAGGTCAACAGGACAAAAAATAAACAGAGAGACATCTGAACTGAACGATATGATACACCAAATGGACCTCATAGACCTCTACCGAACATTCCATCCTAATACCAGAGAATACACTTTCTACTCAGCACCCCACGGAACATTCTCCAAAATCGACCACATCCTGGGACACAGAAGAAACCTCTACAAATACAAAAAGATTGAAATAATTTCATGCATCCTGTCAGACCACAGTGCAATGAAGCTCAACATCAACACCAGGACAAGCCCTCCTGCCTACAAGAACACATGGAGACTAAACAACACACTCTTGAATAATGAATGGGTCAAGGAAGAGATAAAGAAAGAAATAAAAACATTCCTGGAACTGAATGACAATGACAATACAACACAACAAAACCTATGGGATACCTTAAAAGCAGTCCTAAGAGGGAAATTTATAGCCCTGGGTGCCTACATTAGAAAAACAGAAAGAGCACAAGTGAATGATCTAACACTACAGCTAAAAGCACTTGAGAGGCAACAACAGATGAACCCTAAACGCAACAGACAGGAAGAAATAACAAAAATCAGAGCAGAAATCAATGAAATAGAAACAAAGAAAACAATACAAAAAATCAATGAATCCAAAAGTTGGTTCTTTGAAAGAATAAACAAGATAGACAGACCTCTAGCCAAGTTAACCAAAAGAAAGAAGGAACAATTCCAAATCAATACAATCCATGATGAAAAGGGAACTATCACAACAGACAAGGAAAAGATCCAGAAAATCATACAGGAATACTTCAAAAACCTATACTCTACCAAGTTTGAAAACTTAGAAGAAATGGATGAATATCTGAAATCCTGGGAATCTCCAAAGGTCAACCAAGAAGAGATTGACAGCTTAAACAGACCCATAATACATGAAGAAATTGAAGAAGTGATAAGAAACCTCCTAACTAAAAAAGGCCCAGGCCCAGAGGGTTTCATGGCAGAATTCTATAAAACATTTCAAAAAGACCTACAACCATTATTACTGAAACTGTTTAGAAGGATACAATCAGAGGGAATTCTTCTAAATTCCTTCTATGAAGCCAAAATTCTATTCTATTATTCTTCTATTACCAAAACCAGACAAAGATACAACTAAAAAGGAAAATTATAGACCCACCTCCATAATGAACACAGATGCCAAAATTCTAAATAGGATACTGGCAAATCGCATACAGACCCACATCAAGAAGATCGTCCATCATAACCAAGTTGGATTCATACCAGAGATGCAGGTTTGGGTCAACATACGAAAATCAATAAACATCATCAAACACATAAATGGAATGAAAGACAAAAACCACATCATCATCTCAATTGATACTGAAAAAGCCTTTGACAAAATCCAGCATCTCCTCATGCTTAAAGTCCTAGAAGGAATTGGATTGGAGGGATCATTCCTCAATGCAATCAAAGCTATATACAGGATACCCACAGCCAATATCATCCTAAATGGGGAAATGACAGAAACATTCCCTTTAAAGGTAGGAACTCGGCAAGGCTGCCCCCTTCACCACTCCTCTTCAATATAGTGCTTGAAACACTTGCTAGAGCAATAAGGCAAGAAAATGAAATTAAAGGAGTACTAATTGGAAAAGAGGAAGTCAACCTATCCCTATTTTCTGATAATATGATTGTTTACTTAAGGGATGCAAAAAACTCCACCAGAAAACTCCTAGAAACGATTAATAGCTTCAGCAAAGTGGTAGGATACAAAATTAACCTAAAAAAAATCAATGGTCTTTCTTTACACCAAGAACACGCAACTGGAGAAAGAATTCAAAGAGACCTTCTCACTCACAATAGCCTCAAAAACAATAAAGTACCTAGGAACAAACCTAACAAAAGACACCAAAGATCTCTACTTAAAAATTTTAAACCTTTAAGGAAAGAAATTGAAGAAGACGTCAGAAGATGGAAAAACCTCCCATGTTCATGGATTGGGAAAATTAACATTGTAAAAATGTCCATTCTACTGAAACTCTTGTATAGATTTAACACCATCCCAATCAACATCCCCAAGAGTTTCTTCACAGGCTTGGAAAAAAAAGTCCTTAAATTCATTTGGAAAAACAAAAGACACCCAATAGCCAAAACAACCCTGAGCCAAAAGATTTACACAGGGGGCATCTCTATACCAGACTTCAAACTATACTACAGGGCTATAGTCATAAAAACAGCCTGGTACTGGCACAAAAACAGACCTGCTGAACAATGGAACAAAACCAAAGATCCCAACCTGAGCACATACAATTTCAGCCATCTCATATTTGACAAGGGGGCCAAGAAGACACAATGGAGAAAAGACAGCATCTTCAGCAAGTGGTGTTGGCAAAACTGGATCACCACTTGTAGAAGAATGAAATTAAACCCCTACCTCTCCCCCTGTACAAAAGTTAACTCCAGATGGATCAAAGACCTCAATGTGAAACCCCAAACTCTAAAGGCGATAGAAGAAAAAGTGGGCAGCAGACTACAAGACATAGACATAGGAAAAGACTTCCTAAATCAGACAGCAGCTGCGCAAGAATTAAGTTCGATAATTGACAAATGGGACCTCATTAAACTCAAAAGCTTCTGTCCACCAAAAGCAACAATCAAGGCAGTGAAGAGAAACCCCACAGAGTGGGAGGAAACCTTCACCGAAGAAACATCTGTCAAAGCATTGATTTCCAGAATATATAAACTACTCAATAAATGAAGAAGAAAGAAAACAAATGACCCACTCAATAGATGGAGCAAAGAGCAGAACAGAGACTTCACAAGTGGGGAATTAGAGATGGCTGAGAAACACCTTAAGAAGTGTTCAAAATCACTAATCATTAAGGAAATGCAAACCAAAACCATTTTAAAATATCATCTTACTCCAATAGGATTGGCTAGGATCAAGAAAACAAATGATACCAAGTGCTGGAGAGGTTGTGGGGAAAGGGGAACACTCATCCACTGCTGGTGGGAATGTAAACTCGTGCAGCACTATGGAAAGCAGTGTGGAGAACCCTTGGAAGACTTGGAATGAACTTGCCACCCGACCCAGCCATAACATTCCTAGGCATATACCCTCAAGACTCACCCCACTGCAGAGATACATGCAAGGCCATGTTTAGTTCAGCTCTCTTCACAATAGCAAGGAGCTGGAACCAACCCAAATGCCCCTCAACTGATGAGTGGATAGAGAAAATGTGCTACATCTACACAATGGAGTTCTATGCTGCAATAAAGAAAGATGACATCATGAGCTTTGCAGGAAAATGGCTCGAGCTAGAGGACATCATGCTGAGTGAAGTAACACAGTCCCAGAAAAACAGACGATGAATGATATCCCTCATCTGTGGATGCTAGTGCTAATTACCTAGTTGTAAAGTATTTCTTGTGCATGGCCACTTGAGCTTTTGTCCAAAGCAGTTGGGAGTGATACATATTGGAAACAACAACAACAACAACAACAACAACAACAACAACTACAGAAAGGACTGCATCAAAGAACTGACTGAAACAGTGAACTTTTGCTCAAAACAGTCAACTTCCACATGGAGAATATTGAGAAAGACTGAGAAAGAGATGAAAAGCATGTTTGGCAGAATGCATGAGCTCTGGTGGTTCAAGGGGATTGGGGGTACACGGGTCTATATTTGATTAAAAAAATATATAAAAAACTTAAAAAAATAAATGCTAATATACAGAAAAAGAACAACAAAAAAAATAAAAAATTAAGGCAAGACATACCCACACGAATATAAGAAGCACATAGAATATCACACAGGACCAGAAAAGAAATTACCCATGCTATATCATGGAAAAACACTGGATGCTCAAAACAAAGGGATAAAAAATTAACTTAGAAAAATTGGTAGCCTTTCTTTATGCCAATAACAAGCAATTGGACAAGAAATACAAGGAGACTTTGCCACTCATGATAACCTCCAAAAAATAATCTGGGAACAAACCTGTCTAAACACACCAAAAATCTACACAAAGAAAATTTTAAATTCCTCAAGAAGGAGATTGAGGAAGGTACTAGAAGATGGTAATACCTCCCATGCTCATGGATTGGAAGAATCAATATAGTAAAAATGACCATTCTACCCAAAATAATATACAGATGCAATGCAATCTTAATTAGAATCCTTATGAACTTCTTCCCAGACCTAGAAGAAAACATCCTAATGTTCATATGGAGATAGAAAAGACACCAGATAGCCAAAGCAACCTTGAGCAAAAAGAGCAGTACAGGGGGATTGCCATACAAGATTTCAAACTATATTACATGGCTATAGTCATAAAAAACAGCCTGGTATTGGCACAGAAACAGGCTGTAGATCAATGGAACAAAATTGAGGATCCAAACCTGACCGCATCCTATTTCAGCCACCTCGTGTTTGACAAAGGGGCCAAGAAGACTCAGTGGAGGAAAGACATCATCTTCAGCAAATTGTGTTGGTAATACTGGATCACTACTTGTAGAAGAATAAAACTAAATCCATACCTCTCACCATGTACAAAAATCAACTCCAAATGGATCAGATACCTCAATGTGAAACATGAAACTCTGAAAATTATAGAATAAAACATTGCTGATAACCTACAAGACATAGGCATAAGAAAAGACTTTCTAAATCATATACCAGCTATGCAAACGATAAGGTCAACAATTGACAAATGGGACCTTACAAAACTCAAGAGCTTCTGTACAGCAAAAGAAGTAATCAAAGAAGTGAAGAGACAACCCACAGAGTGGGAGGAAACCTTCCTCACCAGTGATACATCTGATAGAGCATTAACATCCAATGTGTATAAACTACTCAAAAAACATAGGAAGAAGAAAAGAAATGACCTGCTCAAAAGATGGAGTAAAGAGCTGAACAGAGACTTCACAAATGAAGAAGTAAAGATGGCTGAGAAACATCTTTAAAAGTGTTCATCATTGCTAATAATTAAGGAAATGCAGTGTATTTTGATCATATCCACCCTTAATTACTCCCCTTAATTCTTCCTAGATCTGTCTTACCTTCCTATCCTCTCATAATCATGTCTTCTTTTTGTGTTTTTAATTTAGTATCTTACTAACTTCAATTTGAGCTGTCCATATATTTCAGGGTAGGGGGCCATCCATTGGAGTGTGCTCAACCTACTGTGAGCCACACCCTTAAAAAAGATTCTCTCTCCCTCAGAAGCTTTCTACTGTGCATAGCTCCTTAGTTATGCATAGGATCTCATTAACTCCTTTCCACCCATCATGCATGACTGGCATGATCTTTTGCAGGTCTTGTCCAGGCAAAGACAGCTACTTGAGTTTGTGAGTGCAGTGGTATGTTGTATTTTTTAAATTATTTTTAATTATTTTTTATGTGTATGAGCTTATTGTCTGCATATAGGTTGCTGCACCTGTGTCGTGTAGAAGAGGGTGTTGGATTCCCCTGGAACTGGAGTTAAAGATGGTTATTAGCTGCCACGTGGGTGCTGGGAATAGAACCCGGGTCCTCTGCAAGAGCAGTGGGTGCTCTTAACTGCTGAGCCATCTCTCCAGCCCCTGCATTTTTGTTTTAATTAGCTTACAAGCTAGAAGATTTCTGTAAGGCTTCTTCATATACCTTAGTTTTGGTTAACATATTCTCTACCCGATTTCCCCTAACTTCTTACCTCCATCCCTACTTATAACTTTAATCCAGAGTATTTACACACCCCGTTCTTTCACATCACCTGGTACTACTATCCTATCTAGACTGTATTTTCCTTAAACTCTTTTGTATGCCCTCATTTTGGTTAAGGCTTTCCCCACTTCCTTGTGTTGGTCCCTCACCGTCTTCCATGCTTGGATCTTTCTCTTCCTCTTGTATTGTCTTCTTGAGACTGGGTATAATTATACTTCACTCGGTATAATTTTTTTCTAGTTCCATTCCTTTACACACACTTTCATGTTTTTGCTTTTCTTTACAGCTGGATAATATTGTGTCTATTGGCACATTTTTCTTACTTATTCATCTGTTGATGGACATTTGCCTTGACTCCATTTCCTACTTATTGTAAATAGAGTACAAATGAAGAGGATGTGCACGTGTTTGCCGTCCTTTTGCGTATATCCCTGAGTGGTAGAGTTGGGCCATATGATAGTTCAATTTCCTTTTTTGTTGTTGTTTTTGAGACAAAGTCTCCCTGTAGCCCCAGCTGGCCTGGAACTTGCTGTGTAGACCACACTGGCTTCCATCTTACAGTCATTTTCCTGCCTCTACCTCCTGAGTGGTGGAATCAAAGGCATGTACCACTGTGCCCAGCTTCCATTCCTAGTTTTTGGACACACCTCCAGATTGATTTCCAAAGTGTCTGAACTTGTGTACATGTCCACCACCACTGTGTAAGTGTTCCCCTTTCCCTATATCCGTGTCAATATTTATTGTAATTTTTCTTCTCAATCTTGTCCATTTTGACCTGGTTGAGAAGAAATCTTAGTTTTAATTTGCATTTCTATGATGGCTAAGGAGGTTGAACACTTTAAAAAGTGTTTAATAGCCATTTATATTTCTTGCTTTCATAACTTTCTGTTCATTTCCATAGCCCATTTTTAATTGTGTTTTTCCTTGTTTATTAATTAATTAATTTATTTATTTTTAGATATTTGTATGTTCTAGACACTAATCCTGTGTTGAACTTCTCTCATGATTTTGGCTGCTTCCCAGCAATTGAAAATTTCCTATGCTGAGATCTCATTTGTTAATTGTTGGTCTTATTTATCCTATTTTGTAAGTGACATAATATTGTCAAAAGACAGTGCTTTTATGTCTTGTTTTATTTAGGGATAATTATTTCTTAGTCTTTGAATGAAGGAATCTCATATCTTTATTTTTCATTGGGGTCTGTAAAATAGCAGCCATATCTCATCACAAGACTCAAGGAGATTCCCCTCGTTTGGGTATTATTATTATTATTATTTTTATTGATGCTTTGTGTATTTCATACAACATTTTCCAATTCAGTTCAGGCATATATCCCCTTCCCTTCCCCCCACCCCTACCCATCCCAGATCATTCATTCTGCTGTAAGTTTTCTGCATCTTTCTCTGCTTTTTTGTTTTGTTTTTTCATTTTTTTAACAATAAGTGATAATTTGTGAGTACAAGCATCCTTCATGTAAAACCAATTTGCAAGCAGTTGTGCCCAAACCCACACAGCTCATGGGTCCCGCCATCCACCAGGGGGGGCTTGTATGTTCAATCAAGTTGATCAAATGAGTGTCCAGTCTATATTGTTGTAGTTTCACCATTAACCCCAATCGAAGCCCTTACATTCTACCACGCCCCCTCTTCCACAGATTGTTCCCTAGGCTTAGAAAAGGGGCACAGGTGGATGAGAAGCAAAACACTCTACTTTCTCTGGAGCTGATGTCTTGGTCTCTAGTCAGTTCTGGCTGTTTTCTTTCATGGGCTGCCAGCTTGTCCAGGCTTAACCTTTCGATCCTACTAATGAAGCACATGCAATTAGATATTTAGGTATTTAAACAGTATAATATATAGCCTTTCGATCCTACTAATGAAGCACACACAATTAGATATATGGGTATTTAAACAGTACTAATTGTTATGGTAGGTTACTTTGGTATAGACACAGATGTTTGGATGGTATGTCAATTCATGATCTACATTTTCTTCTGTCAAGTATGGCAGGGTCTTCGTGTGGTTTATAACATCTCCTAACCATTAGAGGATGTAAGCTTGTGGCATCAGCCGTGGGTTATTCCTCCAAGGAGAGAGCTAATAGCCAATTAGATTTGGGATATACAGACATATGGCTGCCACTGCTGCACAGTATTTCCAGGCAGATGAGGTGTAGCTGGTGCTGACGGAGGAGTCTTGCTTGACTCAAGGAGACCTATATTTGCTTTATTGGTTTAGTGGCCTTTGGTAACACTCTCTGGCATTCCAGAGACCATCTGTATACTTGCAAGTGCGGTCTCCATACATCTTTCCCATGTTTATATCAGGTCTTCAACAGCAGGGCCTTATCGCCTCTCTTCCTGCAGATATCCCAGTTTGGAGGCAAGGAGCCTTTACCTTTTGTGGGGGCTTGGATCCCCTGGCCAACATCTCCTTGGTAGAATAATCCATTGTTGATGTCAGAGCTCCTGTATTAATATATTTTGCTTAAGTGCATAGCTTAAGGAGACTTTAGCATTATATTTGGTTCTGAATAGAGAATAATCCTTTTCACAGTTTCTATGTCCATTAGTCAATTAAAGAAGGCAGTTTTACTGATTTTACAAGAGAATACCTCTATAACAGCTGGCTCCAATCTACAGCTGGAGAACGACCTCATCATCATCATATTTCTCCTTATTCTATGGGGGGGAGTTAAGAAAGTCTCTTGTATTAAAACCTTTGCGGCACCTAGAAGGTAAGCTTCGTTAGGAATCATTAAAAATAGTTGTTACTAGTAGGATCCACAGAGGGGCCTGATGTCTGCAGCAATCTGAGGCATTTCTTCCCTTCAATGCCCAGAGGAGTCAATCCTTCTGCTGGCACTTTCTGGTACATCCTACTCACTGCAAAGCTGCATTTTCTTTCTCAGCCATTAAGTTGGTGATACTCTGGCCTGTTGGAACATACAAATCCTTTCCCATAGTTAGTTTTAAGATTTGGGTTGCAAGGTTTTTTGACAAAAAGTTTTCATATCTATCTATATCCCCCTTTTTTATTTAAGGTTTTTATTTTTGACCCATGAGTCTCAAAAAAGCAGTTGTTTTATACATACCTATAGGGTGGAATCAAGGCACAGATTTCATCAAGTTCACCCATGCTGTTTTGGGTTACTGTATCTGATTAACTTGGGAAACAAAGTTTATTTTTGAGTTAAATCATCCTATAGGTGAAAGAGATTGCTACCAGGTGATACTATATGACAGCAAAATTATAGAGAACATTTGTTTATACCAATCCCAAAGTAATTGTTATACAGATCTTAGTTAAAGCTAATGTGGACAAGAGCAATGGGTATTATTTTTTAAGTTAAGTAATTTGTCTGTGTTTATATGTTTGTGTGGTACATGTGTATATATGCATGTTCATATGTGTGGGTGCATATGTGTGATGCCAGACATTGAGGTTGGTGTCTTCCTCAATTACTCTCACTTATTGAACCTCGAGCTTGATGATGCCTGTAGTCTCTCGGTCAGTTTCCTTGGGGACCTCCTGTCTCAGCACTGGGCTTCCAGGTGGGTAACCACATCTGCTTGGCTTTTATGTGGATTCTGGGGATCTGAACTTGGGTTCTTGACCTTGCATGGCAAACACTTTATCCACTGAGCCTTCTCTATAGCTCAGGTTAATTTTTTAATTGATTTATTATTGTATACATGATGTTTTGATATCTATCTATTAGAATTGATAATTCAAGCCAATTAACTTGTCCATTTACTATTATTATTATTATTATTATTATTATTATTATAATTGTGGTTTTGGTCTTTTTGAGACAGGGTCTCCCTGTATTCCAAGCTGGCCTAGAACTTGCAATATAGACCAGGCTTGTCTTGAAATCACAGAGATCCACCTGCCTCCTGAGTACTGGGATTAAAAGTGTGAGCCACCATGCCTGGAAAACACATATTATTTTTATGTGGTGACTTAACATAATGTATTCCAGATTCATTTATTTTACTATAAAGACAGTTCTTTTTTATTTTTAATGGTTGAATATTATTCCATTGTGGATAGGTACCACGTTTTCTTTGTGCATTTACCTATTGATGAGCACTTAGGTTGGTTCCATAGCTTATCTATAGTGAATGATGTTGCAGTGAATATGGCAGTATAGTTGTCTCTTCACCTACTGACTTCATTTCCATTGTGCAGATGCCAAGAAATGGGCCTATTTCATCCTAAATTAAGACATTTCTATAATGTCTGTATTAGTTTTGATTCCCACTATCAGGTACAGGATTCTTTTCTGACCAGCCTTCCAATGCTTATTATTTTTATTTTTATTTTTATTAGATGTTCCATCAGGTCTGTGTGTGGTATATTTAACATGCTTTTAAAATATTTTATTTATTATTTTTATTTATATGTATGAATGTGTGTAAGTAGATTGTAATGCCTGCATGTGTATAAGTGCTCCCATGTCCTTCAGTGCCCATGGAGGTCAGAAGAAGGCATCACAGTCACTTGGAACTGGTCTTAAAGACGGTTGTTAGGTGCCATGTGAGTGGTATAAATCAAACCCACATCCTCAGTAAGAAGAGACAGTGCTCTTAATCACTGATAGGTCTCTCTAGCCCCTTAACAAGTTTTAAAACTTTATTTTATGACACAGGTTCTCATGTAGCTGAAGTTGGCCTCAAAGTCACTATATAGCCAAGGATGATCTTAAGCTACTCATGCACCTGCCTTCTCCTGAGTACTGGAATTCTAACTGTGTATCCTTACATCCAGTTTTATGTAATGCTGGGGATTAAACTCAGGGCTTCTATGCTATATAAGAACACTAACAACTGAGCTACATCCCTAGCTCCACTTTTTACAGATTAAATTGACAATTGGTTTGACTTATTAGAAGTAGAAATATTTCATATTTATGAATATTTACTTATCTGACAATATCCAAAGCAACACAATAACAGTGTTCTCTCTGTTTCTCTGTTTCTCTGTCTCTCTCTCTCTCTCTCTCTCTCTCTTTCTCTCTCTCTCTTTCTCTCTCTCTCTCCCTGATTTTAGAAGTAGGGAGGCTGATCTTCCAAAGAGAGGCCAGTTCACAGGTATGGGATACAGAGTCATTATAACTATCTTTATGAATGAAATATTTTCATATCCTTTCTTCAACTGGCTCCTTTCCCATTGATTAACCATTTACAAGTCAGTGTCCATTTACACTTGTTCAGCTTCATCTGGAGAGCACCTAGGTCAGGCAGAGAGGTAACAATGACAAGAAGCTCAGATGTTTTGGTGGCCACCACTTTGAAGCTTGGAAGATTTATATATGAACAGCTGTGTGCAAAACCTGTCACATGGAGATCAGCATATCCCCCAAAGATATAATGAGTAAAACTAGGAGAATAATGAAGAAAAATGACAGGCATCTGGAAGGGAATAAACAGGGCATGCCTCTGGTAAATGACTCCCTGAAGGACTCTTAGGAAAGACTTACTGATTAATTGAATCAATCCATCATGCTTGAAGTGACAGCATCAATTTGCAGTCTTTTTTGGGAGTTGTTTTATTCAGTTGCTGTTACAGCTTAAATTCATGTGAGAGTTGAATGAACAGCCAACAAATATACTTGTTTTAATATTAAGGTGCTACATTATAAAGAAACTCTCATTATAAAAAGGATTACATTAATTTTAGTAATAATTTAGACTGAGTAAGAGAATCAACATGTGGTTTACAAAAGGATATTTTCCTTTCTGAATTTATCTTATAAATATCACTTTTCATTGCCTATCAAAATCTCATGCTCATTATTTCTAACCTTTAAGGATTAAAAAAATTCATTATACTTCTATAGAATGCAAAAATACCCATCTTTATCTGTTTTAAGTGGAACTTATCTCTATTTTTTGGTCATTATTTGCAGTCATAACTCATAAAATTTTAGCAGATTTCAGTAGCAAATATGAGTCTGAAAATTATTATGTAGTTCAATTTCTCATTGAATTGAAAGTCAGAGAATACACAAATGTCTTAGATATTTCCCTCTCATAGCTTTAAAATGATTGTTTTAATATACTAACATGTTTTAACTTGGACATCACATGTACTTATCGATTTTGTTCTTTTCTTTCTTGGGAGTAGGGAAAAAGCACATATAATAAAATGAAAAGAGAATCAGATAGAGATCCTAAGCAAAGATTCACTTGGGATGAAAATAATTGAAATTTTATTTTTATAGTTTATAAATCCCCACATCAAAGCTTTCTGAGTATAAACCTTGAGGTCTGAAATTTACCAAAGACAAATAAAATGATTGAAGGAAGATTTTCTTGATGAATTTAGGAACTGCTCAAGATGGGACAATTTAAATAATCTTAATCTCTCTAATATTAGTTATTCAAAAGTGTACTATAAAAGCAAAAGTAGGAAATCTAAATATAAAATTGAACATAGTCGATTGAGTAATTCACAACATTATATTTTATAACCATGTTTACATATGGGTATGGATTATTGGTTTTTCAAAGAACTGTGATACAATGGAATATATTTTAACATTGAAACTATATCATGCCTGATACATAATAATTCAGAAGCATTTAACACTGTCTTAGGGGCTTCCTCATTATATTCATTTTAATTTACAAATTTCAAGGTCAGATGAGAGGTTCTGGGATTTGATTTATTGTATTCTGACCATAGTGCATGCAGTAATTTTCTGTGGAATGTGGGATATATGATAATGTTGAACAATTTCTTAACCACTTAGGGTTTAATAGCACTCTAATGGGTTTCAGAGGTTAGTCGTGTTAACTATCTAAAATAGTCTGTATTTTCAAATTAAAATAGTCCACTCATTACATCAGAGAGGAATGTTGGATATGTGTTTCAGTGTTTTGCTTGTGGTTACATTTTTAATGGATTCTAAATGCAATCCTTAGTTCTGTTTGTTGTTTAGAAAACTTAGATTACCATAGAGGTTTCTGGAAGAATATTTTCCTTTGGGCTTATGTGTGTGTGTAAACACAGTTGACTTGTTAATTTTGTCCCATTTGATGCAACTGAAATGTCTGTGTGCCTTTGGGCTCATAGTGTTAAGAAGAAACATCTCCAGAGAGTCATCTCCCCTACTTCAGTGAACAACACCTCGCACAGTTTTCACAGAGGAAACCAAAGTAAAAAAGCTGCTTGATCAGTTACAAAGCTCTCATCATGTGGCTGAGAAATCAAGCACCACAAGTCAGTCTTCACTTCTTGGTATCTTCTTCAAAGTCTTCCTCATTTTCAACCAGTTGTGGTATTCTGACTTGTGGTGTCAGATGCATGTTTGAGTGCAGTGGGAGTGGCACAGGTCTGTAGCAGCTGAGCCTGGAACAGCATGGAACAGCCTGGGCCAGCCACAGCCTGTCCTTTCAGCTTCAATGGAGCCAATCATACGTGCCTGTCGGGAGGCAAGTAGAAAAGATTCGTGCCTGTCGGGAGGCAAGTAGAAAAGATTAAGCCTGGCACGTATGATTGGCTCCATTGAAGCTGAAAGGACAGGCTGTGGCTGGCCCAGGCTGTTCCATGTTAGCCGGGCGTGGTGGCACACGCCTTTAATCCTAGCACTTGGGAGGCAGAGGCAGGCGGATCTTTGTGAGTTCAAGGCCAGCCTGGTCTACAGAGCGAGTTCCAGGCCAGCTTGGGTTACAAGGAGACCCTGTCTCGCAAACCCCCCCCCCCAAAAAAAAAGTAAAATAAAGGCTGGGCAGATTGTTCAGTTGGTTAAGTGCTTACTATGCAAGTATGAAGAAATGGTTTGAACCCCAGCACTCACATAAAAAGCTGGGTGTGTTGGCACATGATTGTAATGTCAGTGCTGGTAAGAAAGAGATAGGTGGATTCCTGGGAGTCACTGGCCAGCCAGCCTCACCTAGCCTGATCTGTGAGCCAAAGAGAGAACCTGTCTCAAAACCCAAGGACAGTTCTTGAAAACTGACACCCTAGGATGACCTCTGACCTCTATACGCATGTGCGTAGATGTGCATATATACCCTGCACACAATGTACATGCACACACACAAACTCTCTCTCTCTCTCTCTCTCTCTCTCTCTCTCTCTCTCTCTCTGGCTGCTGAACCTTCTCTCCAGCCCTCACAAATATTTTTTATAAAAATGAAGCTTTATATCTATAAATTTGATAAAATCTTTTTTTTTTGTCTTTTTTGAGACAGGGTCTTCCTATAGCCCCAGCTAGCCTGGAACTTGCTATGTAAACCAGGCGGGCCTTGAACTTACAGAGATCTGCCTGCCTCTGCCTCCCTAGTGCTGGGATTAAAAGCGTGAACCACCACTCCAGGCCATCAAATCTTAACACTTTAAAGATAAAAATCTCAGAAGGAAGTCACCATTCCTTAGGTTGTAGGTAGTCTCCTAAAGAGGGAGGGGTGCACCAGGACTATGTAATGGGTGTTGCCAGTAGCTGAGCAAGAAGGTGCCATCATCTGGCAGGTACTTTTTGTTTGCTTTTCATGGCTGACATCTCCTTGCACTGCATAGAACATCAGAAGTGTCTCCGTGTAAGTCTAACATGGTTTCCCAGTCAATGACACAATTGAATACACCGAGGGAAGCGGCAGGCTTTTAAGGGATGGCTCAGAAACTTCATCATTTTTCCATTTATTTTTAAAATGCAAATTACACTAGTAAGTCAAAAAAATCACTCTGTTAAAAATACATTCAGAATTAACAAATGCCAAAAACAAAAAAGAGAGACAGATCAGGATTGTTAACTCTTGCCTTCAGAATATTAGGTTTATAACAAAAGCTCAGCCTAGAAAAATAGCATTCTTCACCAGATTTGAGGAGGATACAGCTGTACAACTTAGATGTTTCCCCAGATAGAATCACACTACTGTGCTTACTGCTCCTAAAAAGGCCTGTCCACAGATGACTCTTTAGTAGTCAACAACTGTTTTTGAAAGTTTTCGTGGTGATGAAAGAAGTGATTTGGTGGAGAGTCGGCTGCAACTTAAAAGAGAAATATGAGGGCTTGTTTTTCTATCCATACCCATCACAGTACAAATGCACAGTGAAACCTCACTTTAGCAGTCACAGTAGAATAGGTTCTGGTGTGTATAGTATTTATATTTTAGGAATCAAAGGACAGTACACTGTTGTATGTTTTCCTCAGACGTTAAACATGCATGTCATATAAAAACACCAGATGGGGTTTCACTGGCATGGTCGTGACTGTTCATTCTATACATGTAGGTATGGACAAAGTATACAAGCCACAGAGACAATTCAAGCATGAGAGCTGTAAGCTCTTTGTGTCTGTGGTTAATGTTCCAATGGTCGCTTTTTGTTCTTTTATCAATTTTAAATGGGTATGTGTGTGGATTACAAACATCTATGCAAACACAGTAATGGGACTGCCTTATGTAGATCTGCACGGGTTAAGAGATCCAAAAAAGGCTAACTCAATAACTGAAACTTTGTAGACTGAAAAAAGGTTGCTCCATGCCAATGCATAACTTTCTCAGTCTGAATTTTACTGCACTTAAAGATGATGTGTTCAAGAAAACTTGACTTCAGTGTCTCAAGTGGATCCAAGAAAAAACATGACTCATTTGAGTTACTGATAAGCTTGAGCTAATTATGTTCTCCACTAATGAAAACCAAATAGTGCTTGAAAATATAGAACAAAATTTCCTAGGAGTTCAGAATATTCCATAAACACATTGACCTACTATTAAGTTTCCAAAGGCATCTCGTTGCCAACTACGTTAACAGCACAGTTTTTCTGCCACAATAATACAGGAGGATTGAAATACACTCTAACACACAACAGATCCCCCAAATACCACAAAGAGATCTCAAATATTTCACCAAGTTAACTATTGCTCCCCCCACCCACCCCAAAAATAATCTTGTACGCCAGTTAGAAAAACAAAGTTCACCTACATTGGGTCTTGAATTTGAGTTAGATATAAAAGAGTAAACATAGCTAATACATAGTCAGTTGGCCTCTGTCATAGAAATCCACAGCTGTTTCCTGTGTCAGTAAAAGACATTTGTAGATACTTATAAAAGCACCTAGAGTGCAAGAAACAAAATCAGCGAGTGAAGCCATTTCTGCTTTTAGTATTAATAAAATTTTAGATTAATAAATTTTACTTCATTCTACCCCAACCCATCAGAAGATCATGTTTAAGGGATATAAAGATGACAGTGGTTGTTGGTACTTGTCTCTCTTGGCCACCGCGGAGGCTCAATGGTGAAGCACATTGCTGACAGCTGGCAGTTTTCTTACACAGACACACTGGAGATGCTGAGCTGATAGTCCTGTTCCTTGACGCGAGACAGAGTCGAAATCATTCGGAATTAAGAGCAGTGTGTTAGCCTAAAGGAAGTGACTAGGACGTCTGCACTGAGGTTCTCGGGCACACAACGCAGGTGGGTTAAGGCAAGTTTGTTTTGTACACCTTTAGGGCAAACGACCTGCCATTTCGCACTTGGTACAAGGTCATCACGGCATGTCCTGTTTGTTTTTGCAAATACATTGCCTAAGTAGCTGTGGTGCTATCAAGATGTATGGAGTGCAGAAAACGGGCTCTAGATTACTGTGTCTGGGATAACTGTAGCTCACAGAGGCCTACGGCTGGACTGCAGAGGAGTAAGTAACGGCCAGCAGAGGGCACCAACACGGCTCCTTTCATACCTTCAAAGGCCTGGGAGAAAGGAGCCTGCTTTCCAGAAATCCAGGATCCGCGCGTCCTGCATACTTTTATCAGTTGCAGATAGAAAAAGGAGATCCAGGAGAACTGCTGTGATGTGTGTGTGTGTGTGTGTGTGTGTGTGTGTGTGTGTGTGTGTGTAGACACAGGTATGTATGTGTTCGTTCTGATAACTTGTATATATCTATTTAAATTAATTTGCTTCTTGCTCTTCATAAAATGCAGGAGGCCACTGAGAAACAAGTTCTTTGAGAGGTTCATGGGCTGACCCATAGAAGTCATCTGTATTATTTAGACCTAAGAGAGAGAGAAAATATGTTTTTAATCAAGGGAGGAGAGCCCTAGGTGCCAATTGCTTGCCACCATTTCTAACTTCAAGCACAAGAGCAAATACAAAAGAAAAGAGAAGGGAACAAAAGAAACAAGAAGCTCAGACTGGGTTTAAATAGACAATTTTCCTCTCTGTTTTATTTCTCTGTGTAGCAGATAGAAGTCCCTCAGGGTCGTTTAGGGGACAAATGAAATGGACATATACTGCCTTTAGGCTGCTGAAACGATTCAGGAGTTTTTGTGTGTTGTCTAATATGCCACGGGAAATTCTTGCTAGGCAGGGGCCCTATCAGATTATACTTGCTGTGGCACATGGGGCCAGTGGTAATAAAAAACAATTACTTTGTTAGAAAGTTAATCTGCAGCCAGGGGAATTCTTTGTGTTGTAACTTGACAGATATCAATTTGCTTCATAGATTTGACAAACTGTAAGAAAAAAAGAAAAGCTTTCCTTTTATACATGTCATAGAGAATCTGAGGAAATAACAAGCTAAGAACATACACCCAACTGGACTACAAGAAAGAGGACAGTGCTGTGAAAGAAGATAGGCTGTGACTTTAAGTCAGTCAGTACTGGCAGCGACTTCACAGCTTTGTCCAGATGCCAGGCCACAGAAGATTTTCTGGGTGTAATAGAAATCCCACAGCTAAAGCTGCACGTTGCTTTTTAGCATTTGCTTTATTTCAAAAGAACAGCTTTTATTTCCAGTTGCTATATAATAGTGGTAGGGTACTTGAACCAGCCCATGATGTTAAATTACTCTTACTTTACAAGACATGTTTATGGCAAGTCGACAGGAGAAGGAACACTCCAAATGACAAAGACAGAGGAGGTACTCAGGGCTCTGCCTCTCAGCAGGGGATGAAGTTTATAGGTGAATCAGTTTTGATTTTTCACAGGTTCTGACTAGGTAGTGGCTCTCAGAGGATGGTTTTTGAGGGTTACGTAGTGGAGAAGGCTCTTCAGTCAACACTGCCTAGTGTCAAATCTAAAGGGGATAAAAGAAATGGAGAAAAGTGTGTGTGTGTGTGTGTGTGTGTAAATAAGGCAGCCAAATTTGATGTACAGATGAGTAAAATAAAATCAGGGAATGAAATGCCAGACTGAATTTAGAGTCCATTTAAGAATTTCAAGGGAACATCAATCCAAGAAATGGTTGATGCTTTCAGATGTGCCACCAGCAACTTCCATAGGTTTGGTTTCCCTATCTCTTGATTTAATTTCTTCATCTAGAAAGTAAAATCTAAGTGCTCTGGGATTTGAGGTTTTCCATAGGATTTTCTGTGGAAGGGGCGATAACAGAATTTTGTCAACTGATTTTTCACATACCTTAAGTCTTTCTAATTTCTTAGACTTGAGTCCTATAAACTCCTAACTTTGTGTGAACAACACAACTTGATGCTGACATAGAATCATGCCCTTCTTGGGCACTGAGAGGAAAAACAATATTTTAGTAGACTTATTTGGCATTTAAAGTTTTTATTTAAAAAATAATGCAGAGTTTTGTTCTTAGGGAATTTAATTCTTGACAAAGATACTAGAATTTCAGTTTAAAGGACAACATGAGCATTATAAAAACCTGACTAGAAATACTATGCTTGATTACAATATACTTGTTCAAGGAAAGGGCATGGAATATTGGAAAAATATATGTCATATTTTCAGGGCACAAAAGTTCTAGCTTGGCTGGAAAAAAGTAGCTAAGGAAAGCTATCAGAATATTTATGATCCCAATAAGTTAAAGAACTCGGACAGAGTTAGTTTCTATTCTGATACTATATATTCCTAATAAAATCTAACATCATCTGCATATAACTGGGACACTGAAGTTATTAACATCTAAAGGGAGAACAATTTAATAGAACATTGCTCACAGATCAAAACATTGTTGCACAGATATAGTGAGGAAGTCAGGGAATCATTGATAGCGTTTGGGAAGGAAAGAGAAAGCATCCGAGGGACTTTAGGGAGAGTCATTTGGCAGCCACGTGGAGAATGGGACAAAGGTTCTGAAATAATGAAACTGGAAACTTAACAGTTGATCATGGATGTTTGAACTAGGGCAGTGGTTGTGGATGTGAAGGAAGGATGTATGAGCTACTGTTCACAGAGGCAATGTCTTGAATGATATTTAGTATTGGTTGGCTTCTGAAAGCATAATCTTTTCTATGAGGGATTTTATTCAGACACTTGCTGGAAACTACAAGGATCACATGGAAAAAGGCAAGCACAATGCACAGTTTTTAAGTATAAACTTAGGAGGAGTGTCTAAAAGATTAACATGTTTGGAGAAGAGAGAGCCCCAAACTCCATTTATTATCCTTCATGCTGGAGATACTAGAAGATAAATGATTTAATGGTGGACAATGACAACAAACACATATCTTCAAAGAGAGAAGGTCACATTTTGAAATGAATTGGAAGCTTACTTTCTATTTTGATCTTCGCTTGCAATTCAGCATATCACTTGATGCTGATATATAGAATTTGCTATCAGTTGTTATCCAAGGGAATTTGCCTAAACACAGATATAAAAATCAGGCTCTGATTGTATGTCTGCTATCTTGAGTGCTAGAGTTAAGGGTTTGATCAGTTTCAGCCCTAATGTTCCAGTTTTATTTTTACTTTCACATGAGATAAAGCATGGCTCAGAGTTTGATGTTTTGAACACATACCCATAACTGGAGTGACGAAGCATTTATAATCTAAATGGGAACTTTCGAGATGAATATGGAGGGCTGATAATTATGATACCAGCATAAACTGGGACTACTTTTGGGAAGCCAGACAGTGAGCTTTATATATAGGTACATACTGTTATAACATTTTCAAAACATACAAGTCTAGGTAATTCAAAGAAAAGTTAGATAGTGGTGGCTTTTGAGCCATGTAGATGATGCTTATGCAAGACTAAAGACAACATCAAAGATGGCTTTTTGATAAAGCAAAATTTAAAAAACATTATGAGGAAAATATTATTAGAATTACTATTCAAAACAGTATTAATACTAGAGAAATATAAAAATATATAACCAAGGGAAAGTTACATGCATTTATTTTATGCTGACATTTGCTGACTACTTTTCAATATCCCAGAGCAATATCTCAAAGTCAAGTACTTACATGTACATTGGTTGTAGTTGTAAGTGAGATGTCTTCTGGGGCCCTTGATAGCCATAAGAGTCAAAGCCACCTATGAAATCAACTGAAAAAGGACATGAGCATTCATTAGTTCACTTTTCATGACCAAAGTCCTTTCAAATTGCAAATATGAACTTTTAATGTTTAAACTACAACTAACTATTAGGGGAAGGAAAAAATAGTTTTTTCAAGATAGTGAACTTCTTTCTTCAACTGTGAGATTCAATTCTTGCTATATGATATACTCTTCTTTCAGAAGAGGAAATTATGTACTTTTCTCAAGCAACAAAGACCTAACTGGACTAATAAATTTCTCTCACATATTAAAGATGGCATACACTGTTTTGCTTAATGTAGATAGCTTCTGGAACACATTACCAACATTACAACATAAAAGCAGTGATCACTCAAGTACGCGTATCAGCTATCCCCAGCTGCAACGCTAATAATCTTATCCATTCTGCTGATCAAGTACGAAGCATTATGGTGAAACTCATTTAAAGTAACCCAATATCCCCGACAGCTTATTATATGGTTTATAATTTGAAACAGAGGAAAAGGTATGGAACAAAGTCCAACCAGTCACTCGATGGTAAAAGATACCAAGGTATTTAAAAGGTACCAAAAGTTATCATGACAGATGATACTTTCCAAAATGGCCACAAGAATATTGTTTATTCTGCATATTCTTACAAAGTAATGTCTGACTCTCTTTTCCTAGGGTGGCTTGGATCTCGTTCTTTCCTCTTTAATATGGATAGAAGCTTTGTAGCAGTTTTGACTCTTTTTAAAAAAATATTTTTGTTTTTTAATTTTATTTATTTTTTTATGTGTATGAATGTACTGTCTGCATGTAGGTTTGTGCACCCATGTCATGCAATGCCGTGGAGGTCAGAAGAGGGTGTTGGATTCCCTTGGAACTGGAGTTCTCCTGGAATTGGAGTTACAGATGGTTCTCAGCCACCATGTGGGTGCTGGGGATCAAACCTGGGTCTTCTGCAAGAGCAGTCGGTGTTCTTAACTGCTAGGCCATCTCTCCAGCCCCAGGAGTTTTGACTCTTGCAGTGATGATGCTATGCTGCTTCCAGGGTAAGCTCATAAAAAGTCATTTACCTCCCTCTGCTCCTTTGAGATCTTCTCTCTTGATCAGAGTCACCCTGTTATGAGGAAGCCCAAGCTAGACTATATAGAGAAACCAATGACTACCCATGTGTTTCAACCTATAGCTTAGCAGAGGTCCTAGTTCATAGCTGACATCCACTCACAGACATGTGAGAGAAGTGCCTCTGATTCCAGACCCCAGCTGTTGAGTCAGCAGAAAAAGTACCCTCCCCCCACCACCCTGTGCGACACCCATTATGTCTGAATTACGTGCTTACAGAATCTCTAGCATAACAAATGATTGCTTCATGACACTAAGCTTTGACAAAAAAAAAAAAAAAAAAGGTTACTGGGAAAATAATAGAGAGATATTGTGAAAAATCTATGCTTTTCTCTTTCTTCATTTCTACATATTGAAGGTTGTGGTAAGGGTAGAAGGGAAAACACTTAAAGGATGACAAAAGGAGATTATAGGAAAGAGAAAGATGGAAATAGAGACTAAATGAGGAAACAGACATTTCACTTTTTCTAGTATCTTATTCTATGGGCTGTCTACTTTTGTTTCTCCTGTTAATACCTGTGGTGGTTTGAATGAGTGTCCCCCATAGGCTGTAAGTATTCAGACATTTGTCTCCAGTTGGTGGCACTGTTTTTGGAGGTCTTAGAAGGTGTGTCTGTGCTAGAGGAAGTACGTTATTGGGGGCAGGCTTAGTGAGTTTAACAAGCCTCGTGGTCTCCAGTTGCTCTCTCTCTGCTTCCTGTGCTCATTGCGAGATGTGACCCTTGGTTTGCTGCTCAAGTCTCCAGCCGCCACGCCTCCCACCACAATGGACTCTAATTCCCTGGAACTGTCAATCGTAAGCTCAAATAAACTCTTCCTTTTATAAGTTCCTTGGTCATGGTGTTTTATCACAGCAACAGAAAAGTGACTAATACAATACCCTAGGGTACTACAGATAGAAATTCCAGCAGAGTGTGAAGTAACATGAAATCCATGAGGTCTATGCAGTTATGGGTCATTTCCCCCTTTAAAAGAGGGCCTTATCCTCTTGTATTACATTTGGTCTACAGAAAAACTTAGCAACAGATATAGGACTTCGGGCTCTCCCCTGTCCTACATGCAGTCTCCCCATTGTCACCTTGCCCCATTAGAACTCTATATTAGTTACCATTGAACCTACATTGCTACATCATTATCACCTGATGCTAATGGTTTATTCTAGGGTCCACTCTTGGTTTTATAATTCTATGACTTTTGACAAATGTATGTTTTGACAAGTACTTATCTACCAGCAGAGTGTAAAAAAACCACCCCATTGTCTTAGAAAAAACCCTCCTGTGTGCCCCTTCCTATCCTTCCTCCCCAGCCACTGTACCAGTTGATCTTTCTTAATAATTATGCTCAATAAGTAAGCTTTATTACAAAATGTCATAGAGTTGGAAGCATTTTATCATGTAGCACTTTCTTTTAAAATTTATTTAGTATTATTGTGTGATGGACACCTTCGTGTCACAATGGGTGTGCAGATCAGAGGACAAGGTTGTGGAGCCTTTTCTCTCCTTCCTTCTTCACATGGGCTCCAAGGATTGATTCAGGTCATCAGGCTTGAGCGACACGTGCTTTACCCAGTGTGCCATCCTACTGTCCATTCAAGTAGCAATTTCTGATAGGCTTCACTTAATATCAAGTCAAGCTTCTTCTATGCCTCTTTTAGTTGCTCGTGTGTGTTCACAAGTTTGTGCAGGAGCACCTCGGCAAGTACACTAGTGTGTGCATGCACTTGGAGGTCAGAAGGCAACTTCATATGTCTTCTTTAGTCATTTCCACCTTGAATTTTGAGACAAGGTCCTTCAATTTTGCCTTGAGCTGGGCAATTCAGCTAGCTTGGCTTGTGGTGAGCCCCAGCTAGGATCACTTGTGACTTCTTCTCCAATACTGAGATTATAAGTGTGTGCTACCGAGCCTTGTTTTTTAACCTTTCTTTTTTACTGGGTGCTACGGATCTAACTCAGAGACTTGTGCTTGCTTAGAAGACACTTTACTGACTGAGCTATCTCCCCAGATACCTCTTCTATATATTTTAATGGAATGATAGTGGATTTTCTTTTAACTTTTTTTAAATTTTTTTTATTTATTTCCGTATGTGTATGAATGTATTGTCTGCAAGCAAGTCTGTGCACCCGTGACGTGCAACACCGCGGAAGTCAGAAGAGGGTGTCGGACTCCCCTGGAACTGGAGTTCTCCTGGAATTGGAGTTTCAGACGGCTCTCGGCTGCCATGTGGGTGCTGGGGATCGAACCCGGGTCCTCTGCAAGAGGGGTCGGCACTCTTAACTGCTGGGCCATCTCTCCAGCCCCCCCCAAAATTCATATACAATAAAAAACTCACATACAATAAAAATTAGTAAGAAAAATTATGGTTGTCAGTGTAGTAGGTAAATGTAATCATTCTTTCTACTTACAGAGCATTTTTGAACCATATGTGGGAATCTTTGGGATGCCATGGAGGAAGAGAGTAGAGATAAAGGAAATGATTTTATTGCTCCCCCAAATTGAATTACTGGGGCTACCATACATTTAAAAGATATTCTTAATGCCACATAAGTTTTTTCTTTCTTTCTTTCTTTCTTTCTTTCTTTCTTTCTTTCTTTCTTTCTTTCTTTCTTTCTTTCTTTCTTTCTTTCTTTCTATTTTTTAGGTGTATGAGTGTACTGTCTGCATGTAGGTTGGTGCACCCTGTGTTGTGCAATGCTGCAGAGGTCAGAAGAGGGTGTCGGATTCCCCTTAAACTGGAGTTAAAGACGGTTCTTAGCCGCCATGTGGGTGCTGGGAATTGAACCAGGGTCCTCTGCAAGAGCAGTTGGTGCTCTTAATCGCTGAGCCATCTCTCCAGCCCCCTCAGTTTCTTTTATATAATTAAACTGAACAAATAGTCTACAGAGGCTACTGCACAATATAAACCTTTCCTGAGTGATCAGTTATGAAACATCTGACCGAGCCTTTTCCAAATAACTGTGATGGCAGGTAGGCATTTGGGTAATAACTTACCTCTGCATTATTTAGAAAAAAAAATCTTTTATCAGTGAGAAAACACCTTAATTCTTGAAAGTAAAATTAAAACAGATTCTTGACAGCTGCAAAATGCTGAGTAAGTCCTCAGACCTTCTCAGCCGACATAATTTATCTTTACACTATTGCTGTCAGGGGAGCAGCGGTAATTATCTTTTCTTTACAAATAATCCAGGTTTTCTGCTTGAGGCAGTAAACAGCAAAGGGGGGATAGAAGTCAGGCGTTTTATTTTCTTCCTAATTACATTGGAACTCATTTCTGTCTCTCATTCATTCCTGTTTAGTAAATTTCTGGAGGGTTTCAAAAGGGATCAGTTATCCAATCATGTTTTGTGTTATATTTGAAAACTTTAGCCTTTTGTTTTCTTTCTAGATTATTCATTAAAGAAAATTTTTGAGTTCTTTAAGTTATCTACTGGATGTGGATGTCTCTTTTATTATTCATTCTTCAGTATCTTTACTCTGTCCTGTTAGAATATTTGCTTTAATCTTCCTCCCACCCCCATCTGCAATCTAATATGCTAGGAAGATTTTGGTGTAAAAAATAACTGACAAGGGAAATCCTGGGCTGCATTTTCTAGTGATAGTTATTAATGATGTGTCATCTTCTGTAATGTGTCTTTATGAGGTGATGAGGCAAGCAGTACTCAGGCTTGGTTCATTTGTGTTGTGCCTTGTGACTTATGCAGAGTGCCAAATAAGCATTTGAGCATCCCTTTCTTCTGAAAGTTGCTTATATTATCAGCAGTGTCTTGTATGACTCTAATTACAGTGAGGTTTTTCAAAGAAATGAGTTCATTTACAGCAACTTGGCATATTTTTTGTTATTTTAATTCTTAACAGAAAATGGGAAAGGCAGCTGAGAAGTACTGAGGCTGCTGTTAGAATTAAGAGAGCAAGAAAGCAAAGATTATCAATGATTGCAAGATAAATTGACAAAGATGTAGAACAAACAGGCTGTAGTAAGCATTTGAATAGGGCAGGGGATTTGTTAACAACTTTTCAATGGCTTCATCTAGGTATAATGATATATAAAACTATACATATTTAATATACACAATGAATTTAAACATTTGCATGCCCATGAAACTTTCATCACAGTAAAGACATACTCATCTCCTCCAAAAGACATTCTAGAAATATTACTTTCTTTGCATGTAGTTTGCATGTTCTCTTTTGGCCTTAGTTTTCTTATCTACAATAAGAGTATACTTATAGCTACTGACCTATGGTGGGGGCGGATTGAAATTCGATTATTTTAAATTAGTAAAGTACCATATCAGTTTAATAACTATGATTTAATAACATTAATAATGGTGGAATTTAGAAATTATCCAGTAAGAGAAAAATGCTTCTTGACTAAATATTCTTTGCTAAAATCTATTCCCTGTTGTGTGCCTTCCTTTTCTTTAAACTTTTAAATCATGAACACTTAGTACAGCAAACCGAAAACTGCCTTTTAAAATACATGCTGGCAGTGAGGTATTGTAACATTGTCCCTCTGTTATTAATAACAAAGCCACTAGTCAACATATTCTCTTTTGGAGACAGAGCTGGAGAGAACCATGAAGGGAAATTTAAGAAGGCAGCTCACAGAAAGCTAATCCTAAATATTTAGAAGTACCCATTGAAAGGCATTACAGAGTGTGTGTGGGCCCGTGAAAACACAGAGTCTATGCATTATCTCTGCAGGTATGAATTTCAAGGGTACTTACCTCCAGGTGCACAAAAGGAATTTAGAACATAACTAACCACAGGCTAAATTGAAAAGAGCGGACTTTCTCCCACTCAGACTTTCTTGGTGGCAGCAATTCAAGCTGATTGTATGAGGCTGGGGTGTTCAGTCTGGGCTAAAACCCCTGAATGGACTCGGAGCTATTTTTTAAAAATTTCTGATGAGGAAAACACAGTCTGTCTAGGGGCACTTTACCCTGCTGTTGCCTGAAACGTCACTAAAATGTTATGCTACCCAGGGGTTCCAGCCGGCAAAGCATGCACTGAATAAAATGAGACTCATTAGCTGACTCACTGCAGATGCTTCCCTTCCTAACTTTCTTCATCGATGTATTTTCTCAGGATCTTAGCATCTTGTTTTTCATGTGCCCTTCTTAGTTGCATCAGAAGCAGATCTTTAAGATTTAAAATCTGGTAACACGTTACCACATGCTAATAGATGAAAATGAAAAGCAACTATACAATACTATCACAATGAACAAAACACTCATTTTGTTAGAAGTCATTTGAATAATCACTTTAAGCTTTTGATTCTAAATACCTCATAAGACAATGAAATAAAACTTGCACATGATAAATAATTTTTCCTTCTTGTTTTTATCTATTTCTGCAAGTTCTCAGGAAGTGAATTACCTTAGAAGGAAATATAAGAATACATAATAGTTTTTTGCTGGGAGCAGGATCTCAGTATCAGACACTTTCTAAATGTCACAGTGAAGCTGAGGGTAACTTAAGTTAGAGCTTTGGAGTAGGAAGATTTATGTTAAGGATGTGTCATTATTTACTGATGGTAACTCTTAAGTAAGTCATTTTTCTCTGAGCTTTACTTTTTTCTTTGTAAAGAGAATCATAAAACAATTTCAACTTCATAGGATTGAGAGCATCCAATGTTGCATCTGTGCAATATTTAGGAGCATGCACTTTAAAATACAACATGGGTAGGTGTGGGATCCCATTTTTATCTTTTTAAGTAAATGATTTATATAGGAGGGTGATTGGAATTATGCTTTGAATTTGAATGCATATTTAGGCCCTTTGCTGGAGAGTTTAGAATGTTTCAGGCCAGGAGAATTGACAGAGATAAGGTGTGTAGAAGCAAACTATGTACAAGAACTGACTAGACATTATTTGGAATAAACTGTGCAACTTTTATTTGGAGCATAAGTGTGGAATTCAGCAGCAGAAGCTGAGCAGAGCAAAGGTAAGTCTATGGAGAGTCTTGTGATGCGACTTCCTTAGTTAAAACTGTAGTCTGATAAGTCATAAGAATATAAAACTGTAGTCTGATAAGTCATAAAAATAGCTTGTGTCATACAATGTAGAGAACAGGAAGATATATTTAAAACAAACTATACAGAACTGAGTTTCCATATTTAGAATATTACAAGAAGTCACCCTTTGCGTTACCAGAAAGGATGAAGGGTATCTGAAACTATTCTAGTTTGCAGTCTGCAAAGCTTTTGGCAAGGATATGGTCAGAAGAGACCATCTACTAGGTGGTCCAGAACAGGGTCAGTGGCCATGCAGCCTGGATTGGGCAAGCGGTCAAAGCGTACAGGATGGACTATGCTACAGATGAAAAGCTTTGCAGTTTCTCTCTGATTTGAGTCAGGCTTCAAGGAAACAAAAGGATAATTGCCAGTATACAGAAATATTGAAGTTTTGGGGAAGAGGACCAAGGGATTCTACACTTGATAGCATCAGCTTTCCCATGCTTCATTACTTGGGTTAAGGAGTCTGGGAATATTTGGGGCAGGTCTTGTGGAGAGTGTGATACACCATTGTCAGAAAAATGAAGCACTGTTGAGTCAGAACCAGCATTCCGCCTTGTGTGGTGAGCACACATTAGCAGCACGGGTTAGTGATTTTCTTCAAGCACCCAGGATTGAAATGGAGAAACTAAACTGGTGGCTACTCAGGCATGGGTGCTGAAAATCGAAGCATGAAGACAGGGCAAGTGAGGAAGGATGTCTGTGGCACTTGTAAGAGCAGAGCTGCCTTTCCCTTCCTGGAGGCAGAGGATGGGCAGGAAGGTGTAACGTGTGAGGGGACATCTGGCTTCTCACGCAGGGAAGCTCTCTGACAATGGCAGGGGAAACTTTCTCCAGGATGGAAGAAGGAGAAGGAGAAGGGAGAGAAGAAAGAATTTACAGCCAGGCAGAGATTTTCAGGACAGTGGTCTTACACAAGATTCGTTCTAACATAATGAAGGTGATCTAATGCAGCCTCCACAATGAAGGAATGGAAGGCTGTAAGTGAAGTGAGGCTTGATTAGGCTAAGAGAGCTGAGAAGGTGAAGAAATTGTAAAGTGTCAGAACATTACGAATCTGCTTTTTTAATTTACTACTTTCTATAAACATGGGGACATATATAACATATGATGACATGACTAAGCCACCCCCAGCTTCCCCCTGCCTTGCTTGGCATGAATGGTGTTGGAATGGACTGGACCCCCCAGATTTGGTTTGTTCACCCTTATTAGAACTTCTTTCCATTATCATATGAGATATGTTTTAGAAAAATGTTGAAGAGAGAAGCTATTACAAGCTAGAGGTGGTCTAGTTCGACATCATTTGGAATGTCTTCTTAGCTGATACCCAGGATATATTTAGAATGCATAAACCATTTAAATGCAGCAGTTTTAATTCGGATGGTGGGCACATTAATGCATGCATATTTAGAGAAATAAAAAAATAAACACGCACACTGTAATCACCCATTAGAGAAATATTCCTTGCCTTGGGCCTTATAATGTTTGCATAATCTTTGTATCTTCTTGCAAGCTCCAGAAAGAAAAAAAAAATCACAAAACTCTAGAGCCTAGGTGATTGTCCTATTAGGACAACAGGAAAAGTTTTAGAGAATGGCCAGTGAGTGCCCTAACATGTTTATTGACAAGTGGGCAGACTGAAAGAAGATTTGTTATTTCAAACCAATTTTAAACATGCAAAAAGATTCCCAAGCAAATTATGGTGGACCTTTGGCCAACATAGACTTGAAAATTAGGAAAAAGTAGTCTTCTGTTAAGCAGACATATCTATTTTTACTCAATTATATATACCCCATGATGTATCTTTCTTTTTCAATTTCAGCTGAAATACCACTTTCTTGTGGAAGAATGTTGCTGTCTTCTAAACCATATGAGTTTGTCTTGAATTCATCCCAGGGCCTCCTTCCCAGCCTTCCTTGTCTGAGCTCTCAGTGTGCCTTATTGGAATTCCTTTTTCTACTGGGAATTATATGCTGGCCTGTAGGCAGCATGAAGGTAAAGCTAGTATCTGTTTGTTTCTTGCTTTATCCCTGGTAACTTGCTCATTTGGCTGCTCAATAAATAGCTGTCAAAAAGAACGTCCGTGGAGGATAAGTGCAGCGATGAGAGTGTAGAGCCAGGAGTGTGGTTCTGCTCTCACCTCTGCCTCTCTCCATTATTTTACTGCTAGCATGACAACTCCAGTGTCCTTTTCCCCAAATGTGAATTTAAGGGATTAGTATGTGACTGGGAATATTGTTCATAGTTCTATGTTTCTGCATAATTCCATATTCTGCGATTGGCCTAGGTACCAATGGTAACGATAGAAATGTTAAGGGGACAAATTTGTAAAGAGGTAATGAATATGAAAAGTAGCTCACAGTAGTTATCTATGTGTGGTTGTTACTGTTAGGGATTGATGGTACTAATCAAATGGTGGAAGATGAGCTGTTCTGTATCACCCTCCCCCCCCCCACACTCATATGCAATTGGTCCTTCATAGTCAGAAATTCCATATGCATAGACAAGTAACCCAGGTTAGGAAGAAAAAAACAGTGTATGTACTGAGCATGCAAAGGCATTTTTTTCTTGTCAGTATTCCCTCAACAATACAGTATAACAATTATTCACATAGGATTTACACTGCATTTGGCATTGGGAGTACTATGGAGATGATTAAAAAATACAGGTATATATGTAGGCCATTTGCAAAACCACATCATATTATAATAGAGATTTGAGCATCCACAGGTTTTGGTATCCATGGGGGTATTCTGAAACCAATCTCCCCTGAACACAGAAGAATGACTGCATATAGTATCTGGAACCTGAGACCTGATGATTCCCAATGGGAATATGGTGTGATGAACAATGCAAGGCCTAGGAGAGGAAAGGATTGGCAGGTGTGGAGTCCACAGAAGTGCTGTTTCTGCTCATTTCAAGTCAGCAGTGTTGGAATTTGGATGTGGACCTGTGCCATTCCTTGGCAGCCCCACTTCTGGGAATTCCTTCACCATCAACTTCATTAGTTACAAAGGCAGTAAGCTGTATACAATTCTCTTTTTGTGTCAGGAATATTCATAGTATAGACTAGCTCTCTTTGTTGGAAACATTCGTAATTAATCCTAAAAACAAACAAAAAAATGCAAATTTCACCCAGCCTGACCCAACCAACCCTGCTGGTTTGGAGACCCAGCCACTACCTATTATATAAGAAAATGAAATGAAATTCCTACTATGGTCCTAACCTAATTTCCAAATGATAATAGACATGGATTCCCAGAAGTGCTGTAAGCCTCTTGATAGTAACATCCTAATTTCCTTTCCTGGTAAACGTTTTAAATAAGATTTTTGCACCAAAGGAAATTAACCTTTAAATTAATTGTAATTATAAAATGCCATCACTGATTTTTGTCTTCAGCCTAATTACTTTCTATTATTTAAACAAACTGCACCTCCTGTGAGTTTTAAGTTTGTTTCTTTTTCATTTGCTGGCACACAATACCAAGCGATCATAGCAGAGGCCATCCAGAACATCCTGTGGTACAAAGGCCTTATTTAAATGTCACTTGGGATCCAGGCCCTCCCACCTCCATCTAGCTTATTGACAAACCTGGCTTTCAGGGCCTACATGCAAAGTTCTCTGCTGAGATATTTCTGTTCTGCCTACCTAATGGCTGGCCCTTAGAGATCCCATGTTTCTCAGCTCTGCTCTTCAGAAGGAGGTGGCTAAGCCTTTCCTTCTGTTTCTCTTCCCTGCTATTCCCAAAACAAAACCACAACTGGATACAGCAGAATGGTCACCAGCCAATGTCATTCATCAAAAGACAAACTGTGAATGTCAGATTCTCAGCATGCCTCTGACCTAGAGGGCTTTTAGAGAGACTGCTTCCCCAAGCCAGCTCTTTGTCCTGATGCCATTTGGTCTTTGGAGATGGGACTAAAGGATTTCAGCAACTTTATTTTGTGAACATACACATCAGCCTTCTGGTGCCAAGAAGTCTGTTTTTTTTCCTGCAACTTGGCTTCTCTTTTTCCAGTGTCATTAACCATGCTAGATCACAGGCATAAAACACCCGCTACAGGGAGACTGGGGTCCACACTGTTGGTAGGTGAAGAACGAACAAAACGGAAGACTTTCTTTCAATTATTTTTCTAAATGTCACCCGGTCTTCTCTTTCTATTCATGCTCTGGCTTTCGTTTCCACAGAGGCTGATTAAAACAATTGGGGTATTCTTCATCTCTACTGGTTAATTTCAGTTCGCCGTGCCAGAAATATTTTCTGCATGAACTATCTCTTTTATACATCCTGGATAAAAGTCTTCTCGGTTTATCTGAATATTGTTGCCTCTGTAGAAGCCAAGTCCTCAACTGCAAGTGAATCATTTCTTTCCTTTCATAATTTTGATTTGGAAAGATTAGCTTTACCTAAAGGAAAGTTCTGTGGGTGTTTATGTGTGTGTTTGTGTGAATGAAAATCCATGTAGCATAGCAGAGTAGAAAGTATGAGGAAAATAGAAAACAAGAAGTGATTATCAAAGAAGCAACTTCAACTTGTTACTTGAAAGTCTAAATTTAGAAATAGAGCTCATGTATTTCACTTAAGCAACCACAAGAGGGAGCAAGTTAATTGATTGAAAAAGAGACCAATGCTAGCTAACTGTGGAGGCCATGTAAAATGGTCTCACTCTGAGACACCACTGTGGTCACTGAAAGGGACTCATGTGTGAATGGCAGGAGGCCTGCACCTATGTAGTCATGTGTCTCACGTTTGTTTTGATCTTTTGCTCAGTCTTTTATTTTCCTATGTGACAGCACCTCTATTTTTTGTTTCTCTTTCATTTGTTTAGAAAAGTAATAGTAACCGGCACTCTATTCACTTGGTTACTCAAGGGCTTAGAATAAACTGAAGTCTGTCGGGCGTGGTGGCGCACGCCTTTAATCCTAGCACTTGGGAGGCAGAGGCAGGCGGATCTTTGTGAGTTCAAGGCCAGCCTGGTCTACAGAGTGAGTTCCAGGACAGCTGGGGCTACAAAAAAAAAAATAATAATAATAAAAAAATAAACTGAAGTCTAGGGAGCTGGCACATTTCTGTATCAGTTTCCACAAACTCTAAGAAATGCTTGTAGAGGGCAATTTGGTTAACTTCTTTTATTCTTCATAAACTTTCATGTGGAGGATGTATTAGGGCTGAGGAGGCAGCAGAGAATGAAGCACATCGTTAACAGTTTTTTATCCAGAGAGTCAGATTTACTGCACTGGATTTTGGAAGTTCAGTCATTATAAACAAGAGATTACAACTTTTTTTTTTTTTGTCTTTTTGAGACAGGGTCTCCCTGTATCCCCAACTGTCCTGGAACTCGCTCTGTAGACCAGGCTGGCCTTGAACTCACAAAGATCCACCTGCCTCTGCCTCCCAAGTGCTAGGATTAAAAGTGTGTGCCACCATGCCCGGCGAGGTTACAACTTTTTATGGGTTTATAAAATTATGGTGTTGAGGGCTGGAGAGATGGCCTAGCGGTTAAGAGCGCCGACCGCTCTTACAGAGGACCCGGGTTCGATCCCCAGCACCCACATGGCGGCTGAGAACCGTCTGAAGCTCCAATTCCAGGAGAACTCCAGTTCCAGGGGAATCCGAGACCCTCTTCTGAACTCCGCGGCGTTGCACGACACGGGTGCACAGACTTGCATGCATACAGTACATTCATACACATACAGAAATAAATAAAATTAAAAAAAAATTATGGTGTTGAAATAGAGCAGTAGGCAGCAGTTTCCATCATTTCAAAATCCAAAGAATTTGAAAGAAATTTTAGATAGAGTAAAAGGATGTTAAATTCAATGCAAAGCTCCTGTGCTTTGGATAGGTGGAAAAGAAGGGAGGTGATAGCTTTTATTGTGTCTCCACTAGGATTCTGCAAAGCATAGCTGCACGTTAGTGGCATTCATAGCTTGGGCCTTCAGCCCTTACTTATATATGATGCTGTTCAGAGATGAGGAAAGAAGTGGGAAGAATTTTTGGTTGATTAGAAGTTGTCAGATATGGACCAGGTTATCTCATTTGGTTATCTTCTAAAGCAGTTGTCATAAAAGATAGTCAGACAATCATATACTAACTGTACACCTTTCATGTGCTTGCTTGAGTATGATTCTTCATAAATAAGATGGGCTATTTTTTCCTCATGACTCTACTTATCAATCAGACATGCAAGTACTCTGTAATTTTCTGAATTTCTTGCTATCTCTGAAATTGTGTTTAAGGAATGATTTAAAATAATAAAAAATCTCAAGTTACCAAATAGAATGTATAATATTGTCTGAACAACCACTTAAGAATGGTAGATGACTGGCAGTAAGAAAAGAAGGAAGGATGAAAGAGATGGAATGAAAAAGGGAAAGAAAAGAGGGGTGGTTAATGGAAGGAAGAAAGATAGGAAAGAATGAACATCAAGGCATGTAACATGCTAGAATTTAACTGAGAATCTGGACTCAGTTATGCAGTCATCTTGAGTATCTCTCCTTTCACCTTTTTATCTGTATTTTCTATGCTTTCTTCAGTAAGCCTCTATTCCTTTACAGACAGGATAAAACAATCTATGCTGAGGGTGGAATATCCCTTCTGCAACCACATGTACTTAGTATGTAGATGGTAGTGATTGTGCTCAAGGAATCACATTTAAGCCTGATGGCTGAGACATTCAAATCACACACAGAATGGAGTTTCATAAACAGGAGAGTAGGCCAGCAGGCCCCACAAGAAAAATCAAACACAAATAATAGAAAATTATTATCTTGAGCACAGTGAATAATTTTCTGTGGCTTTCTTTTTAAATGAAAGATTCTATAAATTGATTGTGACTTTTATCCCTAGGCCACTTGACTTCAGAGAATTCAGGACAGGCTTTTATTCATTTGTGCTTAGTTGATGTGTGTGTGTGTTTTGTGTGTGTGTGTGTGTGTGTGTGTGTGTGTCTAGCTCCAAGTTTAAATGGCTAGAATTCATTTTCCAATATTGCTTTCAGAATAAGTCCCTTAGGTTATTATTTTTAAATGACATCCCACATCTTTATTCCAGGTGATTTCGATATTGAATAACATTTGAAAACACACTGCAGCTCTGCTAGCGGAGGCAGTGACTATAGTCATGTAACCATGGGAATCCTAGGTCTTCCTGTGGATTCTAAAACTTACCAATGATCAGGTCTTTAGACAGAATGGCACAGAATTTATATGCAGCCTACACGCACAGTATACTTTGAGCCATCTCTAGATTAGTTGTGATGCTCAATATAATACAAATACTATGTATAACAAATTGTTGCTATATCATATTATTTAGGAACTATTGCTGCAGACAGAAAAGTCTGGAAATATTCAGTACAAGTTCAGTTTTGCTCCCAAATATTTTCTATCTGCCATTGCTTGAATTCATGAGTGAAAGAGCCCACAAATATGGAAGGTCAACTATATTTGGAAAATCAGTGCATTTGGAAGAGACCAGCACTTAGTTGTACTTTACTGTAAGGAAAATTTTTTTAATTTTTAAAAATTTTATTTATTTTTTATGTGTATGAATGTACTGTCTGCATGTAGATTGGTGCACCCAGGTCATGCAATGCCTCAGAGGTAAGAAGAAGGCATCGGATTCCCCTGGAACTGGAGTTAAAGACAGTTCTCAGCCACCATGTAGGTGCTGGGAATTGAACCCTGGTCCTCTGCAAGAACTGTCGTCACTCTTAACCGCTAGGCCATGTCTCCAGCCCCGGAAGATATTTTTAAAGAAAAGATAATACAAATCAAAAAGTAACAAGATGATGGACCTTTTTCTTCTCCTGTGGATTAGTAATGTTTCCAGTGAAATTCTTTTAATATGAAGCATAAAGATGAATCCTTAGCTCTGTCACTGAAACAATATCCCACTGTTATACAGAGGAGGTAAGGACTAAGCCAGAGTAAAGAGTGACATATATGATAAAAGGCACACCAGACCAAGAATCCCTGAAAATTTCATTTCTTTTAAGAATACCATAAGAAAGAACAAATACAGTGGTATTGAAAGATTTGGGACCATGAGGAAATCTCAGCATGGGTAGGGACAGATAATACAGTGAAGAGCTCTGCCACAGAGACAGCGCAGCTAGGAAGCCTGCTTTCCCTGCAGAAGCCTTTTCTCTTAAGGCAGACTGCTGAAAACACATGAAAGTGGGTTGTGATGGCTGCCCTGTTCAGATATGGTATATGGGATATCATAGAACCTCTTAAGCAGGGTGGGGGAAGCTTTTTCTTTTCCCTGTTGTGGAATTATGTCTAAAGACAAATGAGATCACAGTTGGAGGTATTGGGATCTCCTGCCTGGTGGCGGGGAGCATTGGATCAGCTGGGCACCATTACCACCCCAAAGCCCTAACTCACATAGGTATAATCATATATCCAGAAGTCACACTTTTCTCTCTCTCTTCATAAATTGAAGGCTTAAAACTCAGTGCAATTATGTTTTGGGATAGTGTCTTTAAAGAGCTAAGTAAACTTAAATGAGATCACCAGGACAGGACTTCAACTCAACTATATGGGCTTATTAAAGTAACAAGAAAAAGACAGAGAAAAACACCATGGAAGGACTTTGAAAAGGTGCCATCTCAGGCCAAGGAGAGATCTCAGGACACACACCCTGCTAACTAGTCTCAGTCTGGATATTCAGACTGAAGAACTGGAAGAAAATGTGTTTCTGTTTTTGTTTGTTTGTTTGTTTGTTTTTTGCGGTTCTCAGCCTCAGCCTTTAATGGCTGCGCTATCCCTCCAGCCCGAGTTTCTGGTTTTTTTTTTTCGGTCTTTTCGAGACAGGGTCTCCCTGTAGAGTTTCTGTTTTTTTAAGCGACCATGTCTGTAGTGTGTCATCAAGGTAGCCCTGCTGATTCACAGGCAGTGAGTGCCCCTCTATCTACACGGGCTTTTCAGGGAAGCTGAGTGTCATATTTTTAGTAGGCACAGCAGGTGGCAGTGGTGCTCTGTGAGTTTGTGCAGTCAGCTACTTTGCCAGGCTATGACTTTGGTTTAGATTATGGGGTCAAGCATGGAGACTTCAAGGTTCAAGCTTTTTTCCTCCAAAGAAATGTTGCATTAAAGTGTTGGTTGTAAGGCTAGACATGTAGCTCACTAGGTAGAGTGCCTGCCTTGCATACACAAGACCCCAAGTTTAATCCTTAGTATTGCATTAACAGGGGATGCTGGCCCATCTGAAATCCTAGCAGTTGGGGGTGGGAGGCTGTACTCATGTCGGTGAGCCCTGGGGAACAGCACTGGAACAAAGCTGTTCAGGTTCAGGCTGGCTTCAAGTCCACTTTATTCATCCAGTCATCATAATCTGGTCCTTAGCTCCATAGCCCACTATCATCACAGATTACAGACACCAAACTGTCCTCTTAGGAGTGGAAACCTAACTGATTTGACAGGCCAGTAGTATTTCTTTTTTTTTTTTTTTTTGGTCTTTTGGAGACAGGGTCTCCCTGTAGCCCCAGCTGTCTTGGAACTCACTCTGTAGACCAGGCTGGCTTTCAACTCACAAAGATCCGCCTGCCTCTGCCTCCCAAGTGCTAGGATTAAAGGCGTGCGCCACCACGCCCTTACCACTGTATTTCTTTTTAAATTTTTTAAAAATTTTTATTTATTTATTTATGTGTATGAGTGTATTACCTGCATGTAGGTTTGGGCACCCGTGTTGTGCAATGCTGTGGAGGTCAGAAGAGGGTGTCAGAGTCCCCTGGAACTGGAGTTCTCCTGGAATTGGAGTTACAGACGGTTCTCAGCCACCATGTGGGTGCTGGGGATAGAACCCGGGTCCTCTGCAAGAGCAGTCGGTGCTCTTAACCGCTAGGCCATCTCTCCAGCCCACCACTGTATTTCTATCAAGATACTTCATTGCAAATTCACAAAAGGTTGAGCATACACAGATATATCCCCAGTGTTTGTGCATACATTAAACTCCATTCTTCAAGGCTTTCTGTTGGAGAGATATTTTTTTATTTTTACGAAAATTTTAAGAATCAAGATAATTTTTTTGTCATACCAAAAGTTGACATTTTGAAGTTGTCTTTATGTAAGAGTATTTTAAGCAAGATTTCTAGGCAATGTCATTAGATAAGCACACAGATAATAGGCCAACACAAATGATAACATATGGAAAATATCAACCAAAGTATTTGTATTAGTCACTTTCTGTTGCTGAGATAAAACCACCATCATGACTGAGGGATCTTATAAAAGGAAGAGTTTATTTGAGCTTATGATTGACGGTTCCAGGGAATTAGAGTACATTGTGGTGGGAGGCATGATGGCAGAAGCTGGAGCACAAATCCAAGGCTCACATCTTCCAATGAGCACAGGAAGCAGAGAGAGCAACTGGAGCCTGCAAGGCTTGTTGAATTCACAAAGCCCACCCCCAGTGACGTACTTCCTCTAGCATGGCCACACCTTCTAAGACCTCCTAAAACAGTGCCACCATCTGGGTACAAAATGTCCATCCCCAGCACCCACATGGTGGCTGAGAACCATCTATAACTCCAATTCCAGGAGAACTCCAGTTCCAGGGGAATTTGACACCCTCTTCTAACCTCTGCTGCATTGCAGGACATGGGTGCACAAACCTACATGCAGACAGTACATTCATACACATAAAAAATTAATAAAAATAAAAAAAACCCAAAATATCTGAATACTTGAAGCCTATGGGGGTCATTCTTATTCAAACCACCACAGTATTTTACTCAGCAAACACTATTAATTGTTTCTGTGAATGATTATGGCAAACCCTATGTCACTGGACATAGAGCCATTATGCATTCGCCTCATTAGACTGTCCACTGGGTCTATGAACATCTAAATGCAGTGCCAGACAACTTGGAAATAAATAAAAATAAAGAAATATTTCACTAAGCAGTCAGACTGTCATTAGAAAACTTGATCATGAGACATCTTGTATATTTCAGATTAATAAAAGCAGATAAGTGACCACTGATGAAATAAATAATAAGACATACCTGTTTTTTTAAAGAAGTTTTTGGGGAAAATTATCAGATGTTATGTCATAAAATTCATCTTCTAAAAATATTGGTGACTTTTGATCTCTTTGGATTTACATGGCATTGGTAAAACTTTGATTGAAGGCAGAATTCCTTAAGACATATTCCCTGGAATTTGTATTTTCTGGAATATTGAGATGTTTTAGTGAAAATATTATGTCCTAATATTTGGGCCTTGATGCTTTAATATTTATAAGATATCATAAGTGTTCCTAAGTAAATTGACTCACACTCACACACCTGTGAATTTAACTAGCTGTAAATCACATCCTTCAATAGTGACCTCAGCCATAAATTTCACAGGGGGACCTCTTTTTTACAACACAATTACATTTATATATTTACTTGTGTGTGTGCATGTGTGTGTGTATGTATGTATGTATGTGTGTGTATGTGCACATACAAGCATGCTACATCATGTGTATGGCAGTCAGAGGATTACTTGTGGTTGTGAGTTATTTCTTTCCTTCCATAGTATGAGTTAAGGGCATTGAACTAATGTCTTCAAGCTTCTTGGCAAGTGCCTTTACCTCCTGAGCCATCTGCTGGCCCAGGGGCATCACTTTTAAGAGCAACTGCTGAGTCCTCCATCTGCCCATCATGCCTCAGCAGTTCTCTCTTGTGGGAACCACAGTGAAGGCTCCATCCTTCATTTCTGCCTCAAGATTCCTTTGGTACCTCCCTTATGAAACCCTTCAGGGCATGCTGTGTTCTCCCCGGGATACTGAGTATAAAGAAACACTATTTCTTTTTGATATGTGTCTGTCTATATTCTATCTTACCTAGGTGCTGTTAATATAAAGCAAGATTGGGAAAAATTGAATATACTTCTTTATTTTACAACTCTCAGAGATGCCAATGCCTAAAAAGTTATTCTGAACCCTACTGAGCCACTTGGACAGGTCAACCAGACAAAGAATAAACAGACAGACATCTGAACTGAACAATACAATACACCAAATGGGCCTCACAGACATCTACCAAATATTCCACCCAAACACCACAGAGTACACTTTCTACTCAGCACCCCATGGAACATTCTCCAAAATTGACCACATACTGGGACACAGAAAAAACCTCAACAATTACAAAATAATTTCCATGCATTCTATCAGATCACAGTGCAATAAAGCTCAATATCAACACCAGGATAAATCCTACTATTTGTAAGAACACAGATCCTGTAAGATCCAGACAATCATACAGGAATACTTCAAAAACCTATACATACTCTATTAAATTTGAAAACCTAAGGGAAATGGATGAAAACTGAAATCCTGAGAATCACCAAAGCTTAACCAAGAAGAGACTGACAGCTTAAACAGACCCATAATATATGAAGAAAAAGAAAATGTAATAAGAAACCTCCCATCTAAAAAAAGCCCAGGCCCAGATAGTTTCACAGAAGAATTATATAAAATATTTAAAGAGGACTTAAAACCATTATTACTCAAACTGTTCAAGAGGATACAAGCAGAGGGAAATCTCCCAAATTTCTTCCATGAAGTCAGCATCACTCTAATACCCAAGAAGGCAAAGATACAATAAAAAAAAGAGAACTATAGATCCATCTCATTAATGTACATAGATGCAAAAGTTTTCAAAAAATACAAACTGCATACAGACCCATATTAAAAAAAAAGATCATCCATCATGACTAAGTTGGATTCATACCATAGATACAGGGATGGTTCAACATATGAAAATCAATAAATATCATAAAACACATAAATGGATTGAAAGACAAAAACCACATGATTATCTCAATTGATGCAAAAAAACCCTTTGATAAAATCCAGCATCCCTTCATTCTTAAGGTCTTAGAGGGAATTGGATTGGAGGGATCATTCTTCAATGTAATCAAAGCCATATACAATAAACCCACAGCCTACATCATCCTAAATGGAGAAAAGTTAGAAGCATTCCCCTTGAAGGCAGGAACACAGCAAGACTGGCCCCTATCTCCACTTCTCTTCAATATAGTGCTTGAAATGCTTGCTAGGGCAATAAGACAAGAAAGGATAATTAAAGTACTAATTGGAAAAGAGGAAGTCTAGGGGCTGGAAAGATGGCCTAGTGGTTAAGAGCGCCGACTGCTCTTGCAGGGGATCCCCAGCACCCACATGGCTGCTGAGAACCGTCTTTAACTCCAGTTCCAGGGGAATCCGATGCCCTCTTCTGACCTCTGCAGCATTGCATGACACAGGGGCACAAATCTACATGCAAACAGTACATCCATACACATAAAAATAAATTTAAAAAAAAGGAAAAGAGGAAGTCAGACTATCCCTTTTTGCAGAGGATATGATAGTTTACCTAAGGGATGCTAAAAACTCCCCCAGAAAACTCCTAGAAAGAATTAAGAATTTCAGTAAAGTGGCAGGATACAAAATTAACCTAGAAAAATCAGTAGCCTTTCTTTACACCAACAACAAGCAACTGGAGAAGGAATATAAGGAGACCTTCCCACTAATAATAGCTTCAGAAACAATAAATATCTATGAATGAATCTAACCAAAGATAACAAAGATCTCTACAACAAAAATTTTAAACCCCTGAAGAAGGAGATTGAAGAAGACATCAGAAGATGGAAAGACCTCCCATGCTCATGGATTGGAAAAATTAATATAGTAAAAATGTCCATTCTACCCAAATTAATATACAGATTCAATGTAATCCCAATTAAAATCCCCATGAGTTTCTTCACAAGCTTGGAAAAAGATCCTTAAATTCATATGGAAAAACAAAGACCTTGAATAGCCAAAGCAAATCTGAGTGAAAAGGATAATACTGGGGGATCTCTATACCAGACTTCAAACTATATTACTGGGTTATAGCCATAAAACAGCTTGGTACTGGCACAAAAAACAGACCTATAGGGGCTGGAGAGATGGCCTAGCGGTTAAGAGCGCCGACCGCTCTTGCAGAGGACCCGGGTTCGATCCCCAGCACCCACATGGCGGCCGAGAGCCGTCTGAAACTCCAGTTCCAGGAGAACTCCAGTTCCAGGGGAATCCGAGACCCTCTTCTGACCTCCGTGGCATTGCACGACACAGGTGCACAAACCTGCATGCAGACAGTACATTGATACACATACCAAAAAAAAAAAAAAGCTTGGAAAAAACAAAAAAACAGACCTATAGACCAATGAACAAAACTGAAGATCTAAATTTGAGTACATCCAATTTCAGTCACCTCATATTTGATAAAGGAGTCAAGAAGACTCAATGGAGGAAAGATAACATCTTCAGCAAATGGTGTTGGCAAAACAGGATCACCAATTGTAGAAGAATAAAATTAAACCCGTACTTTTTACCCTGTACAAAAATAAACTCTAAATGGATCAAAGATCTCAATATGAAACCTGAATCTCTGAAGGTGATAGAAGAAAACATTGGCAGCAACCTATAAGACATAGGTGTAGGAGAAGACTTTCTAAATCAGACAGCAGCTGTGCAGGAAATGAGGTTGACAATTGACAAGTGTGCCTCATTAAACTCAAAAGCTAAAGAAACAGTCATGGAAGTGAAGAGAAAACATACAGAGTGGGAGGAAACCTTCACCAGTGATACATCTGACAGAGCATTAACTTCCAGAATATATAAACTACTCAAAAAACAAAAAAATAAGAAAATAAGTGACTCACTCAAAATGTGGAGTAAAGAGATGAACAGAGACTTCACCAATGAGGAAATAAAGATGGCTGAGAAACATCTTAAAAAGTGTTCAACATTGTTAATAATTAAGGAAATGCAAATTAGAACCACTTTAAGATATCATCTCACTCCAATATGACTGGCTAAGACCAAGAAAAAAAAAGATACCAAATGCTGGAGAGGTTGTAGGGAAAGGGGAACACTGATCTACTGCTGGTGGGAATGTAAACTCATACAACCACTATGGAAAGTAGTGTGGATAACCCCTAAAATACTCAAAATGAGCCTACCACCTGACCCAGTCATACCACTCCTGGGTATATACCCACAAAACTCATCCTATGGCAGAGATCCATGTACATTTATGTTTATTGCAGCTCTTTTCACAATAGCAAAGAGCTGGAACCAACCAAAGTGCCCCTCAATCAATGAGTGGATAGAGAAAATGTGGTATATCTACACAGTGCAGTTCTATGCAGTGGTAAAGAAAGATGACATCATGAAATTGCAGGTAAATGGATGGAACTAGAAGATATTCTGTTAAGTGAAGTAACACAGCCCCAGAAAAAAAAAAGACAAATGGTATCGCTCATCTGTGGATGCTAGCACCAAGTACTTTGTTGTAAGGCAAGCTGAGGAACATTAATATTATATTCCTCTTTAGCTGAAAGCAACTGTGCTCTTATAAAGTGAATCCCTTAACTGGTTCTAGATTTAACCTACCACTTTCAGAATTTGGAATCGTTATATGGGTGGAGGGTATGTTTGCATATTTTAGAGTAATTTAAAATTAAAAGGGAAAAATATGAGTCCTGCAATATGATTTGGAAATAACATACAGTTTATTTTTGGATGACATAATTTTAGTATAGGTGAGATCTATCTATCTATCTATCTATCTATCTATCTATCTATACAGATGATGAAACAATACAAGTTGGAGGGAGCAATAATAACAAAAGAATTGGGACAAAGGATTGACTGAAACAGTAAAGTTCTCCCTAAAACTAATCCTCTGCTTTGAAAAACCTTTGGAAGGATTCAGAAAAAGACACAAGACATGTATGGCAGAATGCATGAACTTGGGTGGGGTGGAGCACATGGAAGGGGAAATGAGTCTAAATTGGACTGAGAAATGATGTATGAGAAACTTTAATAAAAATTAAAAAATCATTTACATGTTAAAAAATTATTCTGATTTTTCGTTGTCAAATTTACTTGGCTTTGAAAATCTTGTGAAATGAACAGTTCTAGAATCTCCTTTGCAAAGTGCTATTCTGAAGGGATTCCAATTATCTGTGTGGGAGACCCATTAGGTCAGTAAGTGTTGTCTGAAGGTAGAATGGGCTGACATCTTGGGAAATACTTTCAAGTACCACAGTCCAAAGGAAATCCCAACACACATCACAAGACTGATTGTGGATTCTTTTTTAAGGCTTAACAAATAGACACTGAATGGGAAGATGTGAAGGTATTCAATGGTTTGTTGTGTTTATACATTTTGAAATTCATGCATCTTTATCATCCATAATCTTTAATAAGGCTTTTGTGTATGGGTTCTTAAAGCTATCTTCTCTTGCACCTCAAACTCAGCCCATCAAGCTAATTATTGTGTCCTCATTCTAGCTTTATTAAGGGGGACTCCTATCTGTCCATTCACTTGTATCAGATATCTGGCAATCTATGTCTCCTCCTTTTTCTTACTGTAGTTCACAACCACACCCCATTGCAGACATCACTGTAGCATGGGTTGTGTCATATCAGACCCTATCCCATTCTATTAAACCATCATATCAAACATTCAATCATTCTTCTTCATCTCCAATACTGGTATTTGTCCAAATCCTTTATATCTCAATCTTGACCAGTTTGATGGCATCTTGAATAGTTTTCATTTTCCAAATTTCTTCCTTCCAGTCTCTCCTTCAGACTAATGCTAATGTGAATTCCCTCGAGTCCATTCCTGAATATGTGATTCTATTTTTACAAATGACTTATCAATTAATTTGCTATTGTATCAGACAAAATAAAGTTTAAACTTTTAATTTCTCATATCATTCTCTATGCTATCACCCATGCTTATGTTTCCAGTTTTCTCTCTATGTCCCATGATAGCACATGGTACAGTCAATTCCCATTAATGTTAGTTTAGGTGATCACACCTCTTTTGCCTGGAGCTGCTCTCCTCATACATCAGCTCTTCAACATACGTCCACTGATCTTTCAAGACCAAGAGTAGCTTTCACCTTGAAACTGTTTCTGAGGCCTTTCCGCTCTTACACCAGTATACAGAATTTTATTATACTTACTTGTTCATTTGTTTGATTCTCCTACTAGATGGCAAGTTCTAGAGGTAAAAGGCTTACTCATCTCAAAATCTCCTCAGTCTGGCATAGCACTTGAAAAACAAGGAATAACTCATGCCATGAAAGGACTGTCATTTACTTTTTTTTATCTTTTTGAGACAGGGTCTCCCTGTAGCTCTGGCTGTCCTGGACCTCACTCTGTAGACCAGGCTGGCCTTGAATTCACAGAGATCTGCCTGCCTCTGCCTCCCAAGTGCTAGGGTGTCACCACACCCTGCCTCATTTACGTTTTTATGTAAAATAATATAATTTGTGTATTGATTGAAAATTGCCATTTAAAAATTAGTCATTTAATACTGTTTCTGCCTTTTGGAACAATTAAACATCAAGAGGAAACATTTAATTTTAGCTCTTTCCCTACTTAAATATGAAAGAAGGGGAGGCTCATCTTTATTCTCATCTCATTCACTCAACAATCTTAATATTGTGTGTGTGTGTGTGTGTGTGTGTGTGAATGTGTGTGTGTTTCTCCTGTCTTTTCAGATCTTTAGAAACAAGGAAGTCAAGAAAGATTCTACTTATCACGTTAAGAAGAGAGGAGAGGCAGATAAAGTAACTTTGAGGCTTGTGTGAAGGGAAGGCAGTCTACAATATGAATTAAAGGAGTCAGACTGAGGGTTGAGATATAGAATTCTATCCATTTGCAGCCAATTGTAGGAGCAAAAAAGACACATGTATGTTCAACTTCCCAGAGACAAATTTCCTGAATTAACTGGTCAAGTACCGGAAGTTTTTTTTTTTTTATTAATTTTATTTATTTCCGTATGTGTATGAATGTACTGTCTGCATGCAAGTCTGTGCACCCGTGTCGTGCAATGCCGCGGAGGTCAGAAGAGGGTCTCGGATTCCCCTGGAACTGGAGTTCTCCTGGAATTGGAGTTTCAGACGATTCTCGGCCGCCATGTGGGCGCTGGGGATCGAACCTGGGTCCTCTGCAAGAGCGGTCGGCGCTCTTAACCGCTAGGCCATCTCTCCAGCCCAAGCACCGGAAGTTTTAAGAACTATTGAAATTTATTGATTGTTGATATTTGCAGTCCTTAATGAAACATTAATTATCAATACACAATAAATTAATTTTAAAGAAAGTAAACAATCAAGTCATCTGCATTTAGAACTCACTTTGGTACCCAATCTCCCATCATTTCCTACTAGAATTGTTATAAGGAGAGGCTTTTAAAATATTTCCAAATGAAAAGTAAAATATACGTTTTTAAAATGAGTGCCTCTATCCCTTTAATATGTTGATTCTTTTGTGGGAAAATGCTTTAGCCTTTTGGGCACCAGAAGTCGCTGTGTTGAGCGGTATTGTATGAGGGGTAGAAAGGCTAGGGAGAATGCAGAAGAGAAGCTTTGAACTTGAAAGAAACAGAGTAGAGCTTTGTACTTACAGCTGTCCTCTTCTTCAGTTATACATTTCACAACATAACAGGCGTAGATGAACCCCGCCAGCTGAAACAAAAGAGAGACACTTTAGACATCATGCCAAGGCAGGAGATTCCGGCCCTCTCAGGAGTGGCTTTTCAAGGATAACCAGTTATGGTCAGATTCAGGCCTCCAAAATGGCTCGTCAGACCGGATCTTGATTCCACTGTGGGTATTTGACTACAATGACATCAATACGCCTGTAATTAAGTAGATTGCTTTACTGTTCTCTAAAGTTTATTTATAAAATTTGTTAATTTCCAGGTAGCCCCAAAGCAAAATATTTTAGGTGCAAAGATAGGAAAAAATTATGAACCTTCATGAATAGTTTTAATTCTTGCATTTGTTCTAGACAGCTACTTTTCCAGAACTTGGGGCCGAGGCTTTCAAACCTGAATTACTTCTGATCAGTAAAAAGACACTTTAAGAAAAAAATATCAAGGAGATTCTACAATACTTTGAAAGAGTTCTGTGAAGTGTTTGACTCTTACTTCACCTGTAATAGAGACCAGGGCATTCTCAGGGTAATTAGAACGCAAATGAGAAGGATGCCTATGAGTGCGGAGTGTCATCAGATTGCACTGAGCTTGGTGCTGTACCCGTCACAACATGCTTTCTCAAACACACTACAAAAAGGTCTTCATGGTCACCATATTCCTTGTTCATTGAAATGTGTGCTTATAAATACATACAGCAAAGTCATTTGGATTTATCTCTCAAGATTAAGTGGTTTTGCAACTTCCATATCAGTAGTACAATATTTACTCAAACTATGAGTTCCAATCAAAGGACATGAATGAATATAATTTTCCAATAAGTATGCTCTTTTAGCAAAAGCAATCCAAGCTTGTAGAACTCTTTTTTTTCCCATCAAATAATAGTGGATTTAATTGAGATTTTCATGTGTTTATTCTTGTACCAGTTCTTCTTCATGTCCCTACCCCCTGTCATTACTCTTGGTTTCTCTTGCTGTTTCCATTTGTAAATCTCCTTCCAAATGGTTCCCCTTCTGACCTCTCTCTGTCTCTCTGTCTCTCTCTCTCTCTCTGTCTCTCAAACACACACACAAAGGTACATGCATGCATACAAACACAGAATACTCTCTTAAACATGAGAAACTGAGATATTTTGTTTTCCTTCCCCCCATTTCTGCTTTCTCTGTAAGGCTCTTCCTTCCTCTTCACTGCCTCCTTTCTACTTTCATACTTTCTTGTTCTATGTGTGTATATATTATATATGTAAATATAAATATATATTTAATATAGATTTTGTAAATGATAGAAAATATGCAGTATTTGTCCTTCTTAAGTAGTCTTTAAAAACTTAGCTTAATGATTTCCAGTTCCATCAACTTTCCTGCAAATCACATTATTTCATTCTTCTTTATTGCTGAATAAAATTATATTGTATACATGTATCACATTTTTGATACATTCATCTGCTGATGAATATCTAGCCTGGATCCTTATTGACCTATTGTGAGTAGTGTAGCAATCAGTAAGAAGGCACAAATAAAAGGCATGTTCTCAGAACAATGGTAAAGAATATCCATCGTGACATTTCAGCCAGCCATTGATCCAGGTGAGTACTGACCCCCAGGATCAAATTTAGTGTGGAGAAGGGCAAAGTAAGAGATGTAGTGTTCAGCCAGGAAGCTAAAGCTGGGGAAGAGAGGCACAGCCTAATGAGATTGTCTTTCATTACTAGACAGTTAGTGATCTTCTGTAAGATATGATTGGAACATTTAGTGCTCACTAATGAAAATAAAGTTATAGTGTTCACTACTAGGTATTTGGTAAACATGGAACTAATATTACTTGGAGTCAAAGAGAGGTCCACTTATAAGACATGCTGAAACATCAAATTTGGATTTGAGAGAGAAAGCATGCTCTGGAAGAATCTAGCTGTCTTCCGAAGGGAACTGGCATGGGGTCAAACACTAGTCATCTTGGGAGCCAGATAGGGACACAGCAGTGAGGGTACTTGGGGAGAAAGTGCTGGGAAGAGTGAGCCACATGCTCTTCACAGGCCTTTGCTTCTAGATCCTGAGCATGCACTTCCTGCTTCCTTGCTAACATCCTGCAGCAGTGCACCCACTAGAAAACTAATTAATATCAATGGATATTATATGGACAGAATTAGTCCTGCTTTCAAAACTGTGGAGATTAGAGATTAGGTGTCTACAGAGTGTGGTTTCATGGACAGGTGGCCTATATTCAGCTTCTCCCACCCAAGGCTCAGGGAACATTGCTTATAAGGTGGCAGAAAGATTGTAAGAGCCAAGGAGGTGATGCAAGACCATATGGAAATAAATCCTACAGGCTCCTGGGACCCTGCTCATATGAACCTATAGCATTGGTATCAGCAAGCACAAGACCCATGCACACTCATCCAGACAAAACCCAGCACAAAACTGCAGAAATGGGTAGCAGAGCCCAACCTTGGCTGAAAAAATATTTGCAGCTGATTGCGGTTGGTTGAGGAAGAGCTGGCTTTTTTAGGAAAGCACTCTGGGTAGGCCGACTAGAACTCAGGGGATGAGCTGGCACTGAGGAGTGAGTGGGGAGAGTAGTTTGGTGCAATGGATCCTAGCAGGAATGACAGAATGTGTGAACTCAGGGGAGGGGGCAGCTGTGAGAGAATGCCAATAAAGAAGCAGGTATAAAGGTGATTAAGACTGACTGAAAAATTATGTATGAAACACATAAAATTCAATAAAAAATAAAGGGAGAAATGAAAGGAAACAAAAAAGTTAGAACACTTATCAAATCAACATGTTTTCTGTCTGACTTATTTGGTGTGATTGGCTACAAAGTAGTGACAGTAAGACTTATGTTTTTATAGTAGTCACCAGGATTTTTGTTTGGGGGAGACTAATCTTTAGAATACTGCATGACTTTAGCAAAGATTTTGAGCTGATTAATCAAAATGATCTAGTGACCTGGGAACATGCCTAAAGGCCCTCATTATTCAGCACACCACAGGGATACTTACCCATGCATGTTTATTGCTGTACTAGTCATGAGAGCTAAGAAATGGTGCCAAGCTAGAGGTCTATCAACAGATGAATGGATAAAGAAAATGTGGCATATACACAGTGGAGCTTTATATTCAACCATAAAAATGAAATCATGAATATGAAGGAAAATGGAGGAAACTGGAATTCTGGGTGAAGTGAAATAAGCCAGAGACAGAAAGACAAACATATTTTCTCTTTATGTGGAACCTAAGTTTAAAATAATGTGTGTGTGTGTGTGTGTGTGTGTGTGTGTGTGTGTGGTCATGAAACTAGAGAGGGGGCCATGAGAGATGTAAGGAGATCTTAATGTGGAATAGAGGAAAATGGAATTAATTTGACATTTAGTTAGAAAATGAGACTATTGAGGGAAGGAAGGGGACTGGTTATAAGGGGGATGGTGGCATCAGGGAAGGCTGCAGGGGAGGGAGACAAATGAGGACAAATATAATATATCATATGTATGTAGAAAATGCCAAAAGAAGCCCACTGTTTTGTATGCTAATGTAAAGTACTATGTTAAAAGGAAAAAGTCACAAATTACTTCATAATTTTTTAAATTTTTAATTTTTGAGAATTTATTACATGAGTATTGTCTTTGCATTATTTCTATCTTTTATCCACCAGAAACCATAGAAATGCTCTATTGGCTGGGGAGGACTGGTCTCCCTCGGGCACCCTGGCACATGGATATGGCCCTTACTAGGTAATGACTTGTGAATTTATTTCAATCCCTTGGGTACTGACTGTAGCTCCACTTTTCCCTCCACATTAATCACCACTATATGTGGCTACATTTTATTGATTTATCAATGGTTTGTCTCTTCTCTTCAGTTTTAAGTACTTGTTGAATTATTCTGTAAAGTGTTTTTTTCCTAATCACAATTGTTCCCTTTTATTCTTACTCATCTCTTCATTACTTTGAAATGAAAATCTAGGTAACAAGTATTGATAAATTCTGAGATTCAGGGCTCATAGGTTTAAACTCCTCATTAAAGTGTCACTAGATACTAGATACTAGATTATTAAGTGTACTCTTCCTGAATGCAGCAAAGGCCCTGCATTCTGCTTATCAGTGATCTTATAATTGTATTCAGCTGTATTCTCAAACTACCAGGGGAGATCCTTTGGTAGAAAAGTAAATTCTGTTGCATTTCATTATAAAAGCTTGCTGATTAAGAGAAATTAAGCTTTTAAACTAGTTACTTCTAAAAACAAGTGGAAATGTGCTTTTCCTAAATTCATCAAGATTCAGAAACTCTATTTTCTAATTTTCCTATACATATATCTATCTATCTATATATATGTATAGAAATTTCTAATTTAATTATAACTTTTCAAAAGCAATTTATAAAATTTATTAGTAGAAGGGTTGGAGAGATGGCCTAGTGGTTAAGAGTGCTGACTGCTCTTGCAGAGGACCTGGGTTTGATCCCCAGCACCCACATGGCAGCTGAGAACCATCTTTAACTCCAGTTCCAGGAGAATCAGACAACCTCTTATGACCTCCGCAGCATTGCATGACATGGGTGCACAAACCTACATGCAGACAGTACACTCATACACATAAAAAAATTATTAGTAGAAAAGGGGCTTCAAGTCACTTTCAATAATCTGGAATGCTTCTAATAGTGCATGTATATATGTATATATAAGACATTTTATTTATCATCTTTATTTTATGTATGAGTCTATTGCATATATATCTAAATATCTATATCTCTATCATCTATCTATCTATCATCTATCTATCTATCATCTATCTATCTATCTATCTATCTATCTATCTATCTATCTATCTATGTCATGCAATGTCCAGGGAGGTCAGGAGAGGGTATTGGATTCCCCTGGAACTGGAGTTACAGACTGTTGTTTGCCATCATGTGGGTGCTGGGAATCCAACCTGGGTCCTCTGCAAGACCAGTCAGTGCTCTTAGCCACTGAGTCATTTCTCCAGCTCTTAATACTGTGTTTGTCTTTTAATTGGTACCTAGGCTATGTGGAACTACACCTAGGTTCCTAAACCTAGGTACTACTCATGTTTATGGTTGGTTATTGTTTTCTGTGGAGGCTGTGTTTTGCATGTATAACTAGTGGTATTTTGCAGTAAAGACAGACAACCAAACTAGGATGGAATCCATGCATGGTACTGTAAACACAGCAAAACACACATGGTTGGAGAGGTCATAGACCCTGGAGAAGAACCCACTACTCCTACTTCCCTAGATCAATATAATTTTTTACGGTATTCTTAATACTCGTCCTTATATTCACAAATATAGCTCTCATCACTTATCAAGGAAAGCTCTTTTTACAGCATATGGAGACATTTACAAAGTTCTGCAGCTAGCCAAATATATAGAATTAGTGATTCTAGGGTGCCAAGTCCTAACTAATCCATCTACAATGCAACCTCTACACATAAGCCTTTGGGAACATTGAGAAAACAGGTTAGAATGATTGTAAGAGCAAGAGGAACAAGATACCTGCTAGATAATGTGTTCTAGACATAATAGGGAAGCTGTGCTCATCAGATCTTCACAGGATGGTGGCAAAACAAGATCTGCATTATGACAAAACCAGCTGACATGCCAATGTGGATGGGGAAAATCTCACAGGGCCCCACCTCAAGATGGGACAGATAATCAATGGATGTTGAGTGAGGGAGGATCAATTTTCTACAGGAACTAGTTCCCTGAAAGGTTATCTCATCCCAGGTAGGCAGCCCTTAACCCAGGTTCACATGAGCACCATCAAGTGGACTACGGCCTTATAGTTAAGAGGTTGCTTTGAGTCTCAGAAGAGACTTTGGACTCTGGACTTTTGAATAGTGCTGACACTGAAAAAGACTATGGGGATTTTTTTAAGGTAGACTAAATGCAGTGTGCATTTCATATGGTCACGAGCCTATGGGTGGCAGGGAGTGGCATGTGGTGTTCTGAATGAGAATGTCCCCCATAGGCTCCAAGTATTTGGAGATTTTGTCCCCAGTTGGTGGTACTCTTTTGGGAGGTTTTAGAAGGTGTGGGCTTGCTGGACAAAGCATGGCACTGGGGGTGGACTTAAAGGGTTCTTAAGCCTTGCAGAATTTCTAGATGGCTGGTATTGATGAGTGCTACACATCAGCCAGGGGCTGCACTGCCACCCTGGGCAATTTCGCCAAGGCCACCTTTGATGCCATCTCTAAGACCTACAGCTACCTGACTCCAGACCTTTGGAAAGAGACAGTCTTCACCAAGTCTCCCTATCAGGAATTCACTGACCATCTTGTGAAGACTCACACCAGGGTCTCAGTACAGAGAACCCATGCTCCAGCCGTGGCCACTACCTAGAGTTTTTTTTTATAAAAAAGTGGGTGTGGTGGGGATATCAAGGGAGACCCCATCTCAATAAAGTGAATGAAGTCTGTTAAAAAAAAAAAAAGAATTTCCAATCCCTTAATGCATAAGTGCCTGCTCGAGGATGTGAGGGCTTAGCTCTCTGCTTCTGATGCAGCTACCTCACCATGCCTCCCTGCCATGAGGGCAGACTCTAATCCCCTTGAATCTGGAACTATACGTTCAAATAAACTCTTCCTTCTACATGTTCCCTTTGGTCACAGTGTTTTATTTATCAAGGCAACAGAAAAGTAACTAATATATTTCATGGCTCCCTGCAAGTTAACTATTGAATGGTCAGCTATTGAATGTATTTTTGCATATGAGAAGTAATAATAGAAGTGTTTTGTCACCTCAAGCAGGAAAACTAACAGAACAGTTGGTAGTTTTGTGTGAGGAAAGTTTGAGTACTTTATACTAGAGCAATAGAAATCAAAACTATATGTAGATTAGGGCCACAAAAAGCAGAGTTCCAGTGTGTATCTGGTTGCTGCTTTTCTACAAATCAGCACATTTAAAGTTCACCCCTTGCAAAAGCATAAAACTTTCCATGGAGTTCAAATTCTTTCTGAAGGGCTACCCAGCTTCTTAGCTGTGTTTCCACGATGCCTATCACAACTGATGCCCATAGAGAGCTGTTAGTAGTTTGCTAGTGAACTTCTAGTCCTTAACTTATTTCCCCACTCTGCTAACACTGAATGCTATTCTGGTACACTCCTCCTTCCTCATCCTGCTCAGCTTTTCACCAAGAGTAATCTTAAACTGATTCTTTAAGATGTCTTAATATATTAATTCCCCCAAGCACTGCCAATTTATTCCTGGAATAGGTTGTGCTGGTTGACATGCTTGAAACCAATCCCAGAGAGAAAGGAAGGCTGTCAGAGGGAATAGAGAAGGCAAAGGAGAGGTTTGGGAACAGCTCCCAAGAAGAGCTTACAAGATAAGGATTATGTTTAGGGAAGAGGAGGTGCGCACTGTTCACAGGCCTTCTGACTACTGGAAGAGAAGTGGTGGGACACAAAGCAGAGGGTAGCTAGTTCATGCTGTTATCATACATCTGAGCTATTGCAATTAAAATGAAATAGTTTTTATTTTGTTACTTATGTAAATATGGCTTAAATAAACATGGAATGTTCATGTGGCACGGTACCAGACAAATGCACAATTATCCACTTAGGAGAAAACAAAGTTTTCTAGTTTCTTATTCTTGACATTCAGAGTAGAGCTAAGTCTAAATCTTATTTCTGTTCATCTTTCCACCTTCATGTATCTAATTCAATTTGTTCACTTCTCATTCACCGGATAGGAATTACATATCATCCTGATATCATTACTGACAGAAAGGAAATGATATTTTCTCTCCATATCTAAATCAGATTAAAATTCCTTTTTGTGTCCACAAACTAAATTATGATTGTATGACCTAGAAATTCACTTAGAAGTTAATAGATAAAAAGAAAACCTTTTGGCAAGAATTTAGAAAGATTCAATTGTGATGATCTAAAATGTGGCAACCTCGGTGTTGAAAATGCATGTTGAACTTCTGTTTCTAGGAAGATGGAATAGTAGGGCATATTATTTTCCTTACACCTTTTACTAAATACAGCTCAAACCCTGGGTGTTCCATATGCAACAAACATAAGATTCTGAAAAATGGGAAGAACTTAGCCCAGCCAGGAACTTGTACCCCAAAGAGGGGCTTGAAGTAAATTCTGCATTTCACTTTTTCCCATCCTTCCTGTTTTTTTTTTTTTTCTGCTTGGCAAGGAAAGTTAATCTTTTAAAAATATTTTATTAATTTTATGCATATGAGTATATTGCCTACATGTATGTAAGTGAAGCCATGTTGTGCAATGTCCATAAAAGTCAGAAAAGTGTGTTGGATCCCCTGGAAATGGAGTTATGGACTGTTTGCTCCCCTGTGGGTGCTGGGAACCAAACCTCAGTTCTCTTCAAGAGCAGTCATTGTTCTTAACCACTGAGTGCTTACTCTAGTCCCTTAAACAATCTCTTTTGTTTTAAATTTTACTTAAAATTTTCTTAATTATATTTTATTTTATGTGTATGAGTGTATTGCCTGCATGCATGTTAGTGCACCCATGTCATGCAATGCCTGTAGAGTTCAAAAGAAGGCATTGGATTCCCTGGAACTGGAGTAATGGATAGTTGTTAGCCACCATGTGGGTACTGAGAATCAAATCCAGGTCCTCTGAAAGAGCAACCAGTATTCTTAACCTCTGAGCTATCTCTCTAGCCTCTGAATTTTTATTTAATATGTATGTGTATTGCCTGCATGCGTGTAAGTGCATCCATGTTATGCAATGCCCACAGAGGTCAGGAGAAGGCATTAAATCCCCTGGAGCTAGAGTTATGGATAGTTGTTAGCTACCATGTAGGTGCTGGGAATCAAGCTTGTATCTACTGAGTCATTTCTCCAGTCCCTTAAACAAGATCCTATACTTGCTTTTAAAGAACAAAGACATTTAATTTTGAATGTTTATGCCAATGTAGAAGTACATAATCGTTTCTGATTTTGATATAATATGGTATCATTACTCAACTCTCTTTTCAAAATGTAGATGGGAACTAGGCCTTGGTGACAAACAATATTTTCTAATGTAGTTATCTCATGTTCTAAATGAGATAGTTATGTGCTTCTGCCAAATAATCTCTTCTATTATGAATAATTTGCTCTGATTCTATATTTAATGTATGAATTTGCACAGAAGGATACTATGTACTTGTGGAGTATACTTCTAAGTTGCTGATAATTTTCACTTGCTTGCTTAAAAAATCTTATTCCAAGGTAGGCGGATCTTTGTGAGTTCAAGGCCAGCCTGATCTACACAGTGAGTTCCAGGATAGCTGGGACTACAGGGAAACCCTGTCTCGAAAAGACCAAAAAATAAAAAGGAAAAAGAAAATCTTATTCCACTATATAATTTGAGATAGTTTCTTTTTTAATTTTATTTATTTTTGTATGTGTATGACTGTACTGTCTGCATGTAGGTTTGTGAACCAGTGTCATTCAATGCCGCGAAGGTCAGAAGAGGGCATTGGATTCCCCTGGAACTGGAGTTGAAGATGGTTCTCAGCCGCCATGTGGGTGCTGGGGATTGAACCCGGGTCCTCTGCAAGGGCAGTCAGTGCTCTTAACCACTAGGCCATCTCTCCAGCCCTAATTTGAGATAGTTTCACCAAAGGATTCTAATGTGTGTGCATCCATGTTATTCATAAAGGTCTTTTATGAATATTTCACTTCTAGGGCTACTATATCATCTTGACTGTCAACTAGATGATTCTTATTCCCCACTTTTTGATTGGTTGGACTGTTATGGTCTATACTGCAGATTTTCTTTGCTATGAATAATCCAGGTACACTTAGCAACTTACAACCATTCGTGGAAGATTGCCTTTAGCGCTATTGTAAATATTCACTGCCTACTGTGTCAGAAAAGCTTTTCAGATGATCAGAAACATATCTTAATAACAACCTTTCAGCATCGTGCTGCATCATCAAGCATGACTGCATTAAACACCTTTAAAAAGATGAAATAAAAGTAGACATATATGCAAGCATGTATCATCTATTCTAGTGTGGGAAATGGACTGAACCAAATGCTAACATCAGCTAAAACGATCATCCCCCTTACTAACTGGAGCTTGGTAAACTTCTTCAGTTCAAACTTACCAAAAAGTTACCCAATTTTGAATGGGTCTTATATATTACCATTAAAGTTGGCAGGGCAGAAGAGATTTAGGCAGCATGAATGATGGCTAATAAAATTCAAATGTCATCAAGGCTAATATTCCCTCTCCAAGTTGAAATATCAGGTTAACTTAAAAATTGCATTGGGAGCAGTCATCCGATCACCCTACAACCCTGGCCTATTGAAAGAAATGGCTACATGTTACAATAGAACCGGTGCCAAATGCCTTTAGGTTTAGAATAGGAGGCAGAGGGGTGTGCTTTCCCCAAACTATTTGAAAATAACTGAGAAATATAAAAGCCAGCCTACAAGCATCACTATCCCAATGTAACAGTAAAGCAGCATTTCCAGTTGCTTATTTGTAATGCACAACATAGTCCATAATTTATTTCTAATGAATGAGTTGAGGCACGAAGGTATCATTTAAAATGTTCTATGAAAGATAAACAGTCAATGGTGTTCTACAGAATATTCGGGCAAAATCAACACATAGTTCCTTTAGAGGTAAATGGTACAATGCAGCAAATTTGATAAACCAAAAAAAAAAAAAAAATCAAGACATTTCCAAATATAAATGTTCCCATGGTAGGTGTTCTAACATTAATAGATAAGGTAACAACAATCAGTGTTTTTCCCAGTAGAGACTGTGATGTCCTAGGCATAACAATAGGAATACAAGGCCAAATTGTTTTTGAAGAGCTGAGAGGAGACTATCATTTGTATTAGAATATTAGATTCCGAAGTAGTTTGCATTTAGACAAAGAAAGGGCTAAAACTATATTAACATTCCCGTCTTTTGTCAGAAGTATTATATTAAGAGATGAGCAAAATGTGGACCATGGGGTACCACTGGGACTTTGTAGGACAATGGTATACTTAAATAAATTGTACATGAAATGACATCATGATAAGAGCATAGCGATCATTCACTTGTTCTGAACTTGCTTAGAGACCCAGGCTCTGGAACAGAGCAGAAATTCAGAGATAAGTTCTGAACTGGAAGGCAGTTTGAACAAGTGTGCTTTAGGTGTTTCCACCCAAATTCTATTCTTTATGACATTTTACAATACTTGAAGTAGAGTGACATGGTCGTTGAATGTGGTAATCTTTTGTCTTTTCGAGCCAGGGTCTCCCTGTAGCCACAGCTGTCCTGGAACTCACTCTGTAGACCAGGGTGGCCTTGAACTCACAAAGATCATCCTGCCTCTGCCTCCCCAGTGCTAGGATTAAAGGCGTTCACCACCATGCCCAGCAAATGTGGTAATCTTATAGAGATCCATGTGATTAGTGTAGTCCTGCATTATCCAAAGGAATTTTCTTTATCTAGAACAAGGGAGACGGATATCCTTAATATCTTCTTGGCTTGCCAGTAAATGTTATTTGTATAAATGTGTTCAATGTTACCATAATTGAAGTTCAAAGAATTGTGCTCACACTGTGAAAGGAGACAGAGAGGTATACAACTAAGATCTGGAGCTTGTAGCACACTCAGCAAACATTGCGATGACAATAGCAGTGACTGAGATGATGATGATGATGATGATGATGATGGTGAAGGTGGTGATGCAATGGTGATGATAGTAATGGTGAATTCCCCATGCAATGAATCAGTTTAACTGATTCTTGGGAACTCTTTAAATTCCAGTTGGCTCCTACAATACCTTTAGAGATTTAATATACATATATATATGCAATCACTGTTCAGTATTAATTTGGAAATCACAAATGTACTAAGACATGTTCTGTGCAAATAGTTAAACGAACATTTTTAAAAAGACAGCACGGGCACTTATCATAATAGATTAATAAACATCATTCTCTTTGTCTGTAGTAAGGTAACTATAATGAAATATAACCATCCCTCTCATATTTGTGGCTAGTAAATGAGATATTACTTTGTTCTAGTTAGATTTTCTGTTGATATTTTAAAACACTGAGCAAAACCAACTCGAGGAAAGAAGGGTTTATTGCATCTTACACTTCCAAGTGTCAGTCCATCTTTGAGAGAAGTTAGGCAGGTATTCAGAGCAGGCACCTACAGGCAGGCACTAAGGGATATACCATGGAGAAATGTCTCTAACTGGATTGCTCCTCTGGCCTGTGTTCAGCCTGCTTTCTTACACAACCCGGAACCACTTGACCAGGGATGGTATCACTCAACACTCATGAAAATGCCTCAGACATGTCCATAGGACAATATGATAGGAGAAATTCCTCAACTGAGATTCTCTTTTCCCAAATTCCCCATACATCTTTCCGGAATAGATCAGCTGTAATCTCCTAGACTAGAAATTAATTTCTAGTTAAATTCTTATTCGCAGAAGCAGGAATGAGATTAAGAAACACAGGTTGTACATACCAACATTTTTGGAAAACATGGTTCAGTAGGATTAATGTTGTAAAAATGTCTGCCCTATCAAAATATATCTATAAATTCAATGCATTACCCATTAAAATTGAAACACAATCTTCCTTAGAAATGGAAACAATTAATTTTTAATCTCATATGGAAATATAAAATAACCCAGGATAGTAAAAAATAATCCTGAACAATAAAAGAACTGCTGGAGGCATTACCATCCCTGATTTCAAATTATGCTACAGGGGTATAGTAAAGAAAACAGCATATGTCTGGCATATGAACAGTCAAATTGATTGGTGGACTAGAATTGAGGACCTGCGACATGGGTGCACAGACCTGCATGAAGACAGTGCATTCATACACATAAAAATAAATAAAAATTAAAAATAATAAAAAACATTTAAATCTACACATTTACAGACATCTGATTATTGAGAAAAGAGCCATTAAAATACAGTGGATATTGCTGGTCAGACTCAATAGTGGCACATAGAAGAATGAGACTAGATCCCTCTCTCTCACCATGCCCAAAACTCAACTCCAAATGGATCAAGGACCTCAACCTAAGAGCCAATATTCTGAATCAGAAAGAAGAGAAATGAGGCAATACATTGGAACTTATAGGCACAGGAAAAGACTTTCTGAATAGGATTCCTATAGCATAATCTTTTACAATTGTCCATTTGGGGCTGGAGAGATGGCCTAGCAGTTAAGAGCGCCAACTGTTCTTGCAGAGGACCCGGGTTCGATCCCCAGCACCCACATGGCAGCTGAGAACTGTCTTTAACTCCAGTTCCAGGGGAATCCGATGCCCTCTTCTGACTTCTGTGGCATTGCACGACATGGATGCACAAACCTACATGCAGACAATACATTCATACAATATAAAAAATAAATAAAAATTAAAAAAAAACCCAAATGTCCATTTGACAGAAGATTAGTATCTAGACTATACAAAAACAAAAACAAAAACAAAAAACCCTAAACATTTCAAAACCCCCACAAAACAACAATAAAAACCAAAACAATTAAAAAGCGAGGCAAGGAACTAAACAGGAAATTCTCTAAAGATGAAAAGCAAATGGCTGAGAAACACTTAAGAAAATGTTCAACACCTTTAGTCATCAGGGAAATTCAGATCAAAACATCTCTGAGACTGCACCCTACTCTACCCAGAATGGCTAAAATAAAATAAAGAAAGCAATTACAAATGCTGTCTAGAAGGTTGAAAAAGTGAACTCTATCCCCTGTTAATGGCTTATTGTTGTTCTCATAGATAAATGTATTTCTCAACTCTTACCAGAGGTATTACTTATGCAGCAGATGGTGATGAACAAACAAACCCAGAACTGGCCAATGTGCAAAGAGGCTGCAGAGTTCTTATCTGTGAATAGAGCTCCTATGTCATCTGTCTCCCAAGGCTCAGATATTGTTGCAGAAGATGGGGCAGAAAGACTGTGAGAGCCAGGAGTGGTAGATGACACAAGAGACAGAGTTTTCCAGACAGCTGGGGCCTTACTCATCTGAACTTACAGCAATGGTGAAAGTATGCCTAAGTTCTATGCAACCACAGATGAGATAAAAATCACGGCATAGACCTGGGGCAATGAGTAAGAGATCTCAACCCATCCTAAGGAAATTTTGGGAACTCACAGCTGCTGGAAGGGGGAAGGACTGTCTCTTTGAAGGATGGAACTCTTGGTAGGTTACTTAGGTTCCACACTGGAGGATATTGGCAACAAAAATTAGACTCTATAGCTCTTAATTGCACACATACAGATTTCTATTATATGAAAACTTCAAAGTTTCAATAAAAATATTTACATATAAAGAAATGTAGGGGTTTAATTTTGTTCTTCTATAAATGGTTATCTAATTTTGCCAGCACCATTTGCTGAAGATGCTATCCTTCCTCCATTGAGGTTTATTTGCCCCTTTGTGAAATATAAGGTGGCTGAAATTGTATGAGCTCAAGTTGGATCTTCAATTTTGTTCCATTGGTTAATGGGTCTGTTTTTGTGCCAGTATCAGGCTGTCTTTATGACTATGGCCCTGTAATATAGTTTGAAGTCTGGTAGAGCAATCCCCTCTGTATTGCATTTTTCACTCAGGGTTGCTTTAGCTATTTAGGGTCTTTTGTTTTTCCATATGAATTTAAGGATTTTTTTTTTCCAAGTCTGTGAAGAAGCTCATGGGGATTTTGATTAGGATTGCATTGAATCTGTATATCAATTTGGGTAAAATGGACATTTTTACTATATTAATTTTCCCAATTAAACCCCTACCTCTCACTCTGTATAAAAATAAACTCCAAGTGGATCGAAAATCTCAACATGAAGCCTGAAACCCTGAAGGTGATAGAAGAAAAAGTTGGCAACAACCTACAAGACATAAGCATAGGAAAAGACTTTCTAAATCAGACAGCAGCTACACAGGAAATAAGGCCAAAAGTTGACAAATGGGACCTCATCAAACTTAAAAGCTTATGTACAGCGAAAGAAAAAATCAAGGAAGTGAAGAGAAAACCCACAAAGTGGGAGGAAACCTTCACCAGTGATACATCTGACAGAGCATTAATGTCAAGAATATATAAACTACTTAAAAAACAAAGAAAACAAATGACTTACTCAAAAGATGGAGTAAAGAGCTGAACAGAGACTTCACCAGTAAGGAATTAAAGATGGCTGAGAAACATCTTAAAAAGTGTTCATCATCATTAATAATTAAGGAAATGCAAATTAAAACCACTCTCAGATATCATCTCACTCTAGTATGGCTAGCTAAGATCAAAAAAAGAAAAGACAGATGCTGGAGGGGTTGGGGGTAAAGGGGAAAACTCATCCACCACTGGTGGGAATGTAAACTTGTACAACCACTATGGAAAGCAGTGTGGAGAACCCTTAAAAGACTCAGAATGAGCTTACCACCTGTGGTGGTTTGAATGAGTATCCCCCATAGGCTTTAAGTATTCAGACATTTGTCTCCAGTTGGTGGCACTGTTCTTGGAGGTCTTAGAAGGTGTGGCTGTGCTTGAGGAAGTACGTTAGTTATTGGGGGCAGGCTTGGTGAGTTTAACAAGCCTTGTGGTCTTCAGTTGCTCTCTCTGCTTCCTGTGCTCTTTTCAAGATGTGACCCTCGGCTTGCTGTTCCAGCTGCCATGCCTCCTGCCATATGGACTCTAATTCCATGGAACTGTCAATCGTAAGCTCAAATAAACTCTTCCTTTTATAAGTTCCTTTGGTCATGGTGTGTTATCACAGCAACAGAAAAGTGACTAATACAGTTATTTGGCACCAGAGAGTGGGCTGTTGGCTAGGAAGAACCTGACCATGTGGATGTTTGGAGAAATGTGGAAGACTTTGGAACTTTGGGATAGAAAAGCTGTTGACTACTGTAAGCAGAGCTTAACGGGTCATTCTAGTAGAAGCCTGGAAGAAACATGGCTGCAAAAAATGTGGTTCCAGAAGAAAATAAAGACTTAGGCAGCAACTGGGATATTTTGATAAAGAGTCTGGCAGCAGTTTGCCCACAGCCCAAATGCTTGCCTGATGCTAAGTTGAAAAGCAATGGACTAATGTCTTTGGCAGAGGATATTTCAAGACAGCCTAATGTAGAAATGGTGGCATGGCTTTTTTTAATGGTGCGAATATATACAGTCTACAGTGAAAAAGAGCAAATGGGAGAGGAAAGAAGGAAATGCAGAATGTACAGTTTGGATCTGAAAAGTACACTAGGAAGCAAATTTAAAGGTTGTGGCCAAGGCATTGTTGAAGGAGTGGCTCCTTTCATTAAAGGAGACTAAAGTGATTAAGGAGAGGCCTAGCTATTTACAATTAAACAAGGGAAAGGTGAGATTAAAGTGATTAAGGAGATGCCTCGAGATTTACAGTAAACAACAGACTAACAAATAAATTCAGGGCAAAGACCACCAACCCGCTAATGCCTCCCAAAAGTCCGGGCAGAGAGAAAATTGCAAATGTGATTAAGTAGGGAGAGCCATCCAGAACTTTGCAGTCAGATTCGGCAATTTCATTCACGTGGGTGCTGACTTAAAGAGGGCATGAAGTTTGCAAGAGTGAAGGGGTCATAGTTCTTCCTCCACGGGTTTCAGAGAGCCTGACGCCAGGCAGAGTGCAGCAGGGGTCATCCCTGAAATAAAGAAGGCCCTGATTGGCCATTGCTGAAGCTGTGCATAGTGAAGCCTGGTTGGCAGCAGAAAGACCCCAAAAGATATTCGAAGATTGAGCCAGAACTGTGAGATATTTGCCAAAGCAGAGCTGCACACAGGGAGTGGTACCAGCCTAAGAGAAGAGATTGTATGTTGCAAGCAAAGCTGGAAGAGAGCTAGCCATCTAAGCCCTTTGGAAGTAAAGTCCCAGAAGTTGCACATGGAGCTACTGGACATTGGTTTTTGCCCTGCTGGTTTTCAGTTTTGTTTTGGTCCAGTATTTCCTCACTATGCCTCTATTCTTCCTTTTGAATGGGAATTGTTATTCTGTTCCACTGTACTTTGGGAGTATGTAATTTGTCTTTTTCTTTCTTTTTTTTTTTTTTTTTTGGTCTTTTTGAGACAGGGTCTCCCTGTAGCTCTGGCTGTCCTGGAACTCACTCTGTAGACCAGGCTGGCCTTGAACTCACAGAGATCCACATGCCTCTGCCTCCCAAGTGCTAGGATTAAAGTCATGTGCCACCACGCCTGGCATGTATTTATTTCTGTATGTGTATCAATGTACTGTCTGCATGCAAGTGTGTGCACCCGTGTCGTGCAATGCCGCGGAGGTCAGAAGAGGGTGTTGGAGTCCCTTGGAACTGGAATTCTCCTGGAATTGGAGTTTCAGACGGTTCTCAGCCGCCATGTGGGTGTTGGGGATCAAACCTGGGTCCTCTGTAAGAGCTGTCGGAGCTCTTAACCGCCATCTCTCCAGCCCTGTAATTTGTCTTTTGATTTTACAGGAGCTTACAGTTTAGGAGATTGGCTTGAGTCTCAGAAGAGACTTTGGACTGTAGACTTTTGAACGGCATTGAAACTGGTAAAGACTATGGGGGCTTTTAAGGTTGGACTAAATGCATTTTGCATTTTATATGGTCAGGAGCCTATGGGGGCCAGGGAGTGGAATGTGGTGGTTTGAATGAGTGTCCCCAGTAGGCTTTAAGTATTTAGACATTTGTCTCCAGTTGATGGCACTGTTCCTGGAGGTCTTAGAAGGTGTGGCTGTGCTAGAGGAAGCACATTATTGGGGACAGGCTTAGTGAGTTTAACAAGCCTTGTGGTCTCCAGTTGCTCTCTGTGCTTCCTGTGCTCTTTGCGAGATGTGACCCTTGGCTTGCTGCTCCAGCCTCCGTGCCTCCCGCCATATGAACTCTAATTCCCCGGAACCGTCAAGTGTAAGCTCAAATAAAGTCTTCCTTTTATAAGTTCCTTTGGTCATGGTGTTTTATCACAGCAACAGAAAAGTGACTAATACAGTTATACTTTGGGCTGAGAAAAATCATTGAATGCCTAAAGATCATTGCTGTGGAACTTGGAACAGTTTTGCTGAGAGAGTTGTAGAAGATGGAGGCCTGGCTTGTGAAGTTTCTAGTTTCAAAGGAAAGTAGAGATCATCAGGACTGTTTAATCTGTGGGTTCTGGTCAGCTGGGGCTGAAGAATCAGCTGTAAGTAACAAGAGACCAGAACCTGAAGTGAAGCCTTTGCTTTACTGGGACAATTGAGGCTGGGGCTGAAAAATCAGCTATAAGTAACAAGAGACCAGCATCACTGTGGTGAAATCTTCTGGGAAGAATTTCTTCAGGGTCAGCACACAGAAGCTATGTTACAGAAGGGGCCCGAGCTTCCATGTCAAGCCAGAAGGAGGACTTGGTAACATGTAAGAGTCTCCTATATGGTCCAGTGTTGAAAGCATGAAGGGGTCACAGAGAGCAGCTGAGGCCTGGCACTGTGAGAGGCCAGGAAAGACCACTGGTCAGAGTGCGGCCTTGGTTGCAGTGAAGACCCCAGGATTCCAGCGGTCAGGAAGAGAAGTTGAAATTTTGCATCAGGAGAGGTCAGAAGCAACCTCAGTTTCAGTGGTGACCCCAGCTTTTTGGAGATGCGGGGACCATGGGACGACCACCACAGGTGTGGAATGGAGTCGGCCTGGGCCTGCAAGATGAGCTGTGTGTGCCACGGATGGTAGAGTCAGAGAAGGGGAGCTGCCAAAACCCTTTGGAGCCCAGAAGATTGTGAGTGAGTCCCAGGAGTCCAACCTTGAGCTACTTGCTGGACTTGGGTTTTGTTTGAGTGTGCCTGATTCTTCCCTTTGAAATAAGACAGTACTTGTTTTGGATTTTACAGCAGCCCACAGTTGAGAGACTTTTAATAGACTGTGAACTTTTAAGTGTTCGGACATTTTAAGGACTGTGGGGCTTTTAAGGTTGTACTGTCTTAGGCTGTGATTAATGTTAACATCATACTTTGGGGATAAGAACTGGAAAGGTGGTGATTTAATAGTGATGTTTTGGGTGTCAAGTTAACAAGAGGTCAATTGTGCTGGATAGGTTTAGTGTCAATTTGACACACCTGGGTTGTGGGAGCCTCAATTGGGGAATTGGCTCCATTGGACTGGCCTGTGGCCACATCTGTGGAGTATTGTCTTGACTGTTGAGCAGTGTGGGAGGGCCCAGCCCACTATGGGTGGTGCCACCCTGGGCAGATTGTTGTGTACCCTATAAGAAGGCAGGCTGGGCATGGGCCAGGGGAGCAAGCCAGTGAACAGCATTCCTCCATGGCCTGTGCTTCAGCTCCTGCCTCCAGGTTCCTGCCCTGAGTTCCTACCTTGGGCTCCCTGAGTGATGAACTGTGACCCAGGAGATGTAAGCTGAATAAACCCTTTCCTCCCCAAGTTGGTGTTGGTCAGAGTGTTTTTTCACAGCAATGGAAGACAAACTAGGACACCACCTGACCCGATCATACCACTCCTGGGTATATACTCCAAAGACTCATCACAAAGATATATGCACATCCATGTTTATTGCAGCTCTCTTCACAATAGTGAAGAGCTGGAACCAACCCATATGCCTCTCAACAGACTAGTGGATGACAAAAATGTGGTACATCTACACAATGGAGTTATTCAGCAGTAAAGAAAGATGACATATGAACTTTGCAGGTAAATGGATGGAGCTTGAAGCCATTGTGCTGAGTGACATAACACAGTCCTAGAAAAACAAATGGGAAATGGTTTCCCTCATTTGTGGATGCTAACTCCAAATCTCCCAGATGAAAGGCAAGCTGAACAACATTATTATTGTATTTCTGTTTATCTGAAAGCAACTATGTTGCTATAATGTGAATCTCGCAACAGGCTCTAGAATCCACCCACCACTTATTTTGAGACTCTATAATTACTTTATATGGGTGGAGAGTATGTATCCATATTTTAGAGTAATATAAAATTAATGGAGAAAAATGTGAATTCCTACACATAAAAAAAAAGACTGAGAGAAAGATGCAGGACAGTTATGGCAGAATGCATGATCTGGGGTGGGGTGGGGGGAAGGGAAAAGGAGTTATGACTAAACTGAATTGAAAAATGATGTCTGAAATACACAAAACCTCAATAAAAGCATAAAAAACTAAAAAAAGTAGTTTGTGGGTATTAAAATATTAAAAATATGGGGCTGGAGAGATGGCTCAGTGGTTAAGAGTACAGGCTGTTCTTGAAGAGGACCCGGGCTCAATTCTCAGCACCCACATGTCAGTTAACAACTGTTGTAAACAGTTATAAACATAACTCCACTTCCAGGTGATTCATCTCCCTCTTCTGACATCCATGGGCATTGCATGCCACCAATGCACTTACATACACACAAGCAATACATTCACACACATAAAATAAAACAATTCAAATTAAAATAAAGAACACATAAAGGTTGGAGGGAAAAATCATGGGGACATGAGATAATTCAAAGGCAAGGGAATGGGAGGTGGATTTCATCACATCATTTTATGCATGAATGAATATTTAATAAAAGATATGAAAATACATGTTGAAAATCACGAATCTCATTAGATAAGCCACAAATCTGATGTCAACACCTCCTTGACCTTGTGGCTATTTTGAGGTGGCCATCAGATATGTCCCTTTGGCTTCCCAGTGCACACCACCCAGCCTCTTACAAACCAGAATTCTTAGCCTAGGTTGACTGCTCTAATTTAAGAAAAAATTAATAAATCTTCACAAAAACTGTCTCTTCTTTTGACAAGAAAATGAGTACCAGAAGAGGTATTAAGTTATAAATTCACAAATGGGCTGGAGAGATGGCTCAGCGGTTAAGAGCACAGACTGCTCTTGCAGAGGACCCAGGTTCAATTCCTAGCACCCACATTGGTGGCTAAGAACCATCTTTAACTCCAGTTCCAGGGGAATCTGACACCCTCTTCTGACCTCTGCGGCACTGCACGAAATGGGTGCACCAACCTACATGCAGACAGTACACTCATACACATAAAAATAATAATATTTTTTTAAAGTTATAAATTCACAATTATAAAAAGTTATGAGTTAAATAAAACATGTTACTTGCTAATTATTTAAAACTATCAGTAAGAATAGTGCACATGCTGTGCTAAACAACAAGCTAAAGATCAAGGATATATCTAGACATATCAGCTAGAGAGAAAAGTTGTTTTTGAATGTTAGAGTGAACTCAGATGTGTTATTATGATGTCCAGAATATGCAAATATACATTCTGGATATTGATCCTCAGGCAGATGTACACATGGTAAGATTTTCTCGCACCCTGTGGGCTTCTTCCTTACTCTATTGTTTATTTACTTTGCTTTACAGAAACTTTTTCATTTAACAAGGTGCCATTTGTCAATTGTTGACTGAGTTCCTTAGCAACTGATGTCCAATTTAGAAAGTCCTTTTCTACATCTCTATCTTGTTGGGTACTGCCTGTGTTTTCTTCTAGCAGTTTTAGCATTTCAGGTTTCACATTGAGGTCTTTGATTCATCTGGAGTTGACATTTGTGCAGAGTGATGAATATGGGTCTAGTTCAATTCTTCTATGTGTGGAGATCCATTTTTCCCAGTATGATTTGTTGAAGATGCTATGGTTCCTCCAGTGTGTATTCTTGGCACCTTCGTCAAATATCAGGTGGCTTAAATTGCATGCACTCATGTTTGGGTCTTTTGTTTTGTTTTGTGGATCTACATGTCTTTCTGTGCAAATACCATGCTGTTTTTATGACTATAACTCTGTAATGTAGTTTGAAATCTAGTATGGTAATCCCTCCAGCTTTTTTTTTTTTTTTTTTTTTTTCTTTGGGTGTGCAGATTGCTTTGGCTATCTGGGGCCTTTTGTTATTCTATATGAATTTTAGGATTTTTTTTTCTATTTTTCTGAATAATGTAATGGAATTTTAATTGAGATTTCATGGCATCTATAAATTTCTTTTAGTAGGATGGTCATTTTCACAATATTAATTCTACCAATCCATTAACATGGAACTTCTTTCCATTTCATTGTGTCTTCCTTAAAGTCATTATTCAAAGATTTCAGTTGCTCATTGTAGAATCTTTAATGTCCTATTTATTATTAGGTTTATTTCTAGATATTTTATTTTTGAGGCTATTGTGAATTGTGTATTTTTGTGCTTTCTCTGCTTGCTTGTTATTGGTCTATAGAAAGGCTTTGTGACTTTTGTAAATTGATTTATTTTTGTCCTGCCACTTTGCTGAACGCTGAAAGTTTTGATCATTTCTAGAAGTTTTCTGGTGGAATTTTAGGGGCCTCTTAAGCATGATTCATGTCATCTGCAAATAGGGATAATTTAACATCTTGTTTTCCAATTAGTAGCCTTTCTCTTGTCTTATTGCTCTAGATAGATGTTTAAAGCCCTTATTAAAAAGGAGTGGGCATGGTGGACAGCCTTGTCTGGTTTCTAATTTTAATGGGAATGCTTTGAGTTTTTTTCTTTATTTTTTATTGTTATTAAACATTTTCCATAGGTCATACATCATTTCTCAATCGAATCTAGAGTCACTTCCCTTTCCATGCCCCCCACCCCACCTGAGTCCCTGCACTGTGCCATACATGTCCTGCATCTTTTTTCAGAGTCTCTCCAGAGTTTTTTTCTCAGTTCTTTTGTTATTGTTTTCTCCATTTTGAATGATGTGGGCTCTGGGTGGGTTGCATACTACCTTAATTTTATTGAGGTATGTTCCTTCCAGTTGAATTCCCTCTAGGACTTTTATAATGAATGCATGTTGGATTTTGTCAAAAGCCTTTTCTATGTCTTTTAAGATTATCACATGATTTTTGTCTTTAAGTTATTTATATTATTTGTTACATTTATTGAGTTGCATATATTGAACTATCCTTGCTGAAACCAACTTGTTCATGGTGGATGATCTTTTATTTATTTATTTATTTATTTATTTATTTATTTATTTATTTTTTTGTCTTTTTGAGACAGGGTCTCCCTGTAGCTCTGGCTGTCCTGGAACTCACTCTGTAGACCAGGCTGGCTTCAAACTCACAGAGATCCGTGTGCCTCTGCCTCCCAAGTGCTAGGATTAAAGGTGTGCGCCACCACGCTCGGCATTTATTTATTTCTGTACGTGTATCAACGTACTGTCTGCATGCAAATTTGTGCACCCATGCCGTGCAATGCCGCGGAGGTCAGAAGAGGGTGTCAGATTCCCCTGGAACTGGAGTTTTCCTGGAATTGGAGTTTCAGACGGTTNTCAGAAGAGGGTGTCGGATTCCCCTGGAACTGGAGTTCTCCTGGAATTGAAATTTCAGATGGTTCTCAGCCGCCATGTGGGTGCTGGGGATCGAACCTGGGTCCTCTGTAAGAGCGGTCAGCGCTCTTAACCGCTAGGCCATCTCTCCAGCCCCGGTGGATGATCTTTTATATACGTGTCTGCATTTGATTTGCAAGTACTTAATTATTTTATTTAAATTTTATTGAATTTTTGAGTATTTCATGCAGTGCATCTTGATCATAGTTAGACCTACTCTCCTATCTTCATCCCCAACCTGAAGCACCATTGCTGGATTCCGTTCACTCTGTCAATGTGTTAAGGCCTAGTGAGAGTCAAGTTTGTGTGCCCAGATGTCTTTTGGTATGAGTTTGTCCACTGGAACCTGGCAAACATATCTAGTGTCACTCCTATAAAGAAAACCAACTCTTCCTCGCTTAGCAGTGAGTTGTTGCCAATAGTTCCTTGGCTAAGGTTGGGGCTTCTTACCCATTTTCCCAGTTCTATGCTGGGTTTGAGTTTGCATGGGTCTTGTGCATGTTCACCATGCTATAATTTCATATGAGTAGGTTCCTAGCTGCTTGCAAAAGTCTGTTTCCTTGTGGTTATCTACCACCCCTGGCTCTTACACTTTTCCCACCCCCTAATCTAGGGGTGGTGTACATATCCACACGTCACAGCCCTTGATTGCCTCCTAGAACTTGAAGGTAAGACCTTATTGCTGAATATAGAACATAATTTTAACATAGAACTTGGAGTGATCAAGATGGAACTGACCTGGAAGCCTCCTTCCCTGTGAAAGATGACGTAAAATCAAGAAGTGGTATGTGGCTATAGGAGGGATTCAGATAGGGGAGGGGGTCAAAATATCAAAATTTATTGCATGAAATTTGCAAAATTTCACTAAAATTTTTAGAAGACTCTTCAACCTCATTCACGTGGAATCAGAACCTGGCTATGACTAGAATTCTTCAGCGTCCCTTCCTGGGTTCTCTCTCTCTTTCTTCCCTCCCTCCCCTCCCTCCCTCCCTCCCTCCCTCCCTCCCTTCCTTCCTTCCTTCTTTCCTTCCTTCCTTCCTTCCTTCCTTCCTTCCTTCCTTCCTTCCTTCCTTCCTTCCTTGGTATTGCCAATTAGGTACAAATAAACTAAGAGCAATGGCAATTATGTTTTTGTATTGTTAATTTTGGGGGGTGTCAGAGATTTAACCCAGGGCCTTCCTTGTTCATTCTAGGCAAACATTCTACCACTGAGCCCTAATCCAAACTCTACTTTTATTATTTTTTTTTTATGGTTTAAATCTTAAAACCAAACAATGCTATAACCAAACCTTCATACCCTTGTGGGTGATGGGAAATAGGAAAGAGATTAATATTTATATATTGTGAAGTGCTCACCATATTCTGGTCATGTGCTAACATCTTAAACTAAAAGCAGTTTCTATCACTGTTTGTGATTTATGAATAAGGAAACCAAGGCTTAGAAAAATTAACAGATGTCTTAAGATAATAAAGAGAGAATTTGAACCCATGCACTATGAACTTACTGAACAAGTGACATAGATAATATACTACTAAGAGGAAGAGGTAAGCAGGAGTCTAGAAGCTATAGTGAATTCACACAAAATTAAGTTCATGTAGTATCCCAATTTTTAAATTTGGATACAGAGAATAGTACTGAGCTATGGAGCAGCAGAGCTTAGAAGTCAGCAAGAAATGAAACCACTCAGCGTTCAGCCAAACCACAGAGGAGTTTAATGCCACTTGAGGGAAACCTGGGCATGTAGGAAACAGAGTGCTTCTCCTACTCTTTTAATTACCATTTTGGTTCTCTTTCAGTGGTTCCAACTCATCATGATTTTATAGTTCTCCTCTGACTTGTTTGTACACACTTCTATACCCTAGAGTGGGCTTCTTATATTAGAAATGTATTGGTGAGACAACAATTATTTCTGGCTTATGACCAAGGAGCTGAGCAAGCCACATAGTATGTGACTAGTCACAGAAATTTTATGGTTCTAAAAGCACGAATTCTTGTCATTTGTTCTTATTCATAAGATAAAAAAAATTGAAAGAATATTCAAACCTAATTTTCAGCCTTAATACTTGAGGTTCTATTTAAAAAATATTTTTTTTTGCATTTCTCTCAATAGTATTAAGAGCATCATGTTTTTTAAAAAATATTTTATTTATTTTAGCATATGAGTGCATTGCCTGCATACACATAAATGCACCTGTGTTGTGCAATGCCCGTGGAGGTCAGAAGAAGGCATCAGATACCCTGGAACTGAAATTATGGATGGTTTTCTGCCACCATGTGAGTGCTGGGAATGAACCCTGGTCCTCTGCAAGAGCAGGCAATGCCCTTAACTGCTGAACCATCTCTCCAGCCCCAAGGCCATCATGTTTTGTACAGAGTGTTTCTTTACAATATAAAAAAAAATGTAATACCATGCAGCTAATGACTACATGAGTGATGGCCCATTTCAAGGCTACTTCTTAAACACCAAGAGGCACAGACTGGCATTCTTCACTCTGTGCTACCCAGAACCCTGTTCTTATATAACCCTGTCTCAAAATGACCAAAGAAAATAATAATAAAAAGAAGAAATACAGAAAAATTCAATGAAAAACTATACAAAAAAAAGAAAGAAAAGAAAAGCACCTTATACCAACTTCTCAGCACAGCCTTGTCCTCCATGTTGTCATCTAATACTTTTGCCAGGATCACTCTACTCACCAATCTGGGCTCTGTTCCCCTCAATGCTCCATATTTCACAAGGGTAAGTCAAATTACATCACCCCTCTACTCAGTTCCTCCTGGCTTCTGTTATACACACACACACACACACACACACACACACACACACACACACACACACATATCGGTTTATGCGAACCTTTCCTGAGCTGCTCTCTGGCTTTCTTCTGTATTTCCTTCCTTCCTGCTCTCTGCTCAGCTGGTGTGCTATTGTCTCACTAGCTTCTTCCATGATGCACCATCTAAGCTAATGCTGTAGAGCTTTTCACTCTCCTCCCTTGTGCTCACAGCCTCTTTGCTTTATCACGTGGCTCCTCTGCTCATTTTACAAATGCACCTTGAAGTCTAGGAGCAGCAAATAACTCATCATTCACGTCTAAACAATGTCACACTCAGGCTTCACTCAGCCATCCCCACAAGAGAGAAGGCAGATTTTAATCTCTGTTTTTCTGTCTAGGTATTGATTGTCTCAAATAGTTTCTGGCTTTTCTCCCTTTCCATCAAATGTACAGAAAAGTGTGAGCTGAAGTAGAAATTTTATTTTATTTTATTGAAAGCCCTATCGAAAGAGATGTTTTAAATATGGTGCTTGGAATTGTTTCTTCCCATTTCCCAAATTTAAGGTCCTTTAAAATATATTCATATATTCTTTATTTGTAAATATTTCTTGTATATTTGAGCTCTAATTTTCTTATATTTTTGTCAGACTAATTCCATATGGATCATCAGTTCTTGTTTTCTCCTTATAATTACTATATCGCTAAACTTTTCTCATTATACACTACTTGTCAAACAATATCAAGGGGAGTACAATATTGATTGATTCCGTAACAGAAACAGCAGAGGGGAGAGAACAAAGGATGTGATAATTTGTAGAGATATGAAAAAAAAAAAAACCAGAAAGAAATGCCTGGGAATGGTCCCCTATTATGCATAGATTTTTAAAAAGCAATAAGGGGCTGGAGAGAAGACTCAGTGGTTAAGACCGTTGACTGCTCTTGCAGAGGACCTGGGTTTAATTCCCAGCACCCACATGGTGGCTAAGAACCTTCTTTAAGCTGGGTGTAGTGGAGCACTCCTTTAATGCAAGTACTTGGGAGGCAGAGGCAGGTGGATCTCTGTGAGTTCAGGGCCAGTCTGGTCTACAGAGTGAGTTGCAGGCCAGCTGGGGCTATAGGGAGACCCCATCTCAAAAAAGACAAAAAAATAAATAAAATTTCAATCAAGGTGCTTTAGGACCATATCATTAATTAATTAATTAAGTAATTAATTAAGTAATTAATTAATTAACTAATTTTGAGACAGGGTCTCCCTTTAGTCCCAGATCCCTGGAGCTCGCTCTGTAGACCAGGCTGGCCTTGAACTCACAGAGATCCACCTGCCTCTGCCTCCCAAGTGCTGGGATTAAAGGCCATATTTTCATTTCTTTAACTCAGTAGATTAGAAGTATGTGTGATGGCTTGTTGCCCCCTTAGCAATTCTAGGAAAGCATGTTTTCCAATCTCTTATATTCCGCATTACATTTAAAAAGATATAAAGGAACAAACTTTTTATAGAGACAGCATCAAACCTCTCAGGAAGAAAAAGCTGTCTGCATCTTCTTTCTCCTTATCTTTAAAGAATCAGGCATTTTCAGTTGTTCTCCCAGAAAAGTGATGCTTGATCACAGCCAACATCTTCACTTTAACTTAGTGATTTCAGAACTATTGCAACCTCATTCTTGAATGGCATCTTTGTATTCCTGTGTATGAATGTAGATTTTGTTAAAGTAGGAAATACTGAGCAAGACATGATGTTCTGATTTTCATGATCTTTTCTTAAGGATGACTAAGTTTTTCTAAAGTTAGCCTGTCTACTTCTGAAGATCAATTTTCTAAAATTAGACCCTTTAGGAGGTGCTTTTAGACCTCAATTCGCTACTCTACAAATGCCCACTTGAAACTTGTTTGTGACCAAGTATGATTCCTCCTAAATCTCTCTCTTGGATAGCTGTGATTTCCAACTACTGTAACTTCACTCTTCTTAGCCTAAGGCACAATCAACCTGGACAGCTTCCTAGAAAGCAATTAGACTAGTTATACTTCATCTCTGATAAATACATTGAATCAAAGTGTTAGTGAATAAGAACTTCTGTATAGTACTTATTATGTGTGAGGCAATATTCATCCACAGTCTCTGGCTTCTCACAATCACATTATGAGATAGGTATAATTATTTTATCCTCTGTACAGATAAGAGATTTTGGGCAATGAATTTGGAAGGTTTCACCACAGTCAGCTTAACAAGTGGTAGGGCTGGGACTCAAGCCTGAGTCTGGTTATTCATATCTACAAATTAGCTGAAATAAAACATCACTAAGGTAAAATACAGGTACCTAGCATTAGAAAAAAATTCCTAGAGATATTTTAATTTAGAAAAAAAACTGTGTGACTCAAAAATACATGAATAATGGTCATCTCAAGTGCTTATAATTTGAATATTGGTACTCTAGCTATTGTGGGAGACATAAAAACATAGAAACCACAGTTTTATCTTGTATAAAACTTAATATAATAGAAAAATGTGGTAAAATTAGAATGTAGAATAATGATAAGGCTACATTACAGGAGAAATACAGGGAGCAAATGGCTACAGCAGAGGAAAATGCATTATCATATTTGGGAGTTAAGAGAACTTACACCCCAACCAATTTCCTAAACATACACACACACACACACACACACACACACACACACACACACACACACATACACACACCTATTTCTTGGAACCAGGTAGAATAGAAGCTGGAATTGAGGCACTTTCTTGCAGTGTTTTCCTCATGTTTTCCTTTCCTTTCTTACAGTGAAGGGTACATTGATTGATTGGGGCACAAAAAAGGTGAAGTTTATTGCAACTTTCAGATCTTCTATCCTAGAACTTATGCTATTTTACAAACTTAAAAGTCAGTCTGAAGCATGTGCCCTCAGTAAAAAGCCAATGCAGGATACAGTAAATCCAAAGGGTATGCATTGCTAGAAGGTAAATAAACCCATGAACTCCAGAGCTTGGAGAAATGCCTCTGAGGTTAGTCGTCCTGGTAGGTAACTAAGCTAAATTAGCTTTAATTCTAGCTCACAGGGAGACTATACATTGACAGAGAATCTCCATACTGCTTTAGAACACAAGTTCCCCCAAGTCAAACTGCAAAAGGACTTGGGCTGATGAGGCTGGCCTCTCTTCTGTGCCACATCCCTCAGTGGCCCTCAGAAGGAGCATTGCCAGTACAGGCATCAGAAAAGGGCATTTGCATATTGCTTAATTCTCCCATGAGGGAAAACTTCAACCTTCTTTTTAAGAGCTGCTGTTTCCTGACTCTTTGGATAGTTTCAGCATTACAGCAGCTTGTCCTCTCTCAAGGGTCAGAAGTGTTCAAGATAGTAAAAGGAAAAAATCTTTATTTCAATTAAACTGATGTCAAGAGGGTTTTGAGGTTTCCAAGGGCAATAAACCCCTTCTGATACTGTGTGGTTCCTCAAGGTGTTCTCACAGCTACAATGGCAGGGTCATCACTCAGGTTCAAAGGAAGATTGATTCTATAGGCATTTCCCATTTCACAGATAAAAATTTTCTTCATACTTTCATAGAATTTTAATAGATCTAAAAATAAATTATATAGTCTTACTTGTATACAATTATATCTTATTAAAATTTTTAATCAAATTTTTATCAAATGGGATAATAGTGTTCCGTAGGTGGTCTAAATTTTCTATATAACTCAGAACTTGAATATATTACTTGGAGATTACATGAATGTATAATGTAGGTTTTGTTTTTTAAATAAAGTCTTCCTGGTCCTGCAAGGTGGGTTTAGTTGGTAAAGAGGTTTGCTGATAAGCCTGACTACTTAATTCAATCTCTGGGTTCAATATGCAGCAGAGAACCAGCTCCCAAGAGCTGACCTCCACATGAATGCTATGGCATGTGTGCATTCACATACATACAGATACACAGACACAGGCACAGACTTGTACACATGCACACATGCACACACATGCACTAAGTAAGTGTAGAAAAAAAACCTTTAAATATCAAAACCAAAAGAACCTAATTAAAATTCGGGATAAGCAGATAAACAGAGAGTTCTCTAAATCTGAAAGACAAAAGGATGAGAAATACTTTATACTGTTCAAAATCACTTTGACATTTCATTTTCATTCAGAATGGCTGAGATCCAAAATGCCAACAATGGCAAATGTTGGCAAGAATGTAGAGAAAGGGGACCTCTTATCCCCTGGTGTTGGCAGTGAAAACTGGTGCAGCCACTGTGAAAGTCAGTGTGGAGTTTCTTCAACAAACTAGAAATTGATCTACTATTTGATCCAGGCATATTATTTTGTGCATAAACCAAAAGACTCTATACCCTACTAAAGAAATACCTGTTCCTTGTCCCTTGGCAGCTTTGTGTGGGCCGGTTCCTGAGGCACAGGCAGGAGGCCATAAGTCACTCAGGCAGGTACTTTTTGGGGTGGACTGTCTCAGGGGCAGCTTGAAGAGGGTCTCGACTCTGAGCCCTCTTGCGGGGGGGGGTCCCCATCTCAATGGGACCATGCTTTGCCTTTGCAGAGTGACCAGAGGGTCGCGTTTGGGTTTGGTCCAGTCCCTCGGTGGCTTCGTGTGGGCTGGCTCCTGAGGCACAGGCAGGAGGCCATAAGTCACTCAGGCAGGTACAGGCATACCTCCCGCCCCCTTGCGCCACCCTGCCAACGGGAATTGGTGAGAATCCAAGTGGACTTTCTTTTGGAAAACCTTCAGAACAGGAAGAGAAGAGTGACTTAGGCTTCCAATATCCAATATACAAACAAAATTGAAAGCCTGAAACCTAGACAAGTCAATAATCCATAAACAAGGAGGAAGAAAGGAAAAAAAAGCATCAGAAGGAGGCAAGCAAAACCATCCATTAACATAGAGAAAAGACATTTGTGATTTGAACCACAAAAGGGAAGCCCACATGCCAGGGACATGATGAAGGGACAACATGGGAAAGGCACAGGATAATCCTGCACGAGGCTCTACCAAACTTGTAGGAGATAGCTACAATAGGATCCCCTTGGAGGAGACCAGAGGAACAGAGCTTAGAGGAATAATTGCAGACTTATGCAGAGAAATTAAAGAAAATAAAGAAGAATTCAGAGAACTAAAGAGAGAGAATGAAAACCTCAAAAAGGACCTAGAGGGACACAATGACAAACTTTGGAAAGAACTAAAGGAACAGATTGACAAACTCCAGAAAGAACTAGAGGGAGAAAAAAAAAAAAACTCTGATAGGAAGTAGAAACACTGAAAAAGGAGGCCAACCAATGAAGTAAGGAGCACCAAGAAGAGATTGAGAAGTTCAAAAAGGAAATGGAAATACTAAAGAAAACACAGGATGAAACAAAAAAGGAATTAGAACACTCATCCAATCAAGAAGAAAGGAAAGGAAAAAGCCTCAGAAGTAGAATGGAGGAAGCAGAACAAAGAATATCAGATCTGGAAGATAACACAGAGCAACTAAAAAGCTCAAATAAAGATTATGAAAAATTTAAAAATACACAAAAGTGGAACAACCAGGAAATATGGGACACTATGAAAAGATCAAATCTCCACATCATAGGAATAGAGGAAGGAGAAGAATCTCAAGAGAATAGTACTGATCAGATCTTCACCAGAATAATAGGTCAAAATTTCCTCAAACTAAAAATAGACAAACCCATACAAATACAAGAAGCACATAGGACTCCAAATAGACAAGATCAGAAAAGAAACACCCCATGCCATATCATAGTTAAAATGCTAGATGCCCCAAACAAAGACAAAATTCTGAAGGCTACAAAAGAAAAACAAGTCACATACAAAGGGAAACCCATCAAAATTACAACTGACTTCTTGGCTCAAACCATGAAAGCAAGAAGAACATGGAGCAAAGCATTCCCATTGTTAAAGGACTATGGATGCCAACTCAGAATACTTTACCCAGCAAAAATGTTGATTATAGTTGAAGGAGAGAGAAAAATCTTCCATGACATAAACAAGATGTTAGAATACATGTCTGGAAAACCAACTCTTCATAAAATACTTGAAGCAATTCAAAGGTCAGAAGAGAGGAGCAACAATCCTCAAACACCTAGGAAAAGAAACTAATAAAAACGTAAGCAAATCAGAGGCTAGAAGTCCAAATGGATAACAAAGTGAAAGGAAGCAACATCCATCTTTCAATTATAACCTTAAATATTAATGGGCTAAACTTCCCAATCAAAAAGCATAGACTGGGAGAATGGATTAGGAAACAAAACTCATCTATATGCTGTCTACAAGAAACCCATCTCAATTTCAAGGATAGGCACCAACTTAAGGTGAAGGGATGGAAGAAAGTATTCCAAGCAAATGGTACCAAAAAGAAAGCAGGTGTGGGGGGCTGGAGAGATGGCCTAGTGGTTAAGAGCGCCGACTGCTCTTGCAGAGGACCCGGGTTCGATCCCCAGCACCCACATGGCGGCCGAGAACCGTCTGAAACGCCAATTCCAGGAGAACTCCAGTTCCAGGGGAATCCGACACCCTCTTCTGACCTCTGCAGCATTGCACGACACGGGTGCACAGACCTGCATGCAGGCAGTACATTCATACACATAGAGAAAAACCACACCATCATCTCAATTGATGAGGAGAAAGCCTTTGACAAAATCCAGCATCCCTTCATGTTTAAAGTCCTGGAGGGAATTGGACTGGAGGGTTCATTCCTCAATGTAATCAAAGCCATATATGGAAACTCACAGCCAATATCATCCTAAATGGGGAAACGACAGAAGCATTCCTCTTAAAGGTAGGAACTTGGCAAGACTGCACTCCTTTTCAATATAGTGCTGGAAACCCTTGCTAGGGCAATAAGGCAAGAAAGGAAATTAAAGGAGTTCTAATTGGAAAAGAGGAAATCAAACTATCCCTTTTTGCTGATGATATGATTGTCTACCTAAGGGATGCTAACAACTCCACCAGAAAACTCCTAGAAATTATTAAGAGCTTCGGTAAAGTGGCAGGATACAAAATAAATCTAGAAAAATCAGTAGCCTTTCTTTACACCAACAACAAGCAACTGAAGAAGGACTACAAGGAGACCTTCCCACTCACAATAGCCTCAAAAACAATAAAATACCTAGGAACAAACTGAACCAAAGACACCAAGTGTCTCTACAACAAAAATTGTAAAACCCTGAAAAAGGAAATTGAGGAAGACATCAGAAGATGGACAAACCTCCCATGCTCATCAATTGGGAAAATAAATATAGTAAAAATGTCCATCCTACCCAAATAGTGTACAGATTTAATGCGATCCCAATCAAAATCCCCAACAGTTTCTTCACAGGCTTGAAAAAAAAAATCCTCAATTTCATTTGTAAAAACAAAAGACCCCAAATAGCCAAAGCAACCCTGAGTGAAAAGAACAATACAGAGGGGATCGCTCTACCAGACATCAAACTATACTACAGGGTTATAGTCATAAAAACAGCCTGGTACTGGCACAAAAACAGACCAGTTGACCAATGGAATAAAACTGAAGATCTAAACTTGAGCACATACAATTTCAGCCACCTCACATTTGACAAGGGGGCCAAGAAGACACAATGGAGGAAAGACAGCATCTTCAGTAAGTGGTGTTGGAAAAACTGGATCACCACTTGTAAAAGAATGAAATTAAACACCTACTTCTTGCCTTGTACAAAAGTCAATTCCAGATGGATCAAAGACCTCAATGTGAAACCCCAAACTCTGGAGGTGATAGAAGAGAAACTTGGCAGCAGACTACAATACATAGACATAGGAAAAGATTTCCTAAATCAGACAGCAGCTGCCCAAGAATTAAGGTCGACAATTGACAAATGGGACCTCATTAAACTCAAAAGTTTCTGTACATCAAAAGAAACAATAAAGCAAGTGAAGAGAAAACCCACAGAGTGGGAGGAAACCTTCACTGCAGATTCATCTGACAAAGCATTGATTTCCAGAGTATACAAGCTACTCCAAAAACAAAGAAGAAAGAAAACAAATGAATCACTCAAAAGATGGAGCAAAGATCTGAATAGAGACTTCACAGAGGAGGAATTAGAGATGGCCGAGAAACATCTTAAGAAGTGTTCAACATCTCTGATAATTAAGGAAATGCAAATTAAAACCACTCTGAGATATCACCTTACTCCAATAAGACTGGCTAGGATCAGGAACACGAATGATTATTGCCAACGTGTAGGAGAGGTTGTGGGAAAGGGGAACACCCATGCCGTCGTGCTGGTTAGGGGAAGTGTAAATTGTAGCAGCATATTCGGTGTACGAAAGATATGTTCGAAAAGGAGCTTTATCCTTAAAACATGCAAAGCAGCTGTGGAGAACCCTTAGAATATCAAAATGAGCCTGCCCATTTGACCCAGTCATACCACTCCCGGTATAACACCACAAAACTTCACTTTACTTAGCAGAAATACATACACAAGTCTATGTTTATTTGCAGCTCCTGTTTCACAATAGCAAAAAGCTGGAACCCAGCCCGAGGTGCCCTCACTGACGAGTGGAATACGAGTCAAATGATGGTCATGTACACAATGGAAGTTCTATGCAGCAGTAACAGAGGGACAACATCATTGAACTTTGCAGGTAAATGATGGAACTAGAAGACATTATCTTAAGTGAAGTAACACAGGTCCCAGAAAAACAAACAACCAAATGGTGTCCCATCATATGTGGATTCTAAGTGCATCCAATAACCCAGCTTATAAATATTTTTTTGGAAAGGGATGCATATATAAAAGAACAACAACACGAAAAGACGGCATCAGAAAACTGACTGAAAGGTGAATTCTGGAAGGGTGGAGGGGGTGGTAGAGCGGACAAGGGTGTATATCGATTAATGCATATTTAATTGGACGTGATTCAACAAGTATCCAGTTTTTCCCATGGACACTGGTCTATAGGTTACACAGGTGTTTTAGGACTTAGTAAAAAGTAAATATGTGTATATTTAAATCAACAATTGGTTTAAAGGCTCTATAAAAAGGTAATGATCTGAGTTAAATGGAGATATAAATTGCTGCTTTCCACTTTGTTCTACATAAAATCTGTATACAATAACTTTGGGATTGGCACAAATACAAATGTCTCTATAAATTTCTGCTTTGTACACGATTCACCATCGTTAGCATTCTCTTTCACCTATGATGATTTACTTAAAATTAAGTTGCTTCCCAAGTTAATCACAACCCAAGCACCCAAAACAGCATGGGTGAATTTGATGAAACCTGTGCCTTGATTCCACCCTATAGGTATTATAATTACAACGTGCGCTCCTGGAAACTCATGGGTCAAAAAACAAAAACCTAAAAAAAAAAAGGGGGGATACAGATAGATAATGAAAACCTTTTTTTCTCAAAAACCTTGCAATTCAAATCTTAAAACTAACTATGGGAAAAAGATTTGTATGTTCCAACAGGTCAAAATGTCACCAACTTAACTGCGAGAAAGAAAAGATACAGCTTGCAATTGAGTAGGATGTAACAGAAAGTGACAGTAGAAGGTTGGCCGTTCTGAACATTGGAAAGGAAAAAAGCAGTCCAGATTGCTACAACATCAAACCCCTCTTGGATCCTACTTGTAACAACTATTTTATAATGAGTCCTAATGAAACTTACCTTCTAGGTGCCACAAAGGTTTTTAATATGAGAGACTTTCTTACCTCCCCCCCTATAGAACAAGGAGACAAGGAAGAACACTGATGATGATGATGAGGTCATTCTCAACCCACTGTAAATTGGAGTCACCTGTTATAGGGTAATCTCTTATAAAACGAAAAAAACTGCTTTCTTTAACATTGACTAATAGACTTAGTAACTGTGAAAAGGATTATCTCTTCTAATCAGAACAAATACTAAACTAAAGTTCCTAGCTATGCACTTAAGCAAAATATATCAATGCAGGAGCTCTGACATCAGCAATGGATTATTCTACCAAGGAGATGTTGACAGGGGATCCAAGCCCCACAAAAAGGTAAAGCTCCTTGCCTCTAAACTGGGAGACCCTGCAAGAAGAGAGGCGATAAGCCCATGCTGTCAAAGACCTGGCGTTAACAAGGAAAAGATGTATTGGACCACACATGCAAGTGTAATAGATGTCTCTGGAATACCAGAGATGTTACACAAAGCCACTAACCAATAAAGCAAATATAGAGGTTTCCTTGAGTCAGCAAGACTCCTCCGTCAATACCAGTTACACCTCACTGCCTGGAAATCTATGCAGCCGAGGCAGCCATGATGCCTGTATAAATCCCAAAATCTAATTGGCTATCTGGCTCTCTTCCTGGAGGAGTAACCTGAACGCTGATGCCACAAGCTCTAACCTTCTACTGGTCAAGGAGATGTTGATATTAAGCCACAGAAGACCCGTCAATAATTTAACTGATCAAAAAATGTAATTCTGGATTACATACCATCCAAACATCTGTGGTCTTAACCAAAGTAACCTACCAATACAATAGTACTCTTTAAATACCTATATAATCATTGCTTGTGCTCATTAGTAGGATCGTAAAGTTATTCCATGGACAAATAGAGCTGGCAGCCCATTGAAAGGAAACAGCCAGAATTGAACCAGAGTCCAAATACAACAGCTCCAGAAAAAGTAGACTGTTTTGCTTCTCTCATGGACCAACCTGTGTCCCTTTTCTAAGCCTAGGGAAAAATCTGCGGAAGAGAGGGCATAGTAGAATGTAAGGGCTGCGATTGGGGTGAAAGGTAAAATGTAACAGCAATATAGTCTGGACACTCATGTGATCATACTTGATTGAACATACAAGCCCCCACGGTCCCCTGGCTGGATGGTGGGACCCAACTGCTTTTGGTTTTACATGAAGGAATGTTGTACTTATAATTTCTTTATTTTTTTTTTTTAAAATAAAAAAAAAAACAGAGAAAGATGCAGGACAGTTACATGCAGAATGCAAGCGAATTCTGGGATGGTGTGTGGGGTGGGGTGGGGGGGAAGGGAAAGGGAATATGCGTAAATTCTGAATGACGAAAAATGATGGTATGAAAACACAAAGCATCATAAAAAATAACAATTAAAAAAAAATACCTGTTCATTGCCATTGTTTCAAATGTTGTTTATATTTCTAATAGACCAGAAATTGGAAATAACCTAGACATCCATCAACTGACAAATGGATAATCAAGGTGTGACAGACATAAACAATAAAATATATTCAGCTCTTAATAAAACCAAGTTATTAGGTAAATGTATGGAACTGAAAACAATCATCCTTGAGTGACATAACCCAGACCCAGAAAGACAAATGTTACATGTTCTCTCTCATGGTTTGAAATCTTAGATGTCTATGTTTCAATTTGAAAATGCAGAGAAGTCAGAAAACTAAATAAATGGCCTTGAGTTGGGGGGAGGATTCCTGGAGGGTAGGCAGAATGCGATGATCTAAAGGGGGGAAGGAAAATAGAAAAGAGGAGAGGGTTAGGAGGGGAGGACAAAGCGAAGGAAGTACCAGGAGGGGATAACTAAACACTAAAGGCTCCTTAGAAGAAAAGCCATGGGAAACCTATCCAGCTGATTATATAATATATAGTAATATGAATGTTGTCATTTCAACAATATATAAATCATATTCCCTTATGCAACATACTGGTGAGAACTACAACTGGCTCAGTTGGCATAAGAGAGAGAATGGCTTCAGAAGTGCTTATCCCTGAGTAAGGCAACCGAGCATCAACTTCTGCTTCCAAAGGTTCAGTGATTATTACAGAAGAAGGTACTGAAAGATTTTAAGAGCCAGAGAATGTAGGTGGCCACAAGGAAACAGAATTTTCCAGCCAGCTGGTCAGTTACTCATAGGAACTCTCAGCAGTGGTGACAGCATGCACGAAGTTCCCATGTTTAGCTCAAGACAAGACAAAATCCCGAGCACAGACATGGGCAGGAGGGCAAGAAACCCAGCTCTAACTGAGGAGGTAATTGGCCAAACTGCGTGCTGCTGGGAGAGGGTATATATTATATATATATTAGTAGTTAATATATATATATATATTAGAGTGCAGGAAATTTGGTGGCTGGATAGTAAGAGCGGTACAGATAGGGGATGGCATCTATACATATACAAAATATGTTCTATGAAATTTGCAAAAATTCAATTATTAAAAGGAAAAGAAAATTCATCTGGGGCTGGAGAGATGGCCTAGTGGTTAAAAGCACCGACTGCTCTTGCAGAGGACTGGGGTTCGATCCCCAGCACCCACATAGAGGCTGAGAACCATCTTTAACTCCAGTTCCAGGGGAATCCGACACCCTCTTCTGACCTCCGTGGCATTGCATGACACGGTGCACCAACCTGCATGCAGACAGTACATTCATACACATAGAAAAATAAAGAAATAAAAATTAAAAAAAGAAAATTCATCTGTCATTTTTTTTGGTAGAAGTATTAATCCAATAAGTGAAAACGGAAGCCCCTCTAAGGAGATTACAAACTCTCTTCATCTAGAAAATCTTCAAATGAGGCTCTGAATAGCTTGGCCACATCGGTGTGCTGGCAGATGCAAAACATTCCCTCCTGATTCATGTTTCTGCCTATGTTAAGACACTCTCCAAATCTCTACTCTTGCTTCATTCCACAAGCATGGACTTCTCCATACTCCAAAACATAATTAACAAGAATGGAGTATTGTCACTTTGTGGAGGTAAAGACTGTGCTTATTTTATCTGGTTTTCCAGTATCAATTGTGACCAATCTGTGTGCTATGTCCATTGGTACCAAAAGTCAAGGTTGTCAGGAAATAAAATGTTTCTCTTTTGTGCTTTGTAGATTTGGCAAGTTTAAGTTTAAAAATCCAACAAATTCTTTGACAGTGTCTTTGGCACGCCATACTTGTGTGTTCTATGACAGTCATCTCACAGCCTCCAGGTCCAGTCCCTGCTCTTCACTCTAACACAGCTAGCATTGAGCACTGGCTGGACCTTATGGGGTCTGTTTGAGATTATGGTAATGCCATAATTCTCGTCTTTAAATCTCAAACTTGGACTCATTTTTGACTCTTCTTTTTCTTACTCTGAATCAGTCTGTTAGGAAATACCTTAGGTTTTATTTTCATAATATATCCAGAATGTGACCCCTTTTGCTCATGTTAAATATATAAGAGAGCACCTTAAATTGGACGGGGCCAGTGGGAGGTGGTGTAGATAGGAACGGGATCTAAATCCCATCAAAATATATTGTATAGAAATCACAAAATTCAATAAATATTAAAGTAAAAAACAGCAGTTTGAAGGTCATTGGATAACATTTTAGTGAGAAGAGATTGTTAATGGAAGGAAGAGACAGAAACGTGGCTGCTCTGAGTTGTGGAGTGAAAGACATATGAAGAGCAAGTGGAGAGCACTCATTCAATAGGGAAGAAGATTCCCAAGAGCATAGATGTAGCTGACGTTCTGGCAGTGCTCCAGTCTCTGGTGTGCAGTTACTCACAGGGCAGCATAGCTAGGGCAACCTGAGAATACCCAGCATTCATTTCAGGTAGCACTGAGTCCTGTGTCCTTCAGTGCTGGCCTTTCACTCTTGCTCTGCGTTTGAGGGAATAGCAGCACTATCCATTCTACTGCTTTATTTAGAATTCTGATTGTTGATAACTCTTGCATCCATGTCTCTACCATTCTAAGCACAATTTCTATACACTCATTGTCTCTTCTCCAACACCATTGCTATCACTATAGAACTTACCATTGTTTGCAGAGTATATTATAAGAGACTGCCAGTTCATTTTCCATAGCACTTCCTGAGTTATCTTTGTGAATGTAATCCTATCATGCCAGTCCTGTCTTTGAAAAAGTATTCCATATTCCTTCAGGCCAAAATTTGAACTCTTTTACTTGGCATATGTGACATTTCAAAATTTGCCTCCTGCCTGTCACCTCAACTTCATTTCCATTGCTCAGTGTGTTCCAGCTGCACAGAATGACTTGTAGTTGTTCATAAGTGCCACTCTCTCTTAATGCCACTGACAGCTGACAACCATTGCCCCTACTATTGCCTGAAAAAGAAACTGTTGCACTTGCCCCAGGGAACTTTTCCTGCTCCTTAGAAGTTCTCTCTTTAGTCTTTGTTGGGAATCCTTACTTGAAGAGACAGATATATCTTTGGAATTTATTAATTGCAAAATTATCTTATGTTCACCATAGAAAAAGCAGAAATCATAATTCTTATATTACTTAACATCTGCCAATATACTCCAGCTACTTACCTATCTTTATCTACGGATCTATGAACCTATCATCTATATATGAGTCTATGTACATATGCATATATCTGTCATCTATGTATCTATCATCTATGCATCTACCTAGATCTCATGTACTTATTATCATTCTGACAAAGTGTGTTCATAATCTACATATGAAATATAATTCTGACAAGCTATTAAATATTATTTTATAATATATTATGAATTAAATATCTTTTCATAGTAAAATATTATGAACATATTTCAGTGGCAATAAGGAGAACTGTTGTACTAGTTTGTCTTCCATTGCTGTGACAAAACTCTCTGACCAACACCGACTTGGGGAGGAAAGGGTTTATTCAGTTTATATCTCCTGGGTCACAGTTCATCACTTAGGGAGCCCAAGGCAGGAACTCAGGGCAGGAACCTGGAGGCAGGAGCTGAAGCACAGGCCATGGAGGAATGCTGCTCACTGGCTTGCTCCCCTGGCTCATGCCCAGCCCACCTTCTTATATGGTACACAACAACCTGCCCAGTGTGGCACCACTCATTGTGGGCTGGGCCCTCCCACATTGCCTGACAATTAAGACAATATGCCACAGACGTGGCCACAGGCCAATCCAATGGAGCCAATTCCCCAGTTGAGGCTCTCTCAACCCAGGTGTGTCAAGTTGACACTAAAGCTATCCAGCACAACTGTCAATCATTTTCTGTAGTGGCATATATGCACCCACACATGTATACACACAATTATATAAATACAGCATTACTTAATCCTCTAGTGCTTTAGCTAGTTATTAAAGAAAAATTACATTAAACATATATATTTCAGTTATTAAGATATGTTTATAATACCTTACTTAGAGATATTTTTAATACATTTCACACAGTTTCAAATTTTCACTTTAATTTTTGTAAACAACATCAAATTTCAAGCATATCCTAAATTAGGTAAAATATATCACAGTTTTTGAACTACTTTGATGGCACAGGTTTTTTAAAATGCCGATGATGAAGAAACTGTCTTTGACATGAAATATTTCTTTGCTTGTTATTGTTTAAGTTAGGAGCAATAGACTTGCCAAAATACCCATGAGATGAGGATTCTCATGGGAGTCTAGGAGGGTCTGATATTTAAAAATGGTACTTGGCATTGCTAGTAGCTGTAGGGTAGTGGTGTGAAGACTTTTCTAGAATTCCTCCAGTTCCCATTTCTCTAAACAACTCTTCCTCTTTCCTTTCTTCCCCCTCTAATCTCCCCTGCTCTTCATTCTCTAGATGTGGTGAAAGAATGGACTGCAGATCCGCTGCTGTGATTTACTATTATTTTTGTTATGGGGACAATACACTGTATGCTTGGGAAGAAAGTCCTAATGAAAACATCAAGCAGAGAGTGAGTGAGAATCATTATGCTATAGAAAAACAGCAGTCAATTTTCTGGAGGCTTTAAGGGTCATCTGGTAGACTTAAATCAGTCCCATTATAGAAATAAAATATTGAATGAGAGAAGAGTTAATGGGATAAGAGTGACTTTAGACAATAAAAAGGGGGAAAATAGGGAAAAGAAATTAAAAAGTGTAAATTATATCATGAAAACTTTATATAAATAGCATGCGGAGGCAGTTAAAGTAAGAGATACTGTCTATTTGAAAAATGTAAGCCAAATTCCTTAATATCTTTCTTCAGGAGGTCAAGTTCTAAGGGAAAGAAGAAAGAGATTAGTGTTTTTTTCAGAATTGCATTCACAGATACCCAGTAAGGATTTTGCTAAGACATTAGTGAAGTTTTACCAGCTCCTTTTCTATAAAGACTAAAACAAGTTTGAGACTGAGAATGAAAAGGCAGGCAACAGGAAATTCCCTAGGGAAGCCTGGCACTGGGGACTAGCCCAACTGAAGGGCTGAAGCTGAACCTCAGTACAGGTGATGCTGGTGTTATATTGCAAGATTAGTCAGTCATTTTTAATGTTTAAAACTGGATGCTCTCATGTTTTGAATAGAACATGCTTAGCTTCTTAATGTTTTCCTCATAGCCTGTTAAAGCAAATCTGTACCCTGTTTTGCCAAACCCCTATTGCATCTGACTGCTCTGATCTGAGAGAGGGAGATATTGAAGTGCTGACAGAAGCTATCTCTAGGGAAGGCTGCTACCCGCCTTCAACCAAGTTGTAGATAACAAAGGGGAGTTAACTCATGAATTTCCAGAAGAAGGAGCAATATAAAACTTTTTACTATTAGCCCCTTTCCTGCAATTCTTTAACTAAAATGAAACATTCAATATGGACTGTGCTACACTGACCTGGACACAGTCTTCCCAAGTCGTGAATCTTCACATTAGGTTTAGGGTTAAGGGTTTGATTTTAGTAAGCAAGTAGGTTTTGAAGTTTCCAGGTAAATCTATCAATCAATTGTAATTAATCTAGCAAATTCAAGTGTTGTAAATGCATCTCAAATGTCTTCACTGATTAGTATGCCTCAATTAGAACAATAAATAGGAAGAGCCAGGAAAATGAATGTGTCTTTTAGGCTCAGTGTTTGAGAGAAACGAAGAAGCCAACCTTCACTGGAGGAAGATAGAAATTTCTGAGCCCATTTATCTTTCAACTTAGTTTGTATTTCTACCCAAAATATAAAAAAGAAGGTTCAGTAAACAGGCATTTCAACCAATAGTCACTTAAAATACTATGATTCTTCCCTCTCTGAATTATGTTTGAGAGAAACTATGTGGTTTAAAGAACAAAAATATGTGGATATGTGTGAGTTCTGTTCTGGGGGTTATTTTTCTTTCTTTCTCTCTTTCTCCCTTTAGCAGTAAGGATTCAAAACATTTTCTCTTCTGATTTGGCTTTGGGGAATGCTACAGAATGGTTTAATCATCCAGCTTTGGTAACTGACTGCCTAGGGCAGCTGTAGCCTTTCTTATCATTGTGTCTCCCATTTGTCACCTTTCCAAGATCAGGAAAAGAAAAAGAATACTTCTTTATGCTGCAGATCTAACAAAACCACAGACTGCTTGCAGCCTACCATATGAATTGCTGGGATTTAAAATCAACCTGAATTAAATGAAGCAGTTGATTATAAATGCTAGACACTCAAATTGGAAACTATAGCTTACAGAAAGTAACAACATATGACTATAGAATTTTCATTTTACACGAGACAAGAAAAGTAATGTTATGATCAGAATGAAATATTTTATGAGAGGTGAGTGAGTTTTAATGATCGTGATGGTCTAAAACAGCTTTGTGAATATGACACAGTAAAATGGGTACTTAATGTCATTTGCATCAATATTTCAACCCCTGGAAGAAATACAACCTAGTTACAGATAAAGTATAAATTTTGAATTCATCTATCATGAAATATGAATACTGAAGATGGGTGGGGAAGTTCACATAGGATATTTTCCTTGTAGGAAGGAAAATCTTGAAGCTTGATTCAGTTAAACATGGTTATATCTAAGGAAAAGCTTGTCACCATTTGTGGTGACAGACATCTATTTATGTACATATTGATATACTTTGCAACATTCTTTATGAAAGTTATAGTATTGAATTTTGGGTTTAAAACAGACTGTAGGATTGAGATAATGTAGTTCATCATATGCCTAGCAAGGAGAATTGGTAGCCCAGGCGTTCAAACAGTGGAAAGATGTTCCATAGAATGACCGGTGAGTGCTGCCGAGATGACACATCAGACTGATGTGTTTCTGTAGAGGAAAGAACTTCACTGCGATAGCTGTTTAGCCCTCTCCAGGGAAAAATTCACTCTATCTCCACCCTGACAGAAATGTGGCACTGCTACATGCTTTCCTTTACAATAAGATTAGTTCTAGAAGCTCAATAAAGAGTTAATCCATTCTGTTCTGTTTGTTATATTTAGTGCTTCCACACATTACAATGGACCATGCAAAATGCTATAAATTTACATAGACTTGAGTACATTCTCTTCATCTAAATGGTTAGCTGTTTTGTTTTAAATGCCTTGGAGGATTTTTAATATACATATATACATATGATAAAGAAACATATTCTTATTGTTTTCACTGTTTTTTTCAAGGATTTCACTGTTTTTTTTTTCAAGTGATTAGAATGCTACCTAAAATAAAGCAGTTGTTGCAAGGTTTAGTGTAAAATCTTGATAAGTATTATTTCTGAGAGAGCATTATGAGCTCATCTGCTAAAATACAGTGGTGTTAGGTAAGGTGATCTTCCAGAGGTAATGTTTATTGGAGTAAACCAGAAAAAAAAAAAAAAACACAAGGAAAGTAAAAATGGATAATAAACACATGGGCAAGTGTATTGTTGAACAACTCAAATGAGGCAAAACTCATATTCTTAGTGCTTTCAGGGCTCAAAACAAACCAGAAACCTAGGGTAACCAAAATTTGCCTGTAAAATTCTTCAAAATTCAGCAGTTTGGCTGACCCTTAACTTGAACATGTAGATATGAGTTTCCAAAGAGTCCAGGGAACAGACAATAGGCAGAAGCCTTAAGCCACTGAACAGAGGTTTCATATCCAGCAGATTTTGTAGTTCAAGGTCTACCTTTCTAAACCCAGTTAGTATCAAACAAATACAAAGAAATACAAAATACAAAACCAACATATTGTAAATTCTTGAGACTGGAAGATTTAAAAATAGGCAATGGACAAATATTAAGAAATATATATATAAAAAGAAATATATAGACTTTTCTCAGTAGTAGTGGAGATTAGAAAACAAGTCATTTTTTAAAAAAATACTGAAAAAAGAAAACAACAAAAAGATACCCGGAAGTTTATATCCAGAGAAAATGTCTCCTGCCACTAAAAAAGAGACAATTGAAAGTGGAGTAAAAATACTGCTACCAAAATGCTAATATTTCAAATGTAAATTTGAAACCAGCTGTAGGAGGAGTACCCACCTGTAATCCCAGCATGCCTGAGGTACTAAGGAAGACTGGATGTTGAAGGACAGCCTGGACAACATAGTGAGACCTGTCTTACAACAAAACAACAGCAACAGCAGCAGCAGCAGCAGCAACAACAACAACAACAACAAACAAGGGCTGCTGATGTAGCTCAGGTCTCTGGTTTTATTCTTATCACTGGAATCTGAAGTCTTTTTAGGCAATTGCTGTCTGAAATTCCCCTGCTCAGATACTTGCAATTAAAACCGATTTCACTTGAAACTTTGAAAACAAGTGTGTAATCAGCTGCCTTCTTTCTTTGAAGATTATTGGTGAAAATGAACTTTGGAAATTGAAAAGTAGTATCTATCTTACATTGAGATGTATTCTGGAACAGTATTGTCTCCAAACAGGAACGTTATCATTATGGCTTCATTCCTTTCTTTCTCCTTCATTAACGCCTTACGTGCCACAGGAAGTTGGCATCAGGCACAGCTTGAGACATATGAAATACAAGACATGTTCCATACTCTACAAAAAAACACTCCAAAATGAATAAAGCTTCTGAGTTATCTATGTTCAAATCTTTTGTCTCAAATTTTCGAATCCTTCCTTCTGTCAGATCTGCTAAGATGGTTCCTTGGATTGAGAAGTCTTAAAAGTTTTGGAAACTCACATAATCCAGACCCTTTCTTTTACTACTTAATATTCTACCCTGCTGAAAATCGTGTCAGTAGCAGCAAAAAAGAAAAAGCGGCTGATTCAGGGCCATGCGAACTTTTTGCAAACCTCACAATCTGGATGACACGACGTGTGGTGCCACTTGCAGAGCAAAGGAATTGGAGCACTGAAGTCCAGAAAGACCATCTCTGCAGAAACAGAACGTCATGATGCAGGCTCTCAGACAGCATGGTGGATTTGTTAGTGGTTAGTGGAGAGGAAGAGCGGGAGTCACAAGAGGCTGATGACGTTTAGTTTCAGACTGTTCTGTGTCTAAGCAGGAGGGAGCGCCACAGCCTGCAACTTCTTCTTTGGTCCATTCCTTTAAGACAACCATAGATCCTCATCCTCCAATTTGGGGCCACAGTGAAAAAGATCATACTGCCAATCTCAACAATCCAAAGAGGCACTTTAAACAAGTGTTTTAAGGAAGACTCCGTGTCTCCTCTAAGTCTGGAGCTTGAGAAAGCAGCTGCATCTTATGGCAAGCTGGTACCATAAGATGCCAAGAAAAACTCAATCCAAAGCTCAGGTATACTTTGTTTCTTTAAAATAACCATTATTTCAATTTTGTCAAGTGAAACATTCTGATAAGGGGGAAAAGCTGAGGCAAAAAGTAGAATGTGAAAAATAAATACTAGCAAATGTCTAGATAGCTTACAAAAATGGAATTTTGTCTTAAGAGGTGTAACAAAGTAGAGACCATTTCCTAAGGCAGAGTCAATTATTGTTTCTGCAGTCCCTAACAGGACCAATTTAAGAACCCTTCTCAGCTCCTTTGTCTGAACTGTCAGAGGGCATAATGATAGTGGAATCTGTTATCACATGTTTTGAGAAGTGCCATAATTTAATTTCATGAGATTAAAGATGATTCTTCAGTTTTTAGAGAGTCAACACGCTAGTGCACCATAGGAGAAATCTACAAAGAAATTCACTTAACTACCTGGAAGGCTGGGGAGACTAGGCATTAAGGCTTTTGCATGTTCATGTTCTCCATAAGACCTTCCACTGTATTTCAAAAAAACAGCTTAAGAGGAGTGCGGCTTTATCTCAGTCTGAACCTCTTTGGCAGGAATAAAAGCTAGAGAAGATAATTTAATTGGCGGGACATAAGAGGATCCAGTGTGACTCTCTGAATAGCTTCCAAGTCACACAGGCATCTTTCAGGATAGGAGAGCTGTGCAGAAGCTTGATAAAACCAGACACAGAACAGAGCCAAGAAAGAGCAAAACACACACTTCCTTCTTGAATACTGAGACTGTCTGTAAATGCAGGGAAATCACTAAGGGACGCTTTGAATTTTGTTGGAAAACCCAGTCAGGGTCTTATTTGATAAAAGCAATGGAATTTCAGCCGACTATTTGTCGAGACTCTATTACTTCTTTCTGAATGGTAGAGGAACAAGTCTTTCCAAAGCAACATGCGATGTTTGCATTTTCCTATGCCGGGGCATTTGAAAAGAATGTTATCTGTTTCAGTGAGATTCAAATATTTGTGAAAATAATAATGATCTGAGTTTTTTACTTAATATAGAAGCTTCTGAGTGGCTCAGACATTATTTCATTACCTTTAAAAATATGATCTGCAGGTTGCTTAAATGGAGAGTACATTTACATTTTATCCCTAGTGGAACTTAGTTAAAGGATGGGCCAAAATGTTTCAAGCATTTAAGCATCCTTCTGATAAATGCTTCAATAGACTGTATTTCACATTACAGCAATACAAATCAGGAGAGTCAATAAGGGTAGTTTTTGCATTTACATTTAGCTGATAGAATTTTCCTTAGTGTGCTTGACTTCTCTCAACCCAGCTTCCTCCTGCCTGTCCTGACTCCTGGATAACTTAAATAAAAGAATCCATTCACAGTCAACTTTCAAGTGATAAGAAACAGTCTCAGACGGCTCAGAGTATTGACTCAAAGAACTATGATAAATACAGAAATAGATGGTTTAGTGGTCAAAGCAAAAGCCTAAAGCAGGTTCCTTATAGCAAGGAAGATCAATAATGTATATAAGGCACACCACAAGGCAGGAGTGATATACAGACTCTCAAGCATAGACTGTCATTATTTTACTTTAAAAATTTATTTTGCATTTTATCTCCTAGGTTCCTTAGCTTGTCTCTTACTGCTTATGAACTGCTTTTGAATATATGAATCAAAGCTAAAACAATGAGGGAATTAATTGTGTTGAAGTAGCATAATCAAATTACTTTGAAACTCATAATACATTATTATTGGTGACTTTTATAAATGCAATAATCAGTATCATAATGTTTTACAACTCCTACAATTTTGAATGAGCAATGCACATTGCAAATGCTAAGTTTTTGCACAATTTGTAATACTCTATAAATTTGCCTGCTTTTTTGTCAATATTAATTTTAGAAGGGAAATACCAGATTTCTGTGGGATAAAATAACAAATAACAGAGGAGAAAAAAGACAGAGAAAGCAATAGAAAAGATGAACAAAGCTAAAAGTTGTTATTGGGCTGGATAAACACAAATGACAAAGTTTGTGGAGGAGCATTGTCCTCTGTGTAGAGTAACTCCAATTAAACTTTTATATATGAACACACACACACACACACAGAGGAATCTTATAAAATAGTAGGCTTTCATATGTCTTTTTAAATATCCTTAGTGTTATTATCATTCCCCTACCCACCTCTATCCCCTGTCCCTCTTCCCATCAAACTTTACTCCCCATTATTCTCATTTTCCCCTTCATTTAACCTGTGCTCTACTATGCCCCTCCCTTAAGGATCTTTCTTTACCCTCCCCACCAATGATCCTTTTCTAGTTCACATAGTTGTAAAATCAATTCTTTGAGGATTCCATACACACATATAATGTATTTTGATCATAGTTTGCTAATTCCTCCCTGTAACTTCTCCCCTATCCACTACCCCATCCACACCCCCCTCACCTGAAACTTCTTTAATTGCTAAAAACTGTATACCTTATTGGTGTACCACGTGGTGTTTTAAAATGTTTTATAAAGGTGCTAAATCAACCTAAGTAATGTATCCCCCTTTATCTGACATAATTTTTGTGGAAAGAACATTTAGAGTCTTCTCTCTCAATGATGATCATATGTACAATCCATTTTTCTTAACTATAGTCATCATGCTATATAGCAGATGTCTTTAACCTTTTATTTCAGATTAACTAAAAACATTGTCATGATAATCACATATTAACAATCTTTTTTTTATATGAGACTTTCATACAAGAGTATTGTATTTGCATCATTTCTGCCCTTTGAATCTCCCTCCAACTCCTCCCATGTTCCAACCCAGGCCTTTACAATTTCTTCATCTCTTCTTTTTATATATATATATATATATTATGAATATATATATAATATATATTAATATATATTTATATAATGCACTGAGTCCATTTAGTGGTGCCTGTCTGTATCTGTGTTTATCACTACCTACCTGGGATCTAGATAAGAATAAACAGTTTATAGTCTTGTATCCAGGAGCTGGAGAGATGGCTCAGCAGTTAAGAGCACTGACTGCTCTTGCAGAGGACCAGGGTTTGATATCTAGCACCCACATGGCAGCTAACAACTGACTGTAATTCCAGTTTCAGAGGATCTGACACCCTCTCCTGATCTCTGTGGACATTACATGACACAAGTGCACCTATCTACATGTAAGCAATACATTTGTACACATGAAATAAAAACAATAAGCCGGGTATGGTGGTATGTGTCTCCCAGCATTTGGGAGGCAGAGGCAGACAGGTTTCTGTGAGTTCAAGGCCAGCCTGGTCTACATTGCAAGCTCTAGTTCAGCTGGACCTACAAAGAGACCATATCTCAGAAAGTCTAAAAAAAATCTTGTACCAATAACCATTTTACTAGTGAATCTTAATAAGAATGTCTTTAGCTAATACATCATAGATAGGGAGAGGAAACATGTCTTGATAGTATATACAGGAGAAATTCAACCAAGGTGAGACTGAAAAAAGGACAAAAATTAAACTCTATAACCCCCTGAGTAGCTTTTGGGGCCTGTTTTGGCATCTCTCTCTCTCTCTCTCTCTCTCTCTCTCTCTCTCTCTCTCTCGGCATCAGCATTTCTAAGCAGACTTCCTCATGCATTTCTCATACTTCTCACATCTCAAGCATCTTGTAGTTCTCATTGCAACCTAAACTTCACTTTAACAGCTTCATCTGCATTCAACTCAGTAGCTCAATGAAAGGAATTCAACCCTGGCCTCACAGGTGTCCTATAGGAGCTAGGTTCTCCACTGTCATCCCTGGTAGAAGGACAAGACACAGGAACAATACAAGAGGCACAGTCAAAGGATGCTAATGAAGTGGAATATCATACTTAAGACCTAAAATATCTAATGTCTCAATCTAAGATCAGAGCATAGGCATATTCTGTGTCTGGTGGAGAGCTTGCTTCCTGATTCATGGGTGACACGGATAAAGGGCAAGAGAACTTTTGAAGTCTTTCCTTAAAGGAGACCAACATCTTACGAAGATGTAACTTTCTCCTGGGATCCTGCTCATATGAACTTACAGCATCAGCGTCAGCATGTATAAGACCCATGCAAGCTCAAGCAGACAAAAATCTAGCATGGGATAGCAAAGAGCTAGAAACCAACTCAAATAAATGCCCCTCAAAAATGTGACAAAAATGTGGTACAACTACACAATGGAGTACTATTCATGGGTAAAGAAAGGTGACATCATGAACTTTGCAGGTAAATGGATGGAACTTGAAGCCATTATGCTAAGCGAAGTAACACAGTCCCAGAAAAATAAACGGTGAATGGTTTCCCTCATTTGTGGATGCTAACACCAAATCCCCAGTTGACAGGCAAGCTGAACAACATTTTTGTTATATTTCTTTTTATCTCAAAGCAACTATGTTGTTATAATGTAAATCTCTTAATGGGCTCTAGAATCGACCCACCACTTATTTTCAGACTCTGTAATTACTGTATAAGGGTGGAAGGTATGTATTCGTATTTTAGAGTAAATATAAAATTAAAGGAGAAAAATGTGAATTCCTAAACATAAAAAAAAAGACTGAGAGAAAGATGCAGGACAGTTATGGCAGAATGCATAATCTGGGGTGGGGGGGAAGGGAAAGGGGAATATGTCTAAATTGAACTGAAAAATGATGTCTGAAATACACAAAACATCAATAAAAATATTATATTAAAAAATCTAGGATGGGGGCTGGAGAGATAGCCTAGCGGTTAAGAGCACCGACTGCTCTTGCAGAGGACCCGGGTTTGATCCCCAGCACCCACATGGCGGCTAAGAACCGTCTGTAACTCCAATTCCAGGAGAACTCCAGTTCCAGGGGAATCCGAGACCCTCTTCTGACCTCCGCGGCATTGCACGACACGGGTGCACAGACCTGCATGCAGACAGTACATTCATGCACATACAAAAATAAATAAATTAAAAAAAAAGAATTTTGGGGACACAAGAACTCATGTTCAGTGTACAGTGTCTGATAGCAGTGAGTAAAGAAGTGGTGTTAGTGGTAAAGGGAAGGGCATAGTGTAGTTGAAGCTACTGATAGCATTTTGGATAGTTAATAGACTTAGAGTATAATGCTGAGTCATCTTCTAATGTATTGATGAATGGAGCTGGAGAATGGCTCAGAGGTTAAGAGCACTGGCTGCTTTTATAGAGGATCCAGCTTCAGCTCATAGCGCGTACATGGTGGTGAGCAATTGTCTCCAACTCCAGTTCTAGGCAATCTGATGCCCTCTTCTGAGCTCCTCTGGCATTTCACAACACAGGTGCACTTACATGCAGGCAATATACTCATACACAGAAAATAACCAAAAGTAAATAAAACATAAAAAAATAAAACGTTAAAGAAAAATACTGGGGACTTGTGTAACAATATGGTAACATGAGTTTTGAAACTTTAGGATATCCTAATTTTATTTTGCCAATTGAATTTCCTGAACTGGAATACCTACAATAATAAGGAATGGAAAGATGAGACATTCATAACTTTGTTCTTTATTACATTACTCTATTGTCTTTTAACAAAGTGTCTCACAGATCAACAATATTTTGCTTATTAAGCATTTAATAACATGTTTTTGACACTCTTATTGATGTGTGAGGTACTTTATTCTTAATCTCAATGACATTGCTTTCCATTTAACATTGAAAATTGGGATTGGGCTGTTTAAAACAATTTGGCTGTATTTAATTTAGTGTGCTGGCATGTTTTATATTCAGAAGACAAAAAGTCACTCTTCATTAGATTAGCTCTTTTCTGGACAACCCCACACAAATGTGTATGTCCCAGGATACTCCCCCTCCACAGTAACAATCACTTTTTAATGACTACAGTCTGCCATGCATTGCTGCTTTGGAAAATGTAACATGTATCCTGGAGAAGACTGTCTTAATTCTTCAGAAATAAATCCATCTAGTAGCTGGTCTAAATTAGATGAAAGGTCTTATCTTTCTCCTCCCTGTTCTTGTCACAGATGGCCGATGATTTGATAAATGAATAGATCTGGTTTGATTTATGATTTATTTTTGGCTGAATAAGATATAAACAACAATATCTGACTGTTTCAAAAAGAACAGACATCTTGGAAATTTGGGAAAAACTGAAACCTAGGCTCTAGTAAATCACAATACAAACCAATATATGATAGTCATGGTAATTCTGATATGCACAGAATGCAACACTGATGAAGTCTGTCGATGGCTAAACCTAACTGTTGAACAAACATAAATGCAGGAAAAACAAATGTAGAAAAGGCAAGAAAGATGGAGCAATGGTGAGATAAGCAAATGACACTTCAAATACAGATATTAAAGCTACTAAGAAATGCAGTGTCAAACCCAGAATTTCAGTTTCTCATCGGTAAAGTTTAGCTTTGGCTAAAATGAAGGTAATATATTTTAGAGCACAAATAACAGTAGCACAATCTTTAAGTGAATATAGAGTGTTCTAAAAACAATGTCACCCAATGTTTTTCTTGCTGGTTTTATATGCAATATAGACACAAAGTAGGAACTGAAAATAAATTGAATCATTTTGGAACACCTGTGGGTAAGGATGAAGACGAGATGAGAACCAAATTAAACACTGAAATAAAGATAAAATTTTCAAAATAATTAAATATATTTTATGCATCCAAAGAGAACTAAATAAGAAACTTTTATAATATGTAACAAGGATGAAGATCAATCCTCTAAATAAAAGCAAAAATAATGAATAAAAAGGATTTTCTTTAGTATGAGAATCACTGGAGCTAATGATCCAGTCAATATTAATTAATATACTACACATTCCATCATTCTGCTTGATTTTCTTTAAGTTGTCATTTCTCCATTTAAATATTCTTTCTGTATCCACTTGTATGGAGGGGAAGCCCTGTGAGTCTAGGCATTTGCAAAGGCTACTCAGAGTGGGAAAGTAACACAAGTTTTATAGACAGCGCTACTTCTCCACTTCCCAGAGAAAATAGAAATGTCTCTGCCTTGGTGTTATATAGCTCTATGTTGAAATCAGAGGCAGGAAATTCTATTCAAACCATGGTTCACCTGCATACCCAGGAATGAGGCAGTGGCCCCAGACAGCTGATCCTAGTAATTTTGAAATTTTATTACATAATTTTTACTTTATTTTTGTGTATTTAATATACAACATCTCAGCCTTCTTTATACCTCTTCCCTTCTGAACTCTCCCATATCCCCTTCCCGGACTGGATTTCATATATTTTGTCATTAATGATAAGACCTATCAAGTCAAGTTAGTGTTTCCTGATGTCCCTCAGCGCAAGTTCATCCACTGGGGTCTAGTCAACCTATCTAGAGTCAGCCCCTTAAAGAATATCAGCTTTTATTCACCCAGTAGTAATCAGCTGCCAATAATTCTTCAGCTGAGATTGGGGCCTGCTGCTTATTTCCATATCTACAAAGGAAGCTCTGCAGCTAAAGCTCATGGAACATAGTGGATCAAGTAGTAGAGAGAACACTAATGCGTCTCTCTACTTCACCAATGAAGCTCCCTCATGCAACAGTGGGCAATGAACCCACGGCTCAGGGATCATTGCAGAAGGGAGGGGAGCAAGACTGTAATAGCCAGGGCGGGAGGTGCATGGTCATATGTAAATCGAGTCTTACAGGCTCCTGGTTCCTTGCTCATGTGAACTAACAGCAAATGGTGACTACATGCGCAAGACCCATGCAAACTCAAGCAGACAAAATCCCAGCATAGAACTGTGTTTTAAAATTTTTATCCAGTTGCCGGGCATGGTGGTGCATGCCTTTAATCCTAGCACTTGGGAGGTGGATCTTTGTGAGTTCAAGGCCAGCCTGCTCTACAGAGTGAGCTCCAGGACAGCTGGGGCTGCAGGGAGGCCTGTTTCGAAAAGACCCAAAAAAAATTTTATCTAGAAATTTCAGAATAAAACAATATATAAACTTGGGCAACACATTTAACTTATCATCTCGTTTTGGTTTGCAGTATATATTTTGCCATTGGTATATTGGAGAAAAGGCACACAATTAGTATATAAGAATATGAAGACATCTACCAAATTTGGTAGACTTAAGTATGGATTTTTAATTTTTTATTCAGAAAAATGTATGTGCCAGGGACCGAGTTAGATACCAGGATGTGAAACAGTGAAAGCAAGCAAATAGGGAACAAGCAAACACCCCAACCCGTATAATATTTATCCAGAGTGAATTTCGAAGAAGACAGAAAATTATTCATTAATGTGTTTATATTTTATTTCCAGCTTTACTCAGTGACTAAAAAAAAAAAAGGCTTCTCAGTAAATTCTAATTAAATGAATTAAAGACTATGATGAAAAATCGAACAAGACAAGGAATCTACTCTCCAAATTAGCTCTATTTGCTGGCAGCATTCTTCGGAGCTTTGCTAACTATATAGAATTTTATGTTAAATACATTTATAAACATAAATACTATTGCCATTGCAAATAATTTCAGGTAGCAATGTGTTCTAGTTTGCTTCTTCATTTCTGTGACAAAACACTCTGACCAATACCAACTTAGGGAGGAAAGGGTTTATTCGCCTTACATCTCCTGGGTCACAGTTCATTACTGAGGGAGCCCAAGGTAGGAAGGATCAGGACAGGAACCTGGAGGCAGGGGCTAGAGTTTAGGCCTTGGAGGAACGCTGCTTACCGGCTTGCTTTGCTGGCCCAAGCTCAGTCTATTTTCTTATACAATACACAACAACTTGCCCAGGGGTGGTACCCCTGACAGTGGGCTGGGGCCTCCCATATTACTCAACAATCAAAAAATTACCCCACAGACATGGCCACAGGCCAGTCCAAAGGAGGCAATTTCCCAACTGAGGCTCCTTCAACCCAGGTGTGTCAAGTTGACACTAAAGCTACCTAGTACACAATGTTTCCAGCAAATATTTCAGTAGTTGTAGCAAACAGTTGCAAACTCACTTTACAGGTACATTCTCCTGGTACAGGTGCATCATAGAAGACACAACGGGCAAGCACTTTGAAAAATTAAGCCCTTGAGGAACTTACTGAAATAAATCATGCAGATTGGAGCTGAGAAAGATCTGATTATGTTCTGTGATTCAGTTCTTGAGTACTGGTGGGTGATTTTCTTTTATAGTCTACTTTTTCCAAGTATTCTCCTATTTAAAATTTGAATGAATCAAATAGAAAGTTTTCTTTTTTTTTCTTTTTTCTTTTTGGTGTTTTTGAGACAGGGTCTCCCTTTAGTCCCAGCTGGCCTGGAGCTCACTCTGTAGACCAGGGTGGCCTTGAACTCACAGAGATCTGCCTGGCTCTGCCTCCTGAGTGCTAGGATTAAAGGCATGCACCATCATGCTCAACGGAAAGTTTTCTAAGGTTTCCATTGAGACAATGTTATTAAATAGTTCACTGTTAGGAAGTGTTTACTGATATGTATCCTGAATCTTTTGGCTTAATTTTACTCTGTTAACCCCAATTATTCTTGAAAGGCAACAACAAATAATCTGAACTTCTCTGAAGTTTTTTTTTTTGAGATTCTCTCATTTTTTTAGTTCATCTGTATCCCTAATTTCTTCAGTCTGTCACAACTATCTAATCACTTTCATTTGCTTTCTTTGGACACTTGCAATCTGTAAGCCTCTTGACTCCTAACATAAATCTATTTATGTTTTATGGCCATTGGGCCCATGTATACAAACTCTGATCATATGCTGAGCTGGTTTCCTCCAGGTTGATCTGGAGTGTATGGAAAAAAGAAAACACAGTATAAATGGCATACGAGAAAAGCTAAAGTGACAGAAGTCACATCCTTGTTAGGATTTTCATCTTGTTGAATACAATTTTGTACCCAAGAGATTAACATAGGAGGTTTTGTCTGTGCTGCTGTTATTGTACTGGCTGAGGTTTAATCAGAGTGTTCTGTTTAGCAAAGCTGTATCCATTCAGAAAGAGATTCTGTTCTACAGACAAGGTGATGTGAAACACTTGCCCTTCTAAAAGAGGATTAGCGACTTTTACATTTTAAAACCTATTTTGGTATAATCACTAACATGAAGCCAGCTTCCTATTTCATATAAGAAAGATCTCTAGGGAGATATCCAGCTTAATTAACTGAGAAATGACAAGAACGACAGAATTTTGCACTGATAAATCGTGGCTTACTGTAGAGAAGCTAACCTCTCCTGACCTCTTCAATTGAAACTAGCTTGAAAAAAATACTTAAAAATTAAGTTTGAACATGGGCATTGAGTCAAGGGGAAAAGAAAGGAAAGAGTAATCCAGAAGGTACCTTCTCCTTTTCATTTTGTTTATGTATATTCTATGAGTCACTTGAACTATTTTCAGCATGTCTATCAGAATTTTTTTTGGTGTAATTTCCTATGTGAAATGCACTTTACAAACAGGAGCCATTCATTTCATGAGCATGATATGCTTGTGCCATTAGAATACTTTTGCTTAGATATGCATTCTCATCTAACCTGCTTTGAGTACATATAGGGATGTGTGTCTGGGCATTGACAATCTGGGAGTTTACCAACCACCGACAAGTAGTAAGGTAGAAGATAAAAAAACTGAAGGACTGCTGATCTTAAAACTGTTTGCTTCCTAAGCATAATTACTCTGATAAAGTCCGTGAGCTTTCATACCCCAAATATATAAGCATATGTACACACACTGATAAATCATTTAGAAAACCAGAATTATTGATTATGTTCAGAATGGAACAAAAAAAAACCACCCCAGAACAGATGGAAAGAAGTGAGTGGGTGGTAAGAAAGAGATGAGGAGAGGAGAGGAGAGGAGAGAAGAGAGGAGAGAAGAGAGGAGGAAGTGGAAGAGAATAAAGGAGAAATGAAAATACATCGATTACAAGGAGGAACAAATAACTTTACTGTCCTTACTTCCCCATTCCTAATGTCTGTACTGTGTATTGGGAAATTACAGAATCAAGGGCCGAAGAGTAAATGAAAATTAAGAAACATGAAATATTGAGATTTCAAAGTTATTCTGGGAAATGCTTGATGCCAATCACTATGCTCTCCTGAGAGCAATGTTTCAGCTTTCTCGTCTTTTTGGTGCCTTTTATGAGTGAGGAAAGGGAGACACAAGACTGTGTTCTAGATTTTAACTTCCCTTGCCTTTATGTTTATATGAACCCAGACTAAACTTTTTTTTACATTTTGACCTTGCTGTTCTTCTCTGTTTAACCAGACTCTAGACAGGTAGGTTCCCCCTAAATCTAGGTCCCAGCACTCCCTTTCTCTTGGTTCCCTTGCTTTAGAAAACACTGTTAGGAAGGGTAGGGCAGAAGGTAATTACATCATGGGAGTTACCAGGAAACTGGTGGGTTAAAGAAGGACTGAAAACTGAGGTTCTCCAATACAAAAGAATTACTAACATTTATGCACTCTGTGTTAAATGAATGGCACTGTCTCCCACACTCTTATGTCCTGGAACACTAGAGAGACTGCATGCCGTTCAGTACATTGGCTCAAGGTTGAGGATGGTGTGGCTCCCAACTGTGAGAAAGCAGCTGTGCCCACGCACTTGAGCTAAAAAAAACCCAGACAGCAGGACATATCTAGGCATACTTGGGGGCTGGTCGTACTAACAGCCAGAAGGGTTGTTTACTGTGTGCCCCACTCGTTCTCTCCCCAGATGTTTATAGAGCACCTCCAAGGGGTGAGTGCTGTGATCTCTCATAGAATTGCCAGTCTCATGGAAACTTGTAACTTGAAAGTTCTGAGATCAGTTTCTACAGGATAATTATTGATGCCATGTTCTCCAAAAGGGCTTCTGTGAGCTGTGTAGTATCCATCCAGTAAAACTGGTAAGATCCCATGAGAGCATCGATAAGAGATTTTGTTAAATCAAATAGTTAAAAGATGTGCCTATTTTGTCTTTAATTAACAGTTTAACAGTAATTTATTTTCACTCTACAAAAATATCTGTTGTAATGGAATGGGTGACAAAAACTGAATATATAGTTTGTAAAGCAGTGACTTAGCATTTCAAATAGGTACCAAGATTATATTGCATGGAAAAGGAAAGGAGGAGGGGGAAGTTGATGCATTCCAGTATCAACTTTTCTTTGGCCTGGATTTTTTTAATGTGTTCTTGGGATTTATTATGTAAATATAAGATCTTTTGAAGAAGCAAGCGCAGTCCTCTGCTTATAAGCCCTTCTCTTCCATTCTTCCTGTTGGCCCCATTCTTTAGAGCAATTATCATTTGGCAAAAGAAAAAACTTGCAACTGTTCATCCCAATGAGTTAAAGATTTTCCAGCAGTTCTAAGCTGTTGGAACAGCGCCTTCACCAGCTAAGTGCGTGTTCCTGGGGCTTGGAATAATTTTTCTCGCACTTTTAAAGCTCTGCGGTTTGCACAGTGCCTCTTCACAATAAGCTGTTATCCGAAAAGGCCCCGCTGGGGAAATCCATGGTTCTCTGGACATTTTTTCACATCAGTTAAGTTAATTGACGGGAGGTTTAATATATTTCTTAATTATGGCTTCGAAGATTTGGAGAATCTCCAAAATCTTGGAAAAATAGTGTTCTTTGATTAGCACATACTGGAAATGGCTCAATGAAAAGGCAAGGCACACGTGTGGTGGGATTCTAGGAAGAGACAAGTACTACTAGGGAAAGTAACACAGCGTGAGAAAAGCCAAAGAGAACTGAGGGGGCAAGAAACAGCTTTGTCTACAGCTTTGGCTTTTGAGTGTTTTCAGATGCTTTTATGTTTTATGTAATATATCATAAAGGTCGATGATGAAGTGAGTGTTTATTTACTATTAGCTATGAAATGATCTTCAAAACACTCTTATAAACAGATATGTGACATTACTTATAGAGGACATAGCTACTGTTTTTAATAAAAGCTTATATTCTGTTTGCTTGATTTAATATGTATAAATATTTTGGGTCATTGATGAAAGTAAAGATGGATTTTTGTACTTTTAAGCCAGTCTACTTAGTCCATTTAGTGGTGTTCGTGTACCTGTGCTTAGGGCTATTCACTTAGGATGACCTCTCAGGGACCTAGTCCCTGGAGAACATAGATTTGTCCTCCCTCAGCATCCATTGATTGTTTGTAACTCTTTCTTGAAATCACCCCCATCCATCTTGGCATGTCAACTAGTTATTCTAGATCTGATAAGGAATGCACACCAAACAAATCTTCACAATATTGTAATGTAACAAGATCTGCATAATGACAAAACTGGTTGCTGTTATTTTAGTCTTTGTGATTGTTCTGAATTGGATATTGAGAGCCAGATGTCGGGGAGTTATTTTTAAAGAACTATTTAATAAAACAAGTGTAGGATAGATTCAGCTTCTAATTTTCTCATATTTTTATTTAATTATATATTTTTTGAAAAATAAGGACATTTCAAGTTATTATGTACGTGTATTTTAAAATGTGATATTCTGGAGAAGTTTAGTATTTCCATAAAATTTCTATATATCTCAAATATTATATTTACTTTCACATGAAATGTACATTTCATAGATTCTGTCATGTTAGATAGTAAAATCTGAACATGAAAATCCCACGAGTTGAACAAATTGAATGCCTCTTAGTGTTTGTACAGCTACTGTGATGCATTCTTTTCTAAAGCCCTCTGTGAAAGGATCTTTAACTTGAAAATGTGAGAACATTTACATATTCTGTCATTCACGTCCCTATTTTGACCTAGTTTCAATTAAATTCCTTCCTTTGGGAAATGACCATATCCTTTTGCAGTAATTGGACATTTTTACAGTATCCTGTATTAGACTAATTTATCTTCTCTCATCTAGTATTAAGATGTCTGTGGAAAATTAGATGGAAAACAAAATCAGAAGACAGTCCTAAGGTCTTTCAGCAATTTGGAAGTGGCTGGCATTAAAGCTTGACTTTTTAAATGGCTGATGGCATCTTTGTTAATTGTGTGAGACATTTGTCTTTTACAGGAAAATAGAGTTAGCATAAAGCCAGATATGACACCTTGATTATTTGAACTTTACCATCATGACGATGTTTCTTGGAAAACATTTTCTTTTTATGCTCCTAAATGGATGACATCTATCTCTTCAGTACTCACAGGAAAATGCTGATTGAAAGATTGCGTTCAAAAATATTAGTGCTAAAATCTGTGTATTTCATGATCATGAGCCTTGATAATTAGTGGAAAGGATTTTCAACTTCATTTAAATGGTATATGAAGACCTGCATGACCCCACAGGCACACAACAGAATAGATGAGCTGTTTTTTGCTTTCAGAGTGACTTGGAAATAAGTTTTAAATTGCAAGCATTCTGGAAATATCTGATGGTCTCTGAATAGAGGAGATAAAAGTGAGATCTTTCTCTAACCCCAGTGTCTGGGAGAAGGCACAATAAATAGATGCAGACCTAATGATTTTTATTTTTAACAGAGCAACAGAGGATATTTGTGAAGCCACAAGTTCAATCAAAGTAATTTGGATGAAATATGTAGGAGGCATTACTAGAATACAAGTAACCAAAAAAGTTATATATAATCATTGTCACAAGTGACTCAGATAGTCTAATTATAAAACACTCTCCCACTGTAACCCAAATAAAAATAAAAGGGCAGAGGATAAGAATTTGCTTGTGCTCCTGCAGTATATAAGTATATATGTCAAGGGAAGGTGTAGGTGCTGCCAAACTAAAAATATTATTCTGGTTAGTCCTTATAGCGTCAATGGATATGTCAGGCTAGTTTGCCTTAATCTTATGAATCATTAATCAAAGTCACCCCATGCTTAGTTTTCATGCTCATCTCTTCAAAAGACAGAGCAGGAAATAAAAGAAGCATACATTTTCTGGTTTTAAGTTGATTTTTAAGAAATTATTTACTTTTTGGAATGTCCTGCAAATGTAAGTCACCAGTCTTCTTGTGTAGGGAGGTCTTGGAGACCCACTAATGGGACTTCAGCCAGTGTCCAGTTTATAAAGAGAAAAGTCTGCTCATGCTTCAAAAAGGGAAGCCTGGCAAGATCTGATTTTATCCGTGAGTGGATGGAACTGGTAAATGAAAAGCTGAAAGGAGCCAGGGGCTCCTACCCCCCTCTCCCCCCAAAAAAACCCTCGAGTGACCCCTGAGGACCAGATCCTCAACTGACCTTGAGCAAACAAAAACCTTGGTTAATCTTGGCTGTTTGGCCTTAAGCATCCAAAAGGAAAGTATAACCAGAAATAATCAATCAGTAAGGCCTGAGAAATTATACTTCAGATATAAAACTCGAGATCTTAGTAAAAAGACAAAGAGAGAGAAAGAGAGAGAGAGAGAGAGAGAGAGAGAGAGAGAGAGAGAGAGAGAGAACTGTTGCTTTGCCTGTCTTCAATTCTTACTGGCAAGTGCATCTATTCTGTGGCTGCCAAAACTTTTGCCATTCTTCAAAGACATGAGACACAGCTTTTTAACCCTCCAATATGGACTGAAGACTCAAGTCTCTCCAAGAATCCTCCAAACCTTCAATGCCAGATGGGGACTGCTGAGATATACAGCTTGTGGACTGAGCAGGTACTGGGATTTCAGCCTCTTCAGAGTACAGAGTGCCATTGTTGGACGACCCAGGCTGTATCATGGAGGCCAGTACAGGAAGATCAAGACAGGACATGGTGCTTATAGGACCTCGTTTGGGTAATCATGGGAAGGGAAAACCCCAGTGTGGAGCACAAGGTCAGGATTGATGGTTGTTTGGGCTTGCCAAGGAGGAACCTTCAAACACTTCCTTAAGCAAAACATGACATCTTTTAGCCAAAAAAAGAAGTAAACAAAAGAAAACCCTCCAATTCAGGTGATATATATCTATATATTATATCTATATCTATATCTATATCTATCTATCTATCTATCTATATATATATATATATATATATGCAATACAATTTGGAGAGAGCAACAACAACAAAAGAATTGGAAAAAATGGACTGAAACAGTGAAGTTCTCCCCAAAACAACAAGCGTCTACTTAAAAAAAAAACTCTGGAAAGACTCAGAGAAAGATGCAAGACATCTATGGCAGAGTCCATGAACTCAGGTGGGGTGGGGGGCATGGAAAGGGAAATGATTTTGAATTGGATTGAGAAATGATGTATGACGCATGGAAGAAATTTAACAACAATAAAAAGAAAAGATAGTCAAGAATGGGGGATCTGAGCCCAGTCAAAATTAATACCTATAAGAACCATTTGTTCCACCCTTGTCTACACTGTTGTGGTGCGGACAGTCTTCTGAAAGAAGGACATCAAATGCCTCCCCAAGATTGTGAACTTGACTATGTTTTTTCTGAAGGAAAAGGAGGAGCTGGGGATCCAGGAATCCTTCCCAGTCAGCCAGCTCACCTTGGCTGTATTAAGAGGAGGGGCTAAGGGCATGTTAGCCAAGAGTGCTAGAGGGTGGGTCTCTCCCACAGTCGCAGTCACCATCTTGTGCAGAGGTCCCCTTGGCCTGGGATGAACACGAGGGGAGGGAAATTGCCAACAATCCTGTAAGTGCCAACAATCCTGTAAGTGCCAACAATCCTGTAAGTGCCAACAATCCTGTAAGTGACCCTGCACTCACCTGCTTTGTGAGCAAGCCCATTAAACTCACTAGAATCTTAAAAAAAGAGAATATTTAATTTTATTTATGTTTGTGAGTGTGTGTGTGTGTGTGTGTGTCCATGTACTCATGTGTGCAGGCACCCTCAGAAGCCAGAGGCTGTCAGGTCCTGTGGAGCTGGAGTTACAGGCATCATGGCCCACCTGATGTGGGTGCTGTGATCTCAAGTCCCCCAGAAGAGCACGGTGCTGTCTTAACCACAGAGCCATCTCTTCAGCCCTGAAACTTGCTTTTTTTTTTTTTTTAACATGGATATTTGTAATATTGAAAACCAGCTAGTTACAGTTATTTTGTCTCCTGGGTAGTATTAATTATATTTAAAGAAATGAATAAATTCATATTATTAACACAAATAAATGACTAAAATAGCATTTATTCTACAGCAAACTCTTCTGGCTTTGGTCTACGCCAATGAATATCATGTTTCTCCTGGCAAGCTTATTGATTTGAGAACCCAGAAAGCTCAACAGAAAACATAGTCCCGTGAGACAAACAAAGCTCCCACTTTGGGAGTTGGGAGCCATGAATTTCACAATATCTCTAGTAGAACTTCTCTAATTTCCCAATGCTCTCTAGGTCATAAAATGATCATTTGGGGAGAAATGGGAAGATAAGGAAAAATACAGATGCCAGGACCTGTTCGTAAACTTTGATGATGATAGTGGAGGAGGCTAGGAATTTAGCCTGCCACACATAACATTCCAAATTCTTAAATAATTCATCATCAATATGTAAAACACATTGACGGCTTCCTGCATCCTTTCATCTGTGCAGGGGGCTATTGAATTGCATAAGCATCTTCTGAGGCAAGGCATAGGCCAGCACATTGATTTATTGAGCTTTTAGGTAACATGCTGAGGTCACAGAGCTAGTGAAGGGCAGAGTTCCCATCTGACATCCAAGTATATACTTTGATCTAGCAAATCTGACTTATGATGTCATGGTGTCCATGCATTGATTGCCTATCACGTTTGGGGAAGTGTCAGATGCTAAGCATGAAGCAGTGGAGGATGATGAGGTTGCTTTCCTGGGTCACAGGCTAACATCTCTGAATTTTATGGAATTAGTGATACATATTTTGAGACAGAGTCTTTCTATGTAGCCCAGGCTCTCTATATGGCCCGTTTTTCCTGTCTCTACTCCCTGGGTGCTGGGATTACAAGCACGTATCACCCCACTGGAAAAAAAGTTGATTATAATTGAAATGTTTTGTCTATGTTACATTAGGAAAATCTAACCATATTTTTTGTTTTCTTTTGTTTATTTAAGACAGGGATTCTTTGTAACCCTAGCTGGCCTGGAACTTGCAATCTAGACCAGAGTGGACTCAGTCTCACAGAACTCCATCCATTTCAGCCTCCTGAGTGCTGGAATTAATGGTGTACCTCACCATGCCAGGCCTCATCCTTTGTTTGAAGAAGTAATAGCTCCATGCTTTGAAAATCTTACTGCTGTCCAGGAATAACTGGAGGGTACACATAGTCCCAGGGCTGGGATGTTGTCCTAGGCACAGATGCGACCACAGAGATTAGGAAAGTACTGGACTGGAGCTTGCAGTGTAACTTGCTAGGCAGGGAATATTTCCCAAGGATCTAGTAAGTTTATGACAGGAGTCACATCAAGGTACCTGTATTAGGAAGATTTCTCCATAGGAAAAAGCAGTAATGGTCATAGGAACTGCCTCACAGTAGTACAAAGACCAAGAACTTCCTCCATCTATAATCTGTACATTGGAAAATGAGGAAAACCAGTAATTTGACTCTCCATTGAGATAAAAGACCTACTAGAGTCTTGCACGAAGGTCAGTGGGGCCTTCTGGTTTAAGTTCTAGTGTTTGAAGTTCTGAGAATCAGGATGCCTGGATGTTTTGTTTTCAGAACAGATTTGCCCTTCTTCATTGGCTTTTTGTTCTATTTGAGTCTATTATATGGGTGGATGCCAGTTTTCTCCAATGAAAATCAATCTTTTCTACTTGGTTCACTCCTGTAAATAGCATGTGGCCAGGGTATGCCCTCATAGGCATACCCAGAAATAGACTGTTTTCATTAGCTTACTTGGGTATCCCTTAGCCCAATCAAATTGAAATATAGAATCAACCATCATATAACCTAAATGACAAAGTCAGAGTGCACAGCATATAGAATCCAGAGAAGGTATGACTTGGAATAGGAAGTAAAGAGCTGATGAGCTTCACAGCTCAGCCTTGACATTGACCCATTTAGAATGTAAACACTTCCTTCTTTTGCTGTTGACTTGCTTGCTTGAGTATACAGGAGAACGATGTCCTTAGGCCTCTACTCTGTGCTGATAAAGTTAAATTAGTAAGTTTTTCCTATTAGCTGATCCAACTTGCTTTATTACAAAGTGTTTATATTTATGATTTGTATTCTAAGAAGGATCAAAGTAGCTTACAAGTTAAAACACATGCGAATTAGGATAATAAAAAAGACCGAAAGGCACATAAATAGAATAGGCTCTGATGGATTAGTGAAATCAATTATAATGCAGTTTGCCTTCACAAATTGCAGTGTAAGGGTGCAGTACAGAATCCACATCATAATAAATAAGGATGGCTGTCTTTAGCTTCTAGTACTAGAGGTTCAGAGGAAGTTCAGCTCCTGTGCACATCTCCCTGAATGTTTCCAAACAGAGAGGAGCACACCATTTCTGAGCAGCGTCAGATTTGATGGTGGATTAGTCAGAGGCTGTGTGTTAGTTGTGATTCATGCTGGTATTATTTTCCTCATTCATTTCCAATACATATAAATCTTGAGCTGTAGTTCCCATAAAATCCAATAGAATTTCTTTTGATTTCTGTATGAATTTCAAGTGACTATTAATTGAAAATATTGAATAAATTTTCTTTTAATATTACTCTTCGGTCTCTTGATTCTAAGCAATTAGAAGTACTGATAAGTTTCAAGTTTCCATTTCTAGTGCTGACCTCCCCCAGCCCAGAGTAATACACCACTCGCCTATTGAGCTTCCTTACTTAGTACCATGGTAGACATAAAATTTAAGAATGTTCAACTTCTCCTCACATTGCATCCATGCACTGCAGTAAATAGGATGGATAGTCAACTACTGCTCATTACAAGTAATCCTTTGTTTCTCTCTTTCCTGTGTATTTGAAACAGATCCCAAAATGTGTCAAGAAACAGAACTTTTATTTTGTTCTGTTCCCTTGGTCTAACATATAATTTTTTTCTCTTTTAAATTATTTTATTATTTTTATTTAAATTATTTTAACAGCTACTCAACAGGTCTCTCTGTAGAATTTCTCTTTTGACTGACTATAATCCATTTTTTATGCTATGGCCTAAAATCCTTAAAAATCTTTCTATTTTATGTCAAATACAAGTCTATATCAAAGCTTTCGTTTCCCTACTTGGTCTTTTTTATTGAATTTACCATCTTCTGTGCTCTTTCTCAAACTGTCTTCTCACAGATTGTATGCACTGTCGTTCATTAGAACACAAGATCAGGGACACTTTAGGATTTTCCACTACTCTCTTTTCCTTCCATTAATGTCACTATGTATCATTTCATTTAGAGCACTTTACACAGCTAGACTTATCCAAACTGCCTTCCCTGCCCTCCATGCCAGCACAAACCCTCCCTCCATTTTCCTTCTCAGTTTCTTTATCCCAGTTTTTCTTCAACAGCACCTGTCTCTACCTGCCATTATGTTTATATACACATGCTGAGGTTGGAATGTGCAATGTCCCCCACAGACTACTGTGCTGGAGTACTCCAGTACTAGGTCCCCGGGGGTATAGGCTATTTTGGAAGTTTGTGGAGGCGTCAGGAGTTACAGTCTTCCTGAAAGAAGGGGTTGCTGTGGGCAGGCCTTGAGAGTGTATAACCTGGGCCCACTTTCTGTCTTGTTTCTGCTTTCTAAGTGCATCCAACATGACCAGCCACTTCAAGCTCCTTTGTCCATACCTTCCCCACCGTGATGGACAGCATCCCTTTGAACCGCAAGCCAAGTTAAACCTTTCTCCAGGCACAGCAGTAATAAAAGTAACCAATGTAATATGTTTACTTCCATCTCCTTCACCAGGTAGGAAGTCCATGAGTCTAGCATCTTTATCTTCTCCTCTAATGTATCCTGTTGACCTTCAGCAATGCCTGACACTTAGTAAGTACTCAGAAAGTGCTTGTTGAAGTAAATGAGAATGATGGAAAGGAAAAAAAAAGTACAGAAATGACTTTTGGCTATTCTGGCTGAACATGAGTGAATACTAGAGAAAAGCTGTAGACTGTGCAAGTGCACCCACTGTTAGCTGAGCCCTTCTACAAGCATCTCTCTCTCAGGTCAAAGTTGGCGGGTACAAAGAATTTTTAGCTACCTAGCTTTGCTTGCATCCAGTACACTTACCTCCTATCTATCTTCCCTGTGCAAGAATTCACTGACTGCAAGAAGCTGTTCAGACATTGTGAAGTGGCTTCAATAGAGTCACCCATCAGGTATACAAGGCATATGGAAGATTCAGAATCCTTTTGAATCCTGAAACAGCCTCGTTTCTTTTGGTTCTGGTATCTGGGTGTTTAAAGTGATCATTTAATTTCACTTGTGACCTGGCTGAAAATGCTGCAAGTTCAACTTGTCTTCAAGAATTCTCCAGCACCTCTGCACTTACTTTCATTCTTTCAATCTGGTCAGCTATACCACATGCCTTCCATGCCTTCCACCCATAACAGCCCAGGGGTGTGCTATGGGCTATGGTGACAGTAGCCTAAGTAGCCCTGAGCTGATTCCAACCACTACTACTACCAGTATAGTAGGGTCCCTGCTCACAAGCTAATGGATCTAAGCACATATATATGTACCATTTGCCACCACTGCAGGTCATTTCTAATTAGATGTTAACACACACACACACACACACACACAGGAGCACACTCATACCTTTAAATTACCTAAATTAAATCTGTCTATGCAAATTTTGTCTGCCACTTACTCAAGGATAAAATTTTTGGGAAGGTTCAAGTAGTTGGACATAAATGTGTTTTTAAAATGTTCTGTTAGTATTCTGGAGTTTATAAAAATAAATTGTGACAGAATGCACAAGACCCATGCTGATTCAATTAGACAAACACCTAGCCTAGAACTGGGGAAATGAGCATCAGGCCCCAACCCTAGCTGAGGAACCATAAGCAGCTGATTACTGTGGGGTGAGGGAGGGCAGGCCTTCTTTAAGGGAGAGACTTCAGATGGGCTGACAAGACTCCAGTGGATGAATGTGCACTGAGGGACATCTGGGTGCAAATGCTTGACTGGATAGGACTTAACGTATATGACAGAATGCATGAAATCTGATGGAGGGTACACAGGGGCATGGGTGGGGTGGAGGTCTACTTTGATTAAGATCTATTATATAAAATACATGAAACAATAAAAATATAGACAAATATTTCAGGGAATTTACTAAATAAACTTAAAAATGGACTATTGGTAAAAATCATAGCATTGAGTTAAAATTCATCAGAATCATAGGATAAAATAATTCATTAATTACATAGTAGTTTCTACTGTTAATAACGTGTTGTATATATCTCTTCGTTCTTATGTCAGTGTTGTTATAGATGGAGCGCTCCATTATAGATGGAGCGCTCCATTTTATGCCAAATAAGAGCGTTTGAAATAGATTAAGGGACTTTTAGGGGTTCAGAGGGAATATAATCATAATACATTGTATATTTCTTTGAAACTGTCAAAAATAAAGAATAAAGGAGAGTTTTCCTGAGCTGGGGCGGTAGCTCAGTTGGTACTGTAGTACTTGCTCTTACAAGTATGAGTGCCTAGTTCAAGTCTCAGAACCCATATAAGTAGAGGCCAGGAGGGTGACCTGACCTTCTATTCCTAAGGCTAGGGAGAAGACAAGAGAATCTCCGGAGGCCACTGCCCTGGCCTACTCAATGAGCTCCAGCAAGGGGAAGACTGGCCTGAATGAACAAGGTGAATGGCAGCTAAAGAAGCACTGAGGAATGACAGCTGAAGTCGACCCCAGCACGCATGCGTGTACAGACACATAAGAGGGCATGCATGGGGGGGGGGGAGGAGAGAGAAAGAGAGAGCACGGGAGAGAGAGAGAGAGAGAGAGAGAGAGAGAGAGAGAGAGAGAGAGTTAGTTCCCCAACTGAGGTCTCCAGGTAAGTGTTCTTTACAGCTCTATCATCTAGATGAGTAGAAGTAGAGGTGTATTTAAAATTCATGACTCATTATTAAGAACAGTATAAAAATTTGCTAAATCATATAGTGATAATTTGCATGAGTTTTACAGTTTTATAGTGAAAAATATCACATTTACAAGGCCATGCTATAATTTTGATTTGTGAAATGATGAATAATATATTTAAACTATTACTTGAATATTAAAGCTATTTTATTTAAAATTATTTGTTCTCCTGCATTATATTTTATTACCTGTAGAAAAGAACTGAACCCATATTGTCTTAGTTAGGTGGTAACAGAACAAAATTTTAAGATTTGCAGACATTTAGTTTTTTCATTTATCTATGTTTACTTTAAGTATATGAATGTTTTCCCTGCCTGTACTTAACTACACTGTGAAGAACTGCTATGGAGGTTAGAAGAGAGCATCAGATTCCATGGAACTGAAGCTATGGATGTTTGTTAGACATCATGTGGGTGCTGGGAACTGGCTGAGTACCCGGTGCTCTTAAATTCTGAGCCATCCCTCCAGCCCCTACAAATTTCAGACACCTTGCCAAACATGGCAAAGCTACTTAAAACTCCTGCTTGTTGTTTAATATTGTTAATGTTACTTTTACTTTTTAACTATTCAAGGTTTGATGCTAGTTGATATACAACCCAAATACAATAGAATAGGAAGGGACTGTCCCTTCCTGTTCTATTGTATTTGGGTTGTATATCTGAATGTGCATTTTGTGCATAAACTCAGGTTTAGTCCACATTGGCCTAACATTTACTTAGCCCTGTTAAGCTGAAGCTTAAATCACATTGAATTTATTGTTTCAAATTCCACTAAAGAATTTATTGAATTAATATAATGAGTATATTCCCATTACTCAGCACTTTCTGTGTTCCCGTGTTTTGTTATTTATTGTGTTATCTCAAAGCCATTGGGATTTGATATGTGGAATAGCTTGTTTCACTCAATTAAATCACTGTGACAAACCATTTGAAGTTCTAAGTTCCAGGAGTTTATTTTTGACCACAGCAAGATGACACATTGTAATCGCTTTCTAGGGAACCTAGATTGGAAGCTATTGTCTGGCAGAGAGACTATCATTGGTTGATGGGTGTGGATAAGTGTAACTGAGAATTCATCATGCTGTTAGGCTCAAAGAATTGGTTTGCTGCTGTTATAAATGTGGGTTACAGGTGAAAATAAGAATCTTTTTCTCGAGAGGATCCCCTTACTTGCTCTTTCTTATATATTTCACACAGCTCAAACAGTTTCAGAATTTTTGGGAAAAGATCATTGAGAAAGTGTTGTTGCACTGCTTCAAGTGATTCTTACCAAGGTTAATGTGTTTGGCTCATTTTTAAAAAGACTGAAAAGTAGCAATTTCATAGGTGCCTGGAAAATTAGAAGTATGCTAAAGAATCCTTTCCTTTGAATATTTTGTAATTCTACTTTCTTCGAAAGATTTAGAATTCTCTCAAAGCTTCACTCTTATACTTGCTTATAAAGAACTTTAAACCTATTGAGATCCTACGTAATTTTAGTTATGAGTGGAAAATGCATTTCGTTATCATCGTTGGCCTTCATTCAGCTCCCCGATACCTCCATCTTACACTGAGTGTGCCTGTGCCTTTGTTTGGGAATGGATAAGTTCTTCTATAGTAAATCTGACTTCATCTGATCTCCTGCAACAAACATCCCTGTGATTTTCTCTAAAAACCATGATACACAAATCTGTTTGGCCTTCTTGAGTTGTTCGACTTCTTCATGTTCTAAGATCATGAGTTCCCGTCTATCTTGTATGTATTCACGCCATCCTTTAGTCAATACATTGCTCAGTTACCAACTGTAGAGAAGAGTAAATTATGGCGATTACTTCTTCCTATGTATAAGTCAGTCCAAGTAACAATGGAGAAAGAAATAGCGATCATTTCCAAAAGGAAAGAATTTACAATTTGGATATGAAAGCTGTGAGCCTCACATCCAAGATGGAAAGAATTCCTCCAATGTTTCAGCTTAGATAAAAACAAGGTAATCTTGTAAACCTATGTTTACAATGTTCTGTGATCTTGAAAAACTTTATTTGAGTGCTCATCTCCGTTCCTCTGTAAAATCATTTTGTGTGTCTGGTAACATTTTATTTTTTAATTAATTTAAAAAATATTTTATTATAGTTTTGTGCATTTCATACAGCATTTCTCAGTCCAATATAGATACACTCCCCTTTCCATGCTATGATGAGTTTCTTTTTGAAGCCAATAACCATGGTAGAGACTTTCATGGGTGTGGACAGAAGTCAGATGACATGTATTAGAGTTGAAAAATGCATGGACTTATTCAGGCATCTTGAAGTCTGGATCCAGAGAAGTTTATGTAGGGATGCTTTGTTCAGTCCATAACTTTTTCACGTTAGGTTATACTTTGCTTGGAAGTTAATCAGTTTGTGCAAAAAACCATAATAGCAGTGAATTCCTTCCATCCACCCTTGAAGACTGGGCTAGCTTCTTGCTGTGTAATTGTACAGGACATCACGTTCACACGAGACCAGTACTGGGACATAATGTCCCACTATTTTTGTCTTGAAATTCTTATTTTTGAACAAGGAGCTCTGTGTTTTCACTTTGGAATGGGCTTTGAAAATTGGGTAAGTGGCTTCCCAGGAAGATTAAAACAAGACTGAGTGAAGATTAGTTAATAGGAAATCGAGCACAAATATCTTGAGAAAGCCATCCAAATAAGCAGAGATATTAGGCATTTTGAAGAGTTCATACTGCACTGTTAAGAATTGCTCACATATAGCTGAGGAAAACCCAAGCTATCCAAATGTGAGCCATCAGAAAATTAAAGGTAGAAAAATGCTCATTTAAAATAAAGGACATTTTCCATGGTGATTCTCAATTTTGTCAAGCCTATGAAGAAATGTAATAATCATAGATCAAGTTTCCCACATGTCCTGGTGAGTTCTGAGTTCATGTACAGAACCAATGACTATTGGAAATTGTGTGTTGTAGATCCCTTTCCTGTGTTCACTTGTCTGCCCTAGGAGCTTGTTTTAATGTAATGCACTGTGTAGCTCCCACATTTACACAGTTGTTAAATTTCTACTGCAATGTATATTTTATGTCCTATGAATATTCTCAGAGTAGTACATTTGCACTTTTATAATCATTTTTTTCACTTTTAATAACCTCTGCAGTTCTACCCTGAGTTACGCCTTCTAAAATATGTTCTTATTGTACTCTAAGAGTTTCTTCTTGGCCCATTACAAAGGAATTTCATGCTTTATTTTCATTTTGCTTGTGAATTTGAATCATTTTCAACACAAATGGGATTTTTTTTTCAAGCACAATAAAACGTTTGTGTATTTTTCCTGTATGAGGAAACAAACAGAATATGAATCTCATGAGTCTGTTCTCTTACAAGTTGCAATACTACTGAACAGTGCAACCTTTATTGATTTGATTTTTATTTGCATATATTTCTGAAGTGCTACATCACAAGTGCATTGAATTTGTAAGGGATGGAAGTATAGCTATTCTTTATTCTTAGCAAAATAACAAAAATCTCTCTTCTCTTTATAATACTCACGACATGAATATATTTTCACATGTTGTGTATGTGTACAAAAATTCTGAGCTTCTCTATAGAGAGGTAATTGAAGGAATTACGGGCATTTCATATTCTTAGTATTTAACACAGTAGTAGGCACATAGTAGGAAAAACAAGTGTTTAGCAAGCAGATAACTAATGATTCATTATGATTATTATTTAATCTTATCTTTAAATTTTACTACTTTATTACATCTTAGCACTATTCAGACATTTTAAACTACTTGTGATAGCCCATATGATCATTTAATTTTTATTCTTAATAAAACCTGTTTAATCTCCCACTAACATCCTCACTGAAAACAATCTTAATGTCAAAATCACTAATTGTCTGTGAAATGCTTGCCAGAAAAAAGGACATTGTGTGGGAGTAGAAAAGCAAAGTCTTATCTGCAAACTCTTACAGCTTTGTGTGAAGGGAGGGATCATAATGGATACTAAGTCATCGAGTGGTTCTATGTTCTACAGTCAAGTGAGTAATCTGGGAATAACGTAGTATGTATATTTAGGGAAAGGTCTTCAGCCACTGGCTTCATGGAGGAAATCCAACTCTTTATAGTAGTGATAGGAAGGGCATTTAAGTGGACCTGGAAAAGCCTAGGCATCAGTGAAAATGTTGGTGGGGAAAGGTCTAAAAACAGGGCATAGATAGTACTTAATATTTTATTTTGCTGCCAGGCAGTAGAAAGACAGTTTGATAATACTGCAACACAAAGTTTCATTGAAAAGAAAATAGAACACAGAAGGTAGTACGACCCTTGGGGAACTGTTGCAGCAATTAATAATGAAGATAAATACACATTATAAAGACAGGATTGATGGAATGTGACAAATCAGTGAGGGTACTGGAGAACCGTAGACATGCATATTTTGGAAATATCACTACAGATTCTAATCTGAAGGATGAGTGTATGGGACAAGATAATTTGACTGAAAATTTCATTTCAGCAGTAATTATGGGCTGATCTGTGTCTCCTTAAAATACCTTCAAGTCTTCACTCAGGCTCTTTGGACATGGCCTTAATTGGGGATTTAGTCTTTGTATATACAAAGTAAGATGAGGGCCTTAGGTTGGATCCTCACTTGCTATAACTGATGCTCAATAGAGAAGGGAATTTTGACACTGCTTGCAAGTCAGGAGGGCACTCTGGTGACAGGCATGGAGATTGGAGTAACACAGCCACAAGCAAAGCCACACCAATACCTGGTGGTCACCACCAGCAGCTACAAAGAAACCAGAAAAGATTCTTCCCGGTATTTTCCCAAGGAACATGCTATGCTGACATTTTGATCAGACATCTAGACTCCAGAGCTGTGAGAGAATCTGCTGTTGTTTCAAATTATACCAACCTGTGGTACTTTGTTTCAGCAACCCCAAGAGCTCATATCACTAACGCTAAACTTAAGAACATAGCGCACTGCCTAAATGGAAATATTTACAAGGCTATTAGAGATAATAGAGGTCAATAAGTGAGCTGTAAAACAATGGCTTATGAAGTGGAGAGAAGTCAGATTGAGAGTTGAAACCAAGAAGATGAGCTCCCTTGACAAAGAAAGTATAAACAGAACCAGAGTCAATGATTGGCTGGTGATGTTTGGACTAGAGCTCCCCTCACCTACTTTAAAAAGCGCTGAAGCTCAGCATTTCTGAATTTTTATGTAATTTTCCCATGTCTAATTTCAAGCTAGCTACATGATGTCAGAGGACTTGTAAAATTAACAACATTTAGAAATTGACTTTTGTGAGCTATTCTGGGTCAGTTTTTGCAAACATGTTTTGCAGAACATGTCCTCATTTAGAGTCCAGGTGGAGGAAGTGGCCCTAGCACATGAGGTAAGGATGGAACTACAAAGACAGGGCAGTGGATTTTCATAGGCAAACTCATAAAACCTTTTAAGAGAAAGTTTAGACCTTTGTCATTATTACCTTTAACATTTGCTAGTAATAGCATAACTATGCTACACAGCAGAGTCAATTATTTCTCTAAAGTCAGGATTACTTTAATTTTCACTTTATTAATATTAACAAAAGCATAATTTTATTTTTAGTTTTGAGATAGTCCCATCTAGTCTAGGCTGGTCCTGAATTCATTATGCAGCTGAGAATGACCCCAGTCTTTGTATTTTCCTGCTTCTACTTCTCAAATACCAGGATGACAATGTGCCACCTAGTTTACATGGTACAGGGGATCAAATCCAGGGCTTCGTGTATGTCGGTCAAGAACTCTTTAAAATGAGCAATACCTGCAGCCCAATAAAAATAAAACTGTTATTTTAAGTAAATACAATTTCTGAAGTGACTATTATATATTAAAAGCCATTGAAGAAATAATTTCATTTAGTCTTCTCATTGATGACCCATTCTGATCATCATCACTCTATAGCTAAAGATATTGGGGTACAAAAAGTTCATATGATCTGTGTAGCCAAGACTCAAATATAAACCTCTTGGACTCAAAATTCAGTGGCTGAAATGGTAAGAGAGGAAGTGATGGGTGGAATGATCAAGTGCAAGGGCTACTTTATTCATACCTGGTTAGAAATGAAACTCTTGCATTGTAGATCTTACTACTTTTAATGAACAGTCAGACATTCAGACTTTTTCATGTGAATTCTACAATTAAAAAACGTTGACACTTTAAAATTTGATGAATGTGAGTATGGTCTCTAGGTTACCCAACAGTGTGGCCATTCAGCTTCTAAAGCTTTAGAGAAGACATGAGGAATAGGATGGAAGAAATGTCGAGATAGTAAGCACATCATATGAAGGCTTCCGAACTCCCCAAAGAGAACCTCAAAGTAAAATATATTAAGTGCATAATAATATTTAATGCAAGGCACCCTGTGCAGCAGTGGCCTTATAATCATCTGTCCTTTAGGACCAAGTTTAGTTTGATGACATGGGTATTTATCAAATGTCATCCATTTACTCTGTGCTTTAAGCTAGGTGGTGTGTCTGGTTTTCTTGCTACTAATTTTCTTGAGTTTCGCTCATTTCTTTTTTTTTAATTTTTTTATTTTATTTATTTTTGTATATGTATAAATGTACTATCTGCATGCAAGTTTGTGCGCCCGTGTTGTGCAATGCCGCGGAGGTCAGAAGAGGGTGTCGGATTCCCCTGGAACTGGAGTTCTCCTGGAATTGGAGTTTCAGATGGTTCTCGGCCGCTGTGTGGGTGCTGGGGATCAAACCCGGGTCCTCTGTAAGAGCAGTTGGCGCTCTTAACCGCTAGGCCATCTTTACCCTGCCTAATCTTGGACTGTTAGAAGGTATTCTATAGAAGTTATCTTAGGGTGTTGGACTCTTTTGTTGTGGTTTATAGGATCCCTGGGTTAGGAAGAAAATGTAGGAGGTACTGACAAGGTCATCTAAGGTCACATTGTAAAGGGCTATACTAAAGATTCAGGCATTAACGTTCCTGAAGATCGTAAGCAAAGGAGAAACACAGCAAGAGCCTGGGCCACTTTGCAGAATGTAGTGACCTGTACATAAACACAAAGACAGGAGCCATGGTCTAAGGCTGCGATGATAACTTAGGAAGTATAAGTAAAATACCAACAGACACAATAGCCAAGAGATTATTAAGGGAAATTAATCTATAATTTGAATGTGGGAATTAAGAATCACATCCAGATCCACATTGTTTATTTCATGGAATATAATATTCCATTTCGCCTATTGAGCAAAGTTAGTTGGCTCTTCATGGGCTGCTGTTTTCCCCCACAGAATTCCATCCTTGTGTCAGTTAAGGTTTTATAAAGTTTTATTTCTTTATTAAATTTATTTATTTATTTATTTTATGATCTCTCTCTCTCTCTCTCTCTCTCTCTCTCTCTGTATTCATGAATGTCATAGCAAGAATGTTATAATCAGAAGACTACAACTCGCCTCCTTCCAGCTTATGCATCGAGAGGAACTCAGCTTGTCAAGCTTCATAGGTAAAATGCCTTTATCTGCAGAGCCATTTTGCCAGCCCAAGTCAGTTTTTAATGTTTCCTGGCTTTTTGGTATTACAAGATACTCTATGCATGTCATATTTTGCTTACTTTAGTCCTTCAAGAAGCCCTAGTTCTTTTTGCTAGTGATTTGTATTAGAAATAAAGGTCCTGCTATAGTTGTCCTCATTCCTACTGGAGTATTATTGATTTAGACTTTTTGTACTGATAGAGCATGAAAAAAACATATGTGCACATACTAAGCCACATATGTGTGTGTGTATATATATATATATATATATATGTAAGTATCTATTGATTATCAACTATCAGCTATCTATATATTTATATTTGTAAATGTAAGTACATAGGCTGAATTGAACATGAAGTCATGATCATGCCAATGTCTCCAGTTCTATTATATTAGAATATGAATTATTATAGCCTCTCCTTTGCTTACCTGCAACCTCTTACTACATCAGTAAGAAATCTGACTCTGGACATCAGCTATTTATTAACTTAGTTGTTCGATTCTAGTATATGTGTGAAACACTATCAGAATTGTTAACCTCTGGCTCTACAAGAAACATCCTTATCAGCTAGAGTGTGATGTTTATGTGCAATTTCCTTTTCCCTTCAGTTTTACTGATGCTACATATTTCCAAAGCTATTTAGGTCAGAACTGTTTCTGTTCATCCCTGTCAGTAAAGTTGTTTCATATATTTAGAGTTCAGTTATATTCTCTTGTTATAGATATGATTACAAATTTCTGCAACCATGCTTTGTTATGATTTCTTAGCATGACAAATTTACTGCGTTAACTATGGTAGATTTAAGAGTTGTATGTACATATTGTCAAAACACCTGATGGGAAAGGGTACAGATATTACTAAGGTTTTTCAATCTCTTCTAAATAGTCTGTATAATTTCTCTAAATTATTTTACTACTCTTGGCTTTAACTGTCTAATTTGGCACTGTGTAGCTTCAAGCTCATGAAAAATTAAAATAGTTAATTTTTCATTCTTTCAACGCATCAACTGATCGAAAAGATATGGGGTGCTGACTGAGGTGTGATGTTGTAGAAACTATCTTGAATTAAAATTCTGAAACACTATGGTACATAAAACCTAAAAGAGTCGTGTTGGTTAGTTTTGTCAACTTGACACAAACTATAGTCACCTGGGAATAGGGAACCTCAGTTGAGGAATTTCCTTCCTCAGTTGGCCTGTGCACATGCCCCTGAGGCATTTTCTTAATGCTAATTGATCTAGGAGAGCCCAACCCAGCATGGTGCTGTCATCCTTGGACAAGTGGGTCTGAGCTGTATAAGAAAGGTAGCTGAGTAGGCCAGAGAAAACAAGCCAGGGAGCAATGATCCTCCAGCTCAGTTCCACCTCCAGATTCCTGCCTTTGCTGCTTTGGATTTGGATGATGGACTGTGAGCTATAAGCAAAATAAACCCTTTTCTCCCCAAATTGATCTTGGTCATAGGTTTTGCCATAACAACAGAAAGCAAACTGAGATAGTTGGTTACATAAGAAGTTTTATAGAAACACAATAAAAATCTGAAATGGAACTAGTTGCTAAAGAAACTAAATTTAATAGGGCAAACATTAGTGAAGCTTAGGAGGAGCTGTCTTTTTTGCAATGGATATGGGTTTACAGTGTGTTATTTTCATCCTATTTGATGATACAGGTGTTTTGTTGTTGTTCTTTGTTTTTGTTTTCCCCTAACATTTTTATTACTTCCTTGAGAATTTTATACAATGTATTATGATCATTGACTTCTTGCCCTAACCAACCCCAGATCCACCTCTATCTCCCTGTCCTCTAGCTTCAGTTTACTTTACAATTTTTTATTTATTCACTTAAAAATTTTATGTGTGTATTTTGCCTGTATATAAGTGTACCACATGTGTGCAATGCCTGTGAAGGTCAGAATGGGGTGGCAGATCTCCTGGAACTGGAGTTACAGATGGTTGGTAGCTATCATATGGGTTCTGGGAAATGAACTTTAGTCCTCTGGAAGGGCAGCCAGTATTCTTCATCATTAGACCATGTTTCCAGCCTTCTTATTTTTTTTATAGGCCATCAAGTTCAATTTGTACTGCCTAATACTCCTGGGTATAGGACCATCCATTGGAGCTTGGTGGACTCCCAGTGGCCATATCTTTAAAGAAAACAGACTCTTCTATCAGCAGCTATCAATTTCCAATAGCTCCTGATCTTGGGTTGGGACAACGTGTATACCATTACCCTCCATGCCGCAATTTTCTTTACCCAGGTCCTGTCCGTACTATCACAACCTCTGTGAATTCATATGTATAATTGCCTTGTTGGTTATATCTAGAAAACACTATTTTTGATGTTGCCATCTACAGCTTATGGCTGTTAAACTCTTTCTTCCCTCTCTTCTCTGATGATCCCTGAAACTTCGGAGGAGAGGCTGTGATATAGACATCTCATTTAGGGCTGGTCACTCCCTAGTCATTGGTTCTTTACGTATTGATCAATTATAGGTGTCTGTGATAATCACCATTTAGTGCAATGAAGAAGCTTCTCTATTAACGATAGAGAGATGATACAAGAATCTGTGGGTATAATTATAAGTCAGTAGGCGTAATTTTAATACTATGCCCATTTAGTAGAATACTATTAGTATGTTTTCTCCTAACTCCTATGACCTATCTAGCCACAGGTTCTTGACCCTGAGAACAGTTTCAGGAAGGGGTTCCAGCTGATGGAGTGGGCCTTAAGCACAGTTAAGTATGTCCTGTCTTCAGCAAGTTATGGGAGGCAATCAAGGGCTATGGTAACATCCTGTGTAATTTTGGGAAGCTCTTGGACTACCCTGGCCAACAACTTAAAGAAAGGTTCCTCTTGCCTGTCACAGTTTCTTGTTATGTACAATTTAGTCATTCATGTGGACTCATGTATAAATATTGTATGTATAATTTGTCATTAGCTGGTTAAACTAATGTGATTCTTTTTTTTTACACTAGCTAGGCATTGTTCATCTGTCCTCTCTCCCTTTTTGTGTAGTCCTTTCTCCATGTTTTCCCAATTTAAAGTGTCCCCATTTCCCCCATGTCTCCCTTGATAATACCAGTCTCATATGGTCCCGCTTCTCTTGAGTGCTTTCTTTCTCTTTATCCCCAAATTTCTTTTTTTTTTTTTTCTGATTTGAAGAACTTTAGGCTAATTTGTTTGCTTTTTCTTTTTTTTTATTAATTAATTTTTTATTGATGCTTTGTGTATTTCATACATCATTTTCCAATTCAGTTCAGGCATATACTCCCTTCCCTTCACCACACCCCACCTCTACCCATCCCAGACCATGCATTCTGCCATAACTTTTCTGCATCTTTCTGTTTTTTTGTTTTGTTTTGTTTTCATTTTTTTTTAACAATAAGTGAGAGTTTGTGAGTACAAGCATCCTTCATGTAAAACCAATTTGTGAGCAGTTGTGCCCAAACCCACACAGCTCATGGGTCCCACCATCCAGCAGGGGGGGCTTGTATGTTCAATCAAGTTGATCAAATGAGTGTCCAGTCTATATTGTTGTAGTTTCATCATTCACCCCAATTGCAGCCCTTAAAAGAAGAACATGGAAATATCCCCAAATTTCCTAATGTAACCCTCCCTTCTGCCGTTTAAATACCCACGTGTAACCCATTTCCTCCTTGGGAACACCTGTGTCCTAGTACCTTCTCCTAGGTACTTTCTTTCCCTATTTCACCCCGATTGCCTTCCATTTTCCTGGTTCCTGCAGTTACATTGGAATACATATTCACATGTAAGTATTTGTTGCTAGGATCCACAAATGAAGGCGAGCATATATAGTTTCTTTTTCTGAGTCTATTTGACTTCATTTTGCATAACAGTTTCTGGGTCCATCCGTTTATCTGCAACTTTTATGATTTCGTCTTTCTTTACAGCTGAATAGAACTCCATTGTGTAAATGTACTACATTTCAATTATCCACTAGTCAGTCAAGGGACACTTGCTGCTTCCATCTCTTAGCTATTGCAATAGGCAAAGCAGCCATGAGCACAAAGAGCAATGCAAGAGGATTACTGTACAAGATTTTAAATTATATTACAGAGCTACAGTCATTAAAACAGCATGATAGCCGGGTGTGGTGGCGCACGCCTTTAATCCTAGCACTCGGGAGGCAGAGGCAGGCGGATCTTTGTGAGTTCAAGGCCAGCCTGGTCTACAGAGTGAGTTCCAGGTCAGCTGGGGTTACAGGGAGACCCTGTCTCGAAAAGACAAAAAAAACCAACAACAACAACAACAAAAAAACCAGCATGATAACTGCACAAAAATAGACCACAATATATCAATGGAATACAATTGAAGACCCAAACATGAGTGCATGCAATTTCTGCCACTTGGTGTTTGACAAAGGGTCCAAGAACACTCACTGGAGGAAAAATAGCATCTTTAGCAAATGGTGTTGGCAAAACTGGATCTACACCTATAGAAGAATAAAACAGTCAACTCCAGTGCATCAAAGATCTCACCTGAAACCTGAAACTGTTAGAAGATATTTGCAACAACCTACAAGATATAGATGTGGGAGAGGACTTTACAAATCAGACATTAGTTGCACAGGAATTAAGGTCAACAATGTACAAATGGGACCTCATTAAATTAAAAATCTTTCGTGCAGCAAAAGACACAACTAAGGAAGTGAAGAGAAAACCCACAGAGTGGGAGAAAATGCCTCTGACAGAAGTTTAATGGTGGAGCCATTCATGGGTGTTCACTGCTTGACAAAGTTCCAGTGACATGACTCATCTTGTTGAAACCTGCTCTGCAGCTGACCTTTGTTTTTAATAATTCCTTTTATCATATTAATTCTTGTTTTTCTAACCTGCTTAACTTTCTAGCAATTAGGGCACCTGCTTCTGCCTTAAGGCATGGAACTGACCCTTATGCCTTTTCTAGAAATGAGTCCTTTGTGAGGAATAATGGCACTGTGTATACAATTCAATAGTATGATACAGTGTCAATTAAGAATTCTACAACTGTATCATGCACAGATTGCCCAAGTAAAGAAAGGAATTTTGATTTCATGTTCAGGTTTAAACTAAAAAAAGAGGATTGTAGGGCAAAGTGAAACTAAACCTGGTGAGGCCAAGGATTCTAGTGATCTGACTCAAAGATTAGTAGCCTTTTGATGCATATGTGATGATTGTTGGAGCAATACAAAGGGGAGGGAAAAGCAACAACATAAAGACTGGGATAAAGAACTGAATGATACAGTTAAACCCTACCCAAAAAACAACAATCCTGCGCAGGGAAAAACTTTGGAAAGACTGAGAGAAAGATGCAAAACTCGTATGGCAGAAGACATGAACAGGGGTGGGATGGGGGCAGGGAGAGGGGAATGTGCCTAAATTGGACTGAAAGATAATGACTGAAATACACAATTCATCAATAAAACTATTAAAAAAAGAAAATCACCTCAGCAGGGAGTATAAAGAGAGAAACTGAGGAAAATAATGACCAGAATAATAAGATATGAATCAAAACCACATCACCCACGAAATGGCTTACAGGTCCAGTGAACAAGGAACTAAATTAAGAAAAATAAAGCTCTCTATTGTTAAAGCTTTAAAGCTCACTTTTTACACTGTCCAGCACCTATGTAACCACAAGGCATAAGGAACGAAGTCCTTAGAGTTAAAAGTTAATATTAACTTCACTTTGCTGCAAAATTGCTAAATTGCTTAGCCGAGTGGCTGTACCATTATTCTTTTACATTTTTTTATGTCTTAACTAAATGGTTATATCATTATTGATTGTTTTACTGTTTTTGATGTTAAGAATAATTGTGGGTGTGAATTTTCTGAAAAATATTTATGGGAAGTTGGGTTATGTTTTTCATTATTAGCTTAGGCTTGCATAATCTGTATTAGTCTTAGGGTATATACAAGTAAACAAAGAGATCTGAGGAGCAGAGAAAGCAGAGAAGCAAAGAGAGAGAATTAGCAGAGTGGCAAGACTGAAAGGCCCTCTGCATGGAAGCAAAGAAGACAGATGCTCCCTGTAATCCTCAGATCACAAAAAGAAAGATTCTTGTGTCTAATCTGATTGATTTCTTCGCTGCCTTTGTGACCACCCATTTCAGGACCTGAACCTGCTGGAGCTGGACTCTGGCAGTTTAACATCCACAATAAAGAGCTTAAAAAAACAAAGCATTAAAAAAGCAAGTGAGCTGGGCGTGGTGGCGCACGCCTTTAATCCTAGCACTTGGGAGGCAGAGGCAGGCGGATCTTTGTGAGTTCAAGGCCAGCCTGGTCTACATAGTGAGTTCCAGGCCAGCTGGGGCTACAGGGAGACTCTGTCTCAAAAAGACCAAAAAACAAAACAAAACAAAACAAAACAACAAAAGGAGCAAGTGACCCCATTATAAGATGGGCTAAAGATCTGAACTGAGAGTTCTCAAAAGAAGAAATAAAGATGGCTAAGAAAAATCTTTAAAAAGCATTCCCACCCGTGCTAGTGGTCTGCACCTTGGTGCGGGCGGTGGGGTAGTTACCTGAGCAGGCATCTGCCGCCTCTGCCGCAGGTAGGGTGCCGTGGGCGGGACCGTCCTACATCTCTTTTGCGCCGGGACCAGAGGGGTCCGTGCTAGTGGCCTGCACCTTGGTGCGGGTGGTGGGGTAGTTACCTGAGCAGGCATCTGCCGCCTCTGCCGCAGGTAGGGGGCCGTGGGCGGGACCGTCCTACGTCTCTTTTGCGCCGGGTTCTCTATATTCTTATTTTTTCTCCCTCTAGTTCTTTCTGGAGTTTGTCAATCTGTTCCTTTAGTTCTTTCTGATGTTTGTCATTGTATCCCTCTAGGTCCTTTTGAGTTTTCCATTTTCTCTTTTAGTTCTCTGAATTCCTCTTTATGTTCTTTAATTCTCTGCATAGGTCTGCAATATATTCCTAAGATCTGTTCTTGGTCTCCTCCAGGGGTTCCCATTGTAGCTATCTCTACTGTTGGTTGGTAGCGCTTGATGCAGGATTTCCTGTGCCTTTCCCAGTGTCATCCCTTCTCGGTTCCCTGGCTTGTGGGCTTCCCTTTTGTGGTTTCAGATTACAAATACTTTTCAGCGGGATGGTTTGTCTTTCCTCCTTTAGACTGCTTTTTTTTTTGTTTCCCTTCTTCCTCCTTGTTTATGGAGTATTGACTGTCTCATTTTCAATTTTTCTATTTAGTATTGAAGCACACTCTTCTCTTCTTGTTCGAAGGTTCTCAAAAAAAAGAGTCCACTTGGATTCTCACCAATTCCCATTGGCCGGCAGGGGGGTGGGGTTGCCTGCCTTAGCCCGTGCCCTGGCAGCCTGCCTAATGTTCAGCCGCTCTGGCCCTGTCCCGAACCTCTGGACCCTGTGGCCCAAAGCACCAGGTCCCGCACAAAGGCCTCAGGCCCGGGAAGAACCCAGCTCCAAAGCTACTTGCCCACATGACTTCTGGGTAGCCCGCCCCAAGGTGCAGCCGCCTCTGGCCCTGTCCCGACCTCTCCGGGGACCCTCTGGCCTGGCACCTGGTTCCTGCCCAAAAGGCCTCAGATCCTGGAAGAACCCAGCTCCAAAGGTGCTTGCCCAGGTGACTTCCCCATTTTTTATTATAAGATGTCTAGGACCCTGTGAAGACTAGGAGTATTTTGTTATGCTTTAAAAGTGATGAGTTGATATGGGTGGACTTGTGATGAATCTTCAGTCACAACTTTAGACCTACCTACGAAAGCACATCTCATGGGCAAGGTCTGTAGAGACATTTACCGAGGAGTTTAATCTGAAACTTAAGGCAGAATCACTCATGAGCTAGAGTTGGAAGGATTTGGGACAGGAAAAGGCCCAAAGGGAAAGGTCAACCTGGACAACAATAACTGTCTTGTGTTGAATAACAAGTTCAATCAGTATCAGGTCCTAACTATACAAAGGCCCAATAAACAAAAGAAACTCCACTATGGCAAGCCATAATAAAAAAACACAAATATTATCAAAAGCCAAGATAATTTGTTCCAACAAAATCCCACCAGTCCTACCCAAAATATTTTATAATGAGAACCTCCTAAAGGAATCCCAGGACACAGAATTTAAAAAAATCGGCCAGAATGCATCAAAAAGAATCAACCAACATTAAAAAAAAAAACAGTAAACAGCTGAAAGAACTCAAAGAGGATTAGGAATATAGTAAAAAGGAAAATCACCAAATGTACTGAAAGAGGGATGAGGAATACATATATGTAACAAGTTACATATAAAGAAAAACAATTCAAATTACAGCTGACTTTTCAATGCAGACTATGAAAACAAGAAGAACAAGGAGCAAAACATTCCCAGTGATAAACAACTATAAATGCCAATCCAGAATACTTTATCCAGCAAAAACTGTCTGTCAGTAAGTTTAAGGGAAAAAGAAAAATCTCCTATATGACATAAGTAAGGTGAAAGAATTCCTGTCCACTGAACCACCGTTAGAATACTCGAAGTTAATACAGATGACCGAAGAAAGGTATATCAATACCCAAGAAGCTACAAAAAGAAAAAAAAAATAAAAAGTATAATAGTGAAAAGACAAAATAACACCACAAACCCAGACAGAAAATAAAATGGCAGTCAATAATACACATATTTCAATAATAACTTGAAAAATCAATTGCATCAACTCCCTAGTAAAAAGAAATAGATTACTTGAATTCATTAAGAAACAAAATCCATTTAATTTTATAGCATTCTAAAATATGAATCTATACCTTCTGCCCATGTACATAAATTTGCCCTGTCTGATAGTAAGTAGTAAGTTTAATTCTAGGGCTCATTAAGAGTATTCACATTTTAACATCACCAGTTGCTTTCAGATAGAAATATAACATTAACATTGCTTAGCTTGCCTTTCAATTGAGGGATTTGATACTAGCAGTCCACAAATGAGGGAACCATTCCCTGTTTATTTTATTTGTGGTGGCGACTGATGCTACTTCACAGCATAATGCTTAAATTCTGCCTATAACAATAAACCTTTACAGAAGAAAAACTTAAAAAGACTGAGAGATGCTAGACAGTATGGCAGAATGCCATTAAAACTGGATGGCGGGTGGGGGAGATGAAAGGGGAATATGTCTAAACTGAACTGAAAAAATGATGTCTAAATCACAAAACATCAATAAAAGATTATTATTAAAAAAAGAAACAAAATATTACAACTTTTGTTTCTGCAAGAAACTCATCTCACCTTCCTGGATAAGCACTAGCTTAGATTGAAAGGATAGAAAACAATATTCCAAGAAAATGGAACAAAAACAAGACAGCATTGTAATTCTAATACCTGAAAAAATATATTTTCAAGTTTAAAATTTAATCAGATAGATATAAAAATATGGGTTGCTGATATCTGGATCAAGGGAACCAATAAACAAGGAAGGACCACTACTCAGCAGGAGTATTATATGCCACCAAAATTGGGATGCACCCAATTTTCATAACAAAAAACCAAGTACTATAGAACTTCAAGACAGATATTCCTAACTCAGTAATAGTAGATGATTTTTCAATACCCCACTCTCTCAAATAGACAAGCCAACTGGACAAAAAAAAAAGCACAGAATTACCCAAATAAAAAAAACAAAATTATAATATAGAATATATCCTAACAGAATTCTACAGAATATTCCACTGAAACACCAGGAACACACAATCCACTCAGCAGCCCATGAGTTTCTCTAAAATAGACCACATGCTGGGGCCCAATACATATAATGAATTGAAACAGCTGGGACATGGTGGTGCATGCCCTTTTAATTTCAGCCACTTCTGGAGGCCAGAGGCAGGGCCAGAGCTCTGCTTGAGTTCAAGGCCAGCCTGGTTATGTAGCAAGCTCCAGGCCAGCTGGACTAAAGACCAAAAAAAAAAAAAAAAAAAAAAAAAGAAAAAAAAAAAAAAAATTGAAACAATTCCACGCAGACCTATTAGAATTAACAGCACAAATGAAGCTTCAAATCAAAGAAAAAAGATGCTCTATAACTACACAAACTTTTGCAGATTAAACAATTACAGTCCCAAATGAATAACAACTGCAGAGTCAAAGAAGAAATCAGAGAGAAAATAAAATATTCCTGAAACTAAATGAAAAGTTAATAACACAACACAACAAAAACCTTGGGGGACATATTAAAAAGAAATCCTAAGGATAGAAGTTTATAGCATACATTTAAAAAATCTTAGAAAAAGCACAAATAGATGACTTAATGGTGTAACTCTAGAATCTGGAAAGGCTAGAAGAAAGTAAACCAAAACCAAGCAGAAACAAAGAAAATAATATTAAAAAAAAAATAAATGAGTCCAAAATTTGGTTCTTTAAAAAGATAAATGATATAGACAAATGTTTGGCACAGCTCAACTAAAAGAAAGAATGAAAGAAAGGAAAAAGAAAAGATTCAAGAAAGGAAAAAGAAAGAAAGAAAGAAAGAAAAGAAAGAAAAAAAAGACACTAGATCAAAAGAGAGAACAGAAGAAGAGAAGGATGAAAAGCAAAGAAAGAAAGGAGAAAATCCAAATTTGAAGCTGGAGGGATGGATGTATCAGTGGTTAAGAGCACTGACTTGCTCTTGCAAGAAGACATGGGTTCTATGGTAGTTAACAACTGTCCATAACTCCAGTATCCAGGGGAGTATGACACCTCTCTTTCCAACCTCCAGGGTCATTGCATTACACATGGGTGCAACTTACATATATGCAGACAATACACTCATACACAAATAAAAATTAACAAAAACATTTTTTTTTTGTTTTGTTTGTTTTGTTTTGGTTGGTTCTTTTTGAGACAGGGTCTCCCTTTTAGTTTTCCAGCTGTCCTGGAGTGCTCGCTATGTAGACCAGGCGCTTCTTGAACTCACAAGAGATCTTGCCTGCCTCTGGCCTCTCTCCCGAGTTGCTGGGATTAAAGGCATTTGTCGCCACATTACCCAGCTTAAATTAAAATTTTATTTTTAAAATTTTTTAAAAAGACTTTTATGGTGGCTGGAGAGATGGCACCGACCGCTCTTACAGAGGGACCAGGTTCGATCCCCAGCACCCACATGGCGCCGAGAACCGTTCTGAAACTCCCAATTTCCACGAGAACTCCAGTTCAGGGGGAACCTGAGACTCTTCTTCTAGACCTCCGCGGCACTGCACGACAGCGGGTTGCACAAACTTGCATTACAGACAGTACATTCATACACATACAGAAATAAAAAAAAAAAATAAAACCTAAAATAAATGGATGAATTTCTAGATTCAGTTGAACCACCAATGTTAAACCAAGAAGAGATGAACTATTTAAACAGACCCATAACGTATAAGGGGAAATTGAAACAGAAAGACAAGTATATCAACTTTTATAAAAAGCCCAGGCTTGGCTAGATTTACAGCAGAAATTTAGCAGACCTTCAAAAATATCTATAAACAATATTACGTTAAATTATTTCAAAAAATATTAGAAACATAGGAAAACACCCAAAACCTGCTATGAATTACAATTTACTCAATGTCCAAACTTAGAAAGACACAACAAAAAAGAAAATTAACATAATGGAGTTCTATCGCAGTAAAGAAAAGCAAAACCATGAAATTCACTGGTAAATGAATGGGAACTAGGAGACTAAGAGGGTGACATAGACACAAGAAAAGAAGGGGAGTGTGGTAAGAAATCCCAACCCAACCTAAGGGACTTTGGCAACTGGGGCAGAAAGGAAAGGGACCTGAAATACCTTCAAACTGTATTGTATGCAAATCATGGGAATTCGATAAAAATTTTAATAGGAAGTTAATAATTTAGAAGACAGGTACCAAAAGGAAAAATCTGTGATATCTTCTAGGCATTCACACAATATGTGCTTATATTTTAATCACTCATAGCATGAAATTTACCATTTTGTTTTTTGAGTGTTATGTAACTATTTGCAGTGTAAGCCTTTTTTAAAAATTTTTGTTTATGTTATTTTATGTGTTATGAATGTACTGGTCATGCATGTAGGTTTCGTGCACCGAAGTCATTGCAATGCAGAGAAAGTCAGAAGAGGGCGTCGGGATTCCCCTGGAACTGGAGTTTCTCCTGGGAATTGGAGTTACAGACGGTTCTTCAGCTGCCATGTGTGTGCTGAGGATCGAACCCAAGTCCGCTGCAAGAGGAGCAGTAACCGCATAGGCCATCTCTCCAGCCCACAGTGTAAGCCTTTTAAGTGTAAATATCATTCTTAACGCATGGGCCAGGCAAAAAGAGACAATCGTAAGAAAGGCACACCTGCGGTGCATAGATTAACTGTGGTCAGTGCACAGTTTTGGACATCGAGTTTTTCATATTTAGAATGATAAGAAGAATTATATACTTTTCTAAGCCAGTGCTCAAAGTACATCAGAGAGCAAAAGAGAAGCACGTAACATTATTTGAGATCCAATTTAACTTTCCTGAAGTTATATACATCGGTGTACAAGGTAGCCAAAAGAAACTCTTTTACAACAACATCTCCATCCGTTAAGTGTCTTTCACCTGAACATACAGATCCCTTGTATGATTTGTATGTTGGTCAATTTAAGAATGGGAGACAACAGACAAAGGTGCAATAGGGAATGTGACAACTAGTTGAGTAGCGTTCCCGAAGGAGTGCCCAAAGTGACAACTAGAGCATAATGCTGAATAACTGAGTTCTCTGTGTGGCCTCTCCTCCGATGAGGTTTAAGCAGTCCAGCCATGATATGCCTAGGCCAAAAGACTCACTCTTGCAAGTAGTCCCCTAGGCCGCATACGAATGCACTGTGCAATGGACTCCCACCAGGAAGATCCCCACGCCTCTGCCTCCCCAAGCGCCGGTCCTTTAGATTTAATAATAGCAATCTATGTTGCTCACCCCATTTGGTCATGTGTCAGGTTTGTGTGTGTCTTGTACTGATGATTTATTAATCTCTCTTACCTAACCTGCTGTTGTTATGACTTATCTTAGTAAATGTGGACACTATTCAGGATTTAGAAATGGTTAACTCATCAAATGTATAAAAGGGCAGCTACAGATCTGACATGCATAAGTGTAATACAACAGTCTATAAGCAATCCATGAGTTGACCCTAATTTTCCATTCACTTTTTGCAGCCGCTATAACTGTCATAGTGAATACTCTACCTTTTTTGATTAGAATCTATGGATGTAATTTGGTAATATTCCACCTTATTAGACCAAAGTAATTTGATTTAGTTGGTCTTGCTACTGTGTTTACGATCCTATGTGGCTATAACTAAGAATAACGCATTAGATACCTACTATAAATACAACACTAATGAGTGTATTGTGGATTTCTACATCTAGTCATCTAGCAGTACTAGAGTGTTCAATATAGAAATATATTCGATCTATTGCAACAAGACTTTATACAGCAGGAGAGAACCCAGACAGAGTCGAGAGATGAAGAAAAGAATTACTTGGGTCAGAGGAAAGGGTGAGGATTAAGGTTCAACTGTTCTAATACTGCAATTAATGGATCAAGCCGGAATACTCGGCACTTCAACCTTAATACATTAGGTTGGCACCCACTGTTAGAATGTAATCAACTAGCTTGATTTAAGCCCCAATTATCCTTTCTTGTGAGGTAATCAGATATCATTTGCGTATAGACCCTCAAGAATCACTCAATAGTCATGTGGAATGAAGTGATAAGCACACATGTTTGATCAATCAGGCGATCTCGATATATATACTCTCACCTTAAAGATGCGACTCACTGTAAATTCAGTGTTCTGGAGGACACGTGAAATCAAGTGCAAGAGGTAAAACCCGTACTTATCGGCGATGGGATGCCATCCATGGGTGGCCGTTCCATTACTACTTACGTTTCTTTCCTATGCCTTTTATAGCTGTGACGTGTGCTTCTTTAGGTCATTGGACACCCTGATGGTCCAGTCACGAAAACCATAACGCACCAATGTCGTATGTAATTAGTCAGGGCAATTTCATCACATTGAAGAAAGCAGCGCATTGTAAAACAGTCGTGCCCTGCTGATATCAGTAGTGCCTCCTGCAAGCCCCAGATCAATTAACAATTTAATTATCATTATATATTTGTGAAATATTCTTTTACTTTCAGCTTTCTTTTATACATTTGTCTTTTCCTTCCTAAATTTTGAAAACAAGGATGTGTACTTTAGCCTAGGCCCTAGAAAGGCGTGACTAACAGTCAATTTGTGGGTCTTCCATGCTCTCAATCTCAATGAGGTGCATTGGGATGATAGGCACAAGCTACCATGTCTTGTCATAAACCAATTTCTTAAGGATGATTCAAATAAATTCATGCAGAGAGAGCAAGCACTCATCTCTCAGTATCCATGAGGAAGTAGTTCCAGGACCTCTAACAGATATCAATTCTGCTGATGCCCAAGCCCATTAGATATAATGGTAGACTATTTGTGTATAACTTTGCCACACCCTCCCAATGATAATTTTACAAATAATCTCTAGCATTAGATAGTTATTATTTTTATACCCACATACAATGCGCAAATTTTCTTCTTTTATTTAATGAACAGGAATAGGCAGTGATGGAAATTTTTTCTAAACTCAATAAATAGCTTTTGCTGGATTGATTTAGGGAATAACTTGCAAGAGAAGCGAGGAAATAGTAATATGGATCATCAGTTACATCTTATTCTGAATGTTCTACTTGTATCTCTCGTGCTGTGTCTTAGAGCCTTCTTTGATTGCAAAGATTATGGAACTACAAAAATCTAAACACATAGCGGCTTAGAATATGTGCATTCACTGTTGATTATACTCTATGCTTGTCTTTTGTGCTATAGATGCACTGATTGTATGCGTGATTTTTAATATGTGTATTTATGTGTTGTTTGTGAATTATTTTATTTGAATTAACATATGATGTGTATGTGTTTTCATAGTGGAAATAAATCTTGTAGTTACATAGGTGTTCAGCTCACAATGTTATGTTTTTATGTATTCATACTAGTATATTGAGCAAATATCAGACGTGACAACAAATGACTGCATAGCCGTGGTATTGTGTGTTATAAGATGCCATGTGCATGTGTCTATCGATCAGTTAATGGTATATCTGATAAATGCTAGTTAGGGTGTCACTTATAGGTTGTTAAATAGCCAGATTTGTTTATATGTGGAGACATGGTTAAACACATACAAAACAGTGACTAAATATAGTAAATAGTATTTGGCTATTTTTGGTGTATATGGGTATGGAGTCACAGTATGGTCCATGTTAGGTGCGCAATATATATGTTTATTCAGGTGTGTATATGTAGATATTAAGCCAACAATGACACAGTATGGAAGTAAAAACACTATAACATATACATGATATGCTGTGTAGTTTCTAATGTGCTTATTACACGTGCTAACGAGACAGCTTGCACTCAAGTGACAAAGTGGTAAGGAATGTTGTATCGTGTGTATATGTGATTGATCCTGTTACTCATTTTGCTGGAAGGAATACTGTTTGGATGCAAGATTGACAAGCCTCTCGAGTAATTCAGGATGTTCATATTTGAAATATGGTGCCCATGGATACTTTTAGTTCATATCGAAGACCTAATGTTTTTATATTTTTTATGATGAGACCTAACTATCAATGCACTTTTTTGTCCCAATTCTTGAAAATTGAGCAGGAGCATCAGACTCAGCATGGACTTACTTGTGTGCACTGGAAGAGTCTGCAGTAATGATTTAGAAAGCAGCCAAGAATTTGGAGAATTACAGTTTTAAGGTTTTTTCCAAATCTTACATATCACCTACCTTAGAAGAAAAAAAAAAACCGCGCCAAAGAACTTCTATTCTGCTCAGCCACTGGTCTTCATTGTCGATGCAGCCTTTCTATTCGCATGTTTCCTCCTTTGGCCTTGTAAACAACCGAAATAAATTCTCCATGTGTAGTTTATGGGAGTGCCTACTCTCAATTAGGAATAGAATGCCATAAAATAGCTGTATCAGTTACAGGGAGAATTGCGTCTCTCCTCATTAACTCATTGCTTCAGAGAGCTCAGTGCCTAGGGGAACCCCCATCTTGTACCAGGGTTTCAGGCTGTGTGATTCCTCCCCTCACTCAAGATCTGAATGAACACACTGCTGGGGAAACAGCACCTGCAGTGACAAATAACTACTTATTGGAGAATGAATGAGGAAGCGGTGTACTTGCAGCTCTGCATTGACTCACTGTGTGAGACTCTCCTCCCTCGCAAAGCACTGGGCAGGCCAGAGGCAGGTGGACTCTGTGAGTTCCAGGCCAAGGGCCCTGGGCGCTAGAATACTATGCGACGATCATGCCCAGGTCACCGCCTGGGGCTACAGCCGAGACCCGTGCCGTCGAAATGACCAAAATAGCTCAAGAAGAACGCACATATGTCAGTCATACACACCCATACAGAAGTAAGATATAAGCATGAGTGACAAAGAAGCACAAGAGAGACGCACAATCACCATGTGTCACTCGATCTTCCTCCCAAGGTCTTTGCGCAACGAAGTGTATGAGCTTGTGACACTATCTGCGGCCTGTTCGCCGCGTTCACCCTTCTTACCGATGTTAGTTTATGAAAGCCTAAACTGCATCTCTCACTCAAGATCGATTCAGAGTATGAGGTTCTCTATTCAGTCCGCGTGAGAAGATATGTCAGGAACTGATGGACATGAGGAATAAAAAGTTCATGAAAAATTGCAACTAGTGGAATAGTACCATTACCAAACTCTCTTAGTGATTAGAATTGATTCCCTATGCCTCTGGTAGACACAGAGAGACTGTGAGAGTGGAGTGTCTAACTATGTGTGAGGCAAGGATCACAGCTTTCTCCTAGGACTAGCTGATCAGATGTATTCAATTAGCAGTTCTGGGGTTAAATTAAATAACAACTGTGACAATGTGTTTTGCCCCAAGTCATTTTTTTTTATCCCAGCAAAGTTTAATTACATACTGACAGCGAGATAAAGTGAGCATAAGCATCATGGACCACAGTATCAAAAGTCGAGCTTAAATGTGAAGAGGCAATAAGAAAAGGATAGAGTCAGAGAGGGGTGTTCTGTAATGGCAATGTCACCACTTTAGCCACTCACATGTTTCATGAATGTGTGCATTTATCCAATCTGCGACTTCTATGGAATTCTAAACTATAGGAAACTTTACGGAGCTCACGGAGATACTTTATAGTTACTTACTGATCTCACAGAGATATCTCTCATTCTATTGTGATATTTTTGACGTGATGATCGAGCTTTCCTTCGTACACATGCTGGGATGTCCATATATGCAGCATGTGTGCCATTCTCTTATGCTTGGGATCTGACATTTTTGTCTTCTTCGTCCAACTATGGAAGATAATCATTGCACTAATTTCGAGATCCTAGTCTGCTTAACGCACCAGTCAAGGGCAAACGAAGACGCCAGTGCCATATTATATAAGTCGAAAATTAATGATAGCAGTTAGGGTTCAGTGAACACACTTACCGAGAATGTATCCCCGTGAATTGTAGTAATGAAATGTCTTGGAGATAGAGACTAAGACAATCCTTCCATCTAATTATTGTTGCAACAAAGAGAGGGGCATGTATGCGACATATCTTCGAGAAGTGTGACAAGCTCTGTCCGTTAGGCCAGCAGCGCGCTCAACATCCAAGATACCCTCAGAGTGTTAACTTAGTTCCTCAATACACTATAACATTCTGTCACAATTTAAATATTATGAGTGAACCTCAGATGAACCGAGCATCTCGCAAAGAATACACAGAAACGACCTGTTTCGCTATGCACAGTGTAACCGAACTCGTTATGGTACAGAGTAGCATAGTTTGCCTCTTATGTTTCAGCATGCCCTTCTTTCCACGATAGTATTCACCTGATGTTGTAGAATCCTTCATCTTTACATTGGAGCATGAGGGAGTGGGAGTTGTCCCAGTCCTTGGAGTGCACTCACACACTGCACACAGCTGCACTATACGTCTTTTCCCTCAGTCATCTGGATAGCCGTGGCTAACCGTATTATTGTGATGTGAACTGTCAGTGAAGAATCATGCAGAGAAGTTTGATACATAGACACATTGTTGTGTATTCATACGATAGTCTTACTCATGTTGGAATACGGCATATGCTTTCAACGTCTAGCCTATTATCTGATCTTTTGCTATCGACTTCGTGTACACCTAGTGCGAAAGAGTAGAGTACCATAGTAATAATGTGTTAAGACAGGCTGAACCCAGGTTGTGACTTTCCTGGGCTTATATCATACTCGAGTATCGTGATCCTGCGAGGACCTGTGCTGATTAGCTAGGCACACTATCGATAGTGCGAATATGCAGACGCACTTTCATTGACAGGAGAGAGTTATTCAAAGAATGTGAGGCACTAGTTGGCACCTAATTACTGCAGTTAACTTGGTCATCATTCTCAGCTATATATTCTGGCTTTCTACTGATGGTTGCTTTGGAATACATATTCAACGTATGCATGCGAATTGCTGCTCTGTAAGATGTGCCTTACTTGATTCACGGTTGAAGATGAAAATGTGAGCCTCTAATGGCAGCAAAAAATGTCTTATCGAGCCAGGTCTGTTTTTTTGGTAAAGTGCCTACTATAAATCCATTGCGCACTAGCGCCTCACTTTCATTTCTACTATTCTCAATGGCCACGTCTCCATGTGGTGCTGTCTCTCCTTCTAGCAAGATGGTGTTTCTGGACTCGAGTAAGTGAGCCTTCGAACGTGTACGTGTGTGTGTTAGAATACCTCATGGTGCGCTCGGGCTTCGTAAGTGGAATTGTGGAGCATAGTGCAAAGCTCCGACATACATAGTCGTCTCTCTTCATGTCTGATTACGAACTCTCCACAACGTAACTGTGACTTACGAGCATGCGTGAATATGTGTGCGAGATAACATCTAATCTAGCCATTCATGTCTGTCCACAGGTCCGAGACTTACTGATCCATTTTATTACACTTTAACTATAATATATTAATTGTGGCAATATAGATAGGATATTGTTTTAAATATAATATATTTGACTATTTAATTTAATACAATGTACTTCATACCTCTATCGATACGATGGTTTTGAGAGAAAAATGCTTTAGCTAATTGAGCAACAGTCTAATCAGCATTCATGCGTCATTTGAATAATAAAGACTATGTATCTTAGCTCGATAAATTTTATATTGCTATGATATTCCTTCTCTTTTTTACATCTTGTATTACATGAGCTACTACTCTACTCTCAAAAGGTTATTTATTAATCAGCAGTGTTAGGGAGTAACGATACTCATGAGTGAGACGGTGAACACAGAAGACTAAATCAAGCTTTGCTTGGAGTATGCTTCTCAAGTGAAGACGAAACAACAGTAAGCATAAATTACTTGTAGCTAAGTTATACGCTGTAAAAGTTATATCTAATGCATATGCTCTTCTGACTAGTAATCGTACTGTGAATAGTCTACGGTTTGATTGAATTATGTCAATAGCATGCATGTAATACTCTCTAAATTCGCTCACTACTAATTCTCCGATCTTAAGATATAAGCGACACCGGAGTGTAATCGTGGCACATGTACATGGCCTAAGCTAGGAATAAGTAACCCTTGAACGGTTTTTCTTGTCCGCAATAGAATATCTGGTTTACCTGAGTTGAAGCATCCCTCTTCACTGAGAGTACCCAAGATGGGTAAGAAGAGAACTGACACTCAGCATCGTTACCGAGCTAGTCTTGATGGAGCCACTCCATCCATAGCCTGTAGCTGCACTTATATCGTGCCTGACTACAATATAGTAGAGGAAGGTGGCTGAGAAGTGGCATTCACCCATGCCTCTCTTCTGATTATGATCGTGACTCTTCGGGCTCCTGTCGCCTTGATTTCCCTCTGAGGACAGACTTTATCCAGGATATGTGATGCAGAATAAACCATCTCTCCTTTAAGTTGTTTATGTCAGACTACTTTATCACCAGCAACAGGAAAAGAAAACTAAGATAATAATATTTAGTTTCTTTCTAAAATTCAGTCACAAAGCGTAGAAAAGTCAGCCAACAAACATGTATATACATATATCTCTTCAATGGGATGAGTCCTTTGAGAATACTCAAGGAGTAGCATAGCCAGGTCAAATGATAGGTCATTTTAGTTTTTTAAGAGTGCTCCACACTGCATTCCATATGAGCTTGCAATTCAAGCCAGTGGTGCATGAGTGTTCCCCTTTACCCACGACCTCTCTAAGTATTTGATATCATTGCCCTCTCTTGCATCTTTAAGGCCAGCTCTGACTAGGGGTTAAGGTTGAAAATTCGACTAATTACATTAAATCGATGGGAGGAATGCTTTTTTTTTTTTTTNATTTTTTTAGACTTTTTGAGGACAGGGTCTCCCTTTTAGTCTCAGTTGGCCCTGGAACTTTGCTATGTAGATTCAGGCTGCCTTTGAAGTGCTAGCCATCAGCATCTTATACACGAACCTTGAAGCTCATACTGAATATTTTACAAACACTCTTCAAGTGCTAAAGTGATTAGAAGGCTAGAGTATACAGAAGAAATAGTGCACCACACATTTGCCTCAAGGGTCCTGCGACTGAGTGCTTTTTATATATTTTTTGATTGCGTTGTGATATAATGTCTTGAAACTTTAGAGAATTATTTTCTATCATATATCTTTTATTGATGCGTTTTCTCTGAGTTGTGGTGTATTTCATACCTATCCATTATGGTCCAATTTCAGTTGCAGGGCGACCCAGATCCATATTAGTCTCACCCCTTTCCCCTTCCCCCCCACCCCCCACCCCAACCGAGATCATGCATTTCTGCCATGACTGTCCTGCATATCTCTCTCAGTTTTTTTTTTTTCCATTTTTTAGCTATAAGTGATAATCCATGAGTAACAAGGCAAAAAAAAAAAAAAAAAAAAAGCATTCCCCATCATTAGTAATTAGTGAATTTTCACCTTACCCCTGTCAGACTGGCTAAGATCAAGAGAGCAAATGATATCAATACTAGAGAGGATGTGGGGAAAGGGGAACACTCATGCACCACTGGCTTGAATTGCAAGCTCATATGGAAAGCAGTGTGGAGCACTCTTAAAAAACTAAAATGAACCTATCATTTGACCTGGCTATGCTACTCCTTGAGTATTCTCAAAGGACTCATCCCATTGAAGAGATACTTGTATATACATGTTTGTTGCTGACTTTTTCTACCTGTACTGATTTTAGAAAGAAAACTAAATATTAATTATCTTAGTTTCTTTTCCTGTTGCTGTGATAAAGTAGTCTGACATAAACAACTTAAAGGAGAGATGGTTTATTCTGCATCACATATCCTGGATAAAGTCTGTCCTCAGAGGGAAATCAAGGCGACAGGAGCCCGAAGAGTCACGATCATAATCAGAAGAGAGGCATGGGTGAATGCCACTTCTCAGCCACCTTCCTCTATTTATACAGTTCAAGACCCCAGGCATGGATGGGTGCTATCCACAGTGGTGAGTCTTCTCACCTCAGTGAACACAACCAATACAAACCCAAGGGACATGTTCCAAGGCCCATCCAGGTGTTTCTAGATTCAGTCAATGTGACAACTAAAATTTATCATCAGATTGCTATTCAAAGATTTCCAGATGATACAGCAGAGAATAAAATCTTAACTTATTTTTATGTTATTTGTTTCAGTTTCCTTCAGCAATCAACAAACTTAAGCTTCTTCCCTCATCTGTATGTTATTGCACTGCTGATCTTTGTAGAGTGGTATAACATAAAATATTGCAGTTTTTTAATGATGTGTGGATTGACTGTTTCTATTGCTCCAACCACCAAGAGGTAGAAGTCTTGTAAATTATATGAAATTTTAATTAAAACAATTCCATCTATATTGCAACAATATAAATAGAATGAAAAGCAGTAATTGGATGGCAACATGATGGCTAAGTGTTTTCCCACTCAAAGTGTGCTAAGCAGTACTTGGAGTCTAATCATGAGACTGTCACTATTGTCTCCTTCACCAGGACTGTCCTATCCTCTGTATCCCCACACCAACCTCTGTGAAGAGACAGCACCGACTGCCTTGAATATAGAAATCCTTCAAGATGTAAAAACAGACCTGGCCGATAGACATTTTTTTCTGCATTAGAAATTCATGTGAATATAAAGGCACATTCTAACTTGAATAGTTCAAACAACCATCTCTGAATTTAAAGTTAATGGTACTCTACTCCTCATTGAAACTTTGTTCCTGATTGTATCATTCCTTAAAGAATGCAGGAGCAATAATCAAATACCACTCATTTTCTGGTACTTATCTTGCAGGGAAAACTGCAAAAGATCAATATGCTGAGAAAACCTTCCATGACTAATGAGTAAAAAAATGTCATTTTCAAACTTCTCTGCAGATTTCCTGACAGTCCAAACTTGCCCTTATAACTTGAGAAAAGAATCAGGTATCCAATGTAAAAATGAATCTAACAGGTACTATAAGAAAATAAGAGCAAATTACTCTGTAACATAGTTGTAAGGAAAAGCTTTCTGGTATTCTTTCACAGTTCTGGGTAAAACAATTAAAATCAAGTTTATAGTTTGGACTAAGTAAAATTTATTTTCCCTCATAACCAGAGTTTCTTTCAAAAATGATAATGCAATAATCATAAAATATCACAATCAGGATATTTATGTTCATGAACCCTACTGATTAATTTTATTTATGCATGTTTGTGCCCTTGCTTGTAACAGAAAGATTGAAATTTTGAGTATTAATAAAATTGGGAATAAAAAGACAGATCACAGTGGCACATGCCTTTAATCCCAGCATGTTGGGAAGCAGTCAAGTGGATCTCTGTGAGATCAAGTCTAGTCTGGTCTACATAGTGAGTTCCAGGCCAGTTGGTACCCAGTGATGGTGTGTATCTACACCCCTCTCTGACTCTATCCTTTTCTTATTGCCTCTCTTCCTTTGTCCTGTGTCCAACTTCCTTTCTCGCTGTCATTATACCAAACTCTGTACTACTGTGTCTGAAAAAGCCCTGTATCCACTCCATATTCTGTGTCTATGGAATCTAATATGTTCCAGTGGGCCCTTCCTGTCTGAAATCCCCAGAAAATCACTAAGATTGAGGGGAGCCATTTCCTATAAAATGGTAAATGGAGGGCAGGAGAAGGTCAGCTCTAATTCTTCTAAAGTGGAAATGGAAGGTTTGTCGTCTTCTTCTTCTTCTTCTTCTTCTTCTTCTTCTTCTTCTTCTTCTTTTGGTCTTTTCGAGACAGGGTCTCCCTGTAGCCCCAGCTGTCCTGGAACTCACTCTGTAGCCCAGGCTGGCCTTGAACTCACAGAGATCCACCTGCCTCTGCCTCCCAAGTGCTAGGATTAAAGGCATTCGCCACCATGCCCAGCTGGTTTGTTTTCTTCTTATCCCTACTGTTATGTTCTATAGAATTTTCAGAAGAAATGTTTAAATAAATGAAAGGCAAATGACATGATAGTATACAACTTCCATGTCAATTCATGTGCAGGCTAAATGAAGTCTCTTGTTTGAGAATCTTTAATTGTATTTATCCTAGTGACAAATATTAATTTAGTGTTTTGTATGTGTTTACCATTCTATGGCTATTTAACTAGAACTGCATAGATACTACTATGTAGACACAATCCACAGCTATGCAGTCATTGTCTGTCGGTACTTATTGCTATATAGTGAATAAACTGAGTTATTCAGTTTATCCACTATATAACAATATTAAACAACAATTAAAAATCAATGTTTAGAAAGACAAGAAGATCATTAACAAATGAGGTCAGAGGAAAGTAGTCTGCTTTCATGTTTCTATCTGAGTTTTTATTTGGAAAAATCTGGAATTGAACTAACTGGTTGCACTTTAAGAATATTAGCCATTGAACCTTTTGGAATATTCTTACTTAAAAAAAATGTAATTGATAGGCACACTGTTACATTTCTTAATGTGACTAAATGCCTGACAAAATGCACACTAAAGAAGGAAGAGTTTGGGGCTGGAGACATGGCTTCTCTGTTAAGAGTACTGACTGCTCTTGCAGAGGACCTGGGTTCAGTTCCCAGAAACCAACTGTAACTCCAGTTTTAGGGGATCCGATGATGTTCTCCTCTGGGCTCTGTGGGCATTGCATGCATTGGTGCACCAACATACATGCAGGGAAAACACTTATACACAATCATATAAAGAGGGAAGGGTTTATTTTTGCTCATGGCTTAAGAGTATATTCTATCCTGTCAAGAAAGACATACCAAAAAGGGCGGCTCCAGCTATTGTGGCAGGAGCTTGCAGCAACTGGTGGCATTTGGATCTGTATTCAGGACACAAAGAGACCAGTATTGTTGCTCAGGTTGACTTTCCCTTTGCCTTTTCTGTCCCACTTCCAACTCTAGCTCATGGAGTGATTCTGCCTTAAGTTCAGTTAACTCCTCTGTAAATGTCTCTACAGACTTGCCCAGAGATGTGCTTTCTAGGTAAGTCTAAGTTGTGACTAGGAAGTTTATCCAACAAAAGTCCACCCCATATCAACTCATCACTTTTAAAGCATAACAAAATACTCCTAGTCTTCACAGGGTCCTAGACATCTTATAATAAAAAATGGGGAAGTCACCTGGGCAAGTAGCTTTGGAGCTGGGTTCTTCCAGGGCCTGAGGCCTTTTGTGCAGGACCCAGGCGCTGGGCCAGAGGGTCCGGAGAGTCGGGACAGGGCCAGAGCGGCTGCACCTTTGGGGCGGGCTACCCAGAAGTCATGTGGGCAAGTAGCTTTGGAGCTGGGTTCTTCCCGGGCCTGAGGCCTTTTGTGCAGGAACCGGGTGCTGGGCCACAGGGTCCAGAGAGTCGGGACAGGGCCAGAGCGGCTGCACCTTTGGGCATGCTGCTGGGGCGCGGGCTTGATCAGGCATATCATCCCCCCCCTGCAATCAGTGAGAATCCAAGTGGACTCTTTTTTTTCTGGAGAACCTTCAGAACAAGAAGAGAAGAGTGCTTTGGCTTCCAATATCCAATATAGCAACAAAACTGAAAAGTAGACAAGTCCATACTCCATAAACAAGGAGGAAGAAAGGGAACAACAACAAAAAAAAGGCATCTGAAGGAGGAAAGCAAAACCATCCGCTATTTGTTATCTAAACCACAAAAGGGAAGCCCACATGCCAGGGACACGATGAAGGGACAACATGGGAAAGGCACAGGATAATCCGGCACCAAGCTCTACCAAACCAGTAGGAGACAGCTACAATGGGAACCCCTTGGAGGAGACCCAAGGAACAGATCTTTGAGGAATAATTGCAGACCTATGCAGAGAAATTAAAGAACATAAAGAGGAATTCAGAGAACTAAAGAGAGAGAATGAAAAACTCAAAAAGGACCTAGAGGGATACAATGACAAACATCAGAAAGAACTAAAGAGTGTCGCAGACTTACATTGCTGTAGTTTCAACAATCACCCAAATCACAGCCTTACATTCTAAGAGACATGCCCCCTCTTCCGCGCAGAGTTTGTTCCCTAGGCTTAGGAAAAGGGCACAGGTGGAATGAGAAGCAAAACAGTCCACTCTCTCTGGAGCTGTTGTCTTTGGACTCTGGTCAATTCCTGCTGTTTCGCTTTTCATGGGCTGGACAGTTTGTCCAGGAACAACCTTTAAATCTAATGAAGCATAGGCAGTTAGATATATAGGTAGTTAAAGAGGCATAATAGTTATGGTTGGTTACTTTGGTATAGACCAATAATGTTTGATGATATTTTTAAT
>VZQC01010225.1:1367398-1419752 GCA_009823505.1 Rhizomys pruinosus | reverse complement strand
TTCTCTATATTCTTATTTTTTCTCCCTCTAGTTCTTTCCGGAGTTAGTTCAATCTGTCCATTTGATCAACTTGATTGAACATACAACCCCTCACCCCCTGCTGGATGGTGGGGCTGTGGGGGTTTGGGCACAACAGCCTGCAAATTGGTTTCATATGAAGGATGCTTGTACTCATGGATCATCACTTATAGCTAAAAAATGAAAAAAAAACTGAGAGAAAGATGCAGGACAGTTATGGCAAAATGCATGATCTGGGATGGGGTGGGGGTAGTGGGGAAGGGAAAGGGAAATATGCCTGATCTGAATTGGAAAATGATGTATGAAATTCACAAAGCACCAATAGAAAAATTAAAAATAAATAAATAAATAAATAAAAATAAAATAAAAAATGGATTTAGTTCATCCCCAAGAGTTGCCAAAGTCTTAACAGTTCCAACACTGTTCAAAAGTTCAAAGTTCCAAATCTTATTCACTACTCAAATACATCTCGTAATTCTGAGCCTCTGTAAAATAAATAAGTTGCACACTTCCAATATACAGTAGAATAGAATAGTATTCCCTCCCCAGATGACAGGAATGGAAGCATAGCAAGGGATAATAGCTCTACAGCAATTTGAAAACCAAGCCTGGAAACACCAATCCCAAGTCTGGCATCTGTAGCCATTTATACCATCATCTGGGCCTAAATGGACTTGAGCCAGCCCACCCCACCCCTCTAGTCCTTCCACCTGCAGCACATATGACCTCACCCTTGGTCTGGTTCTACTTCGTAGCTGCAGCATTTGTTGGTGGTTGTCTCCTGACCCTGCCATGTCCAGTCATGCCCACCATGGGGTCTCTACTGCAACTTAGGTTTTATCTTCACAACTTTGTGCAATGGCCCATCAGAGCTTTATTACAAACTGCCACTCACTACCTGACTTCGTGGCATTCTGAAACTTTGGAGTGACTTTCCACAAGTCCCTCACTCTTGCATTTTACAGGCCTGAAAAACCAACACCCGTAGAAGAGGCTGCTGACCACTGTTGCCAGCTCAAGAAGTAATCTTTTCCCCTTCTGCCATAGTTATAATGGCTTCTAGGAACATTGCTGACTAAACTTGGGAAAATATTTCCATATTTTGTTGTTTTCCTATAGGAACTCCTTCAGTGGAATTTTCAATTTAAACTTTCAAATGAACTTATGTTTTCATATGTTGGAGTCTTTGATGTATAGGATGTTATACAGAGAGCATCTTTCAGATAGTTCCAGGGTGGAGCAAGAGGTTTCACTTTAATAGTGATTTCTCTAAACACGCATCATCTCCAACTTTTAACTCAGCCTAGCTTTCTTCACCAAACTGTGCATTATCTGATCTCCCTCATCATAAAGCAGACTAAGAGTAGTGGCCGTAACCATGCCACAGCTAGGAAGTTTTCCAATTCCTCATTCAAGTTTTCAGGACACTGGATGCTGTATTCTTCTGTAGACTGTTACATATTAGCTTCTAGCCAGTGGCCAATAGGATTTTGTTCCCCTATGCAACTGTAGGAGCTATCACAGCACTGTCTGCATTTCTTAGCATTCTGGTCTCCCAAACTCTCACCAGAGTGGCCCATTTATTTCTACTTATAGCAGGTTGTAGCCCCAAGTGTTCACCATGAAAACCAGTACCAAAAGTCCACGAATAACATGGTCAGGCTTATCACAGTATCAGCTCCACTCCTCAGAACCATTTTTTCAATATTAGGTACTTTTCCTGTTGCTAGGACAAAATGAAAAACCAACTAAAGGAAAGGAGGGTTTATTTTGGTTTGTGTTATAGGTTACAGGTGGTCATACAAGGAAAGGTGGTTTGAGTTCTGATAGCAGGAATGGGAGACACTCCGTCCTCAGTCAGGAGTCAAAGAGAGATAGATCTTGGTGCTTGGCTTATTTTCTCCTTTTTCTTTTGATTCAGTCTGGTACCCCAGCCTATGGGATTATGCCACCCACATTTGGAAAGTCTTCCCTCTTAAATTCACCGTAACCTTCAAAAATGTCTGTGTGCTTCTAAATCCATCCAAGTTGAAAATCCCTATTAACCATTACACCGGATTTGAGTAATAAATACAAATTAACTTGGCTTATGAAACCCATTAAAATATGGGAAAAGCTAAAGTCATTTCTTTAAAAGGACATTGAAAACAGAATAGGACAAGAAGATAAAGATGGTGGCTCCCAGGGTGGAAAGTATGTTCTGAGCAGCTAAGCAAAATTGGGGGAGGGGCACTTAGGGGCCTACAAGTGCATTGGGAAGTGCCAGAAGTGGTCCCAGGGCAGTTAGAGCCTTCCAACTGCAATTCAGCATGCAGACATGGCCTGAGGACATCAAGAGACAGCAGGGATAACCCTGGTGTCAGCTGAGCCTCCCTCTCACTGTACCCAGGTACAGACCTTGACTGCTGGCTCGGGGACCCATGGCAGACCACTGGTAGCATGCAGTGGTTCTGTGAGCACATTTCACCAGCTGGGTGACTACAGCTGCACAGCAGTGGAGGCATTATGACCTTCCAACCCACAGGACGGGGAGTGCCTGGGGCCTATGGGGTGTGGGTTCTTCAGGCCTGGGGGGTTCAGGCTGGCTTAGGTGTTGCAAGGCCCTAGCCATTGAGCTATTTGCTGGTTGGGTGAGGGGTGCTGGTCTGTCTGGTGCTAGGATAGAGGTGAGACTTTGGAGCCTAAACTAGCCACACCTGTACACCAATTAAGAACTCAACAATTGATGGGAAGAATATAACCAAAATCAATTGTAAACTCAATAAAGGAACACCTAAGCTTCACAATAGAATCACAACCATTAAAAGTAACACAAATGCCTAAAGCTCAATGAAAAAAAAATAATATAAAAAACTCAAATGGACCTCCAACAAATACTAATAGCCCTATTGAAGAACCTTATAGTGAAGACTCCTTAGCTATTTTCAAGATACAGCTCTTAGAAGAACAATTATAAATATGATTAGATAAGGAGTTGAAGGAATTTAAAGAGCATATAAACAAAGAAGTCAGGGACCTAAAAGAAGATAGGGATAAATTGAAAGAGGACAATGATAAACTTGAGAAGGAATTACAAAAGATATAGAGGCATTGAAGAAAATTCAAGTTGAAATGAAAAAGGAAATGTAACAATCCACAAACCACTTGGAAAGGATGGGAGAAAGTGTCAATAACAGATGAAGTAGAAAATAGAATATCGCTGGGCGTGGTGACGCACACCTTTAATCCTCGCACTTGGGAGGCAGAGGCAGGCAGATCTTTGTGAGTTCAAGGCCAGCCTAGTCTACAGAGTGAGTTACAGGACAGCTGGGGCTACAGGGAGACCCTGTCTCAAAAAGACCAAAAAAAAAAAAAAAAAAGAAAAGAAAATAGAATATCAAGACTAGAAGACAATATGGAAGAACTGGATCAATCAAGTAAAGACTATGAAAAGTTAAAAAAAACACACAAGAATGCAATAACCAGGAATTGTGGGACACTATGAAAAGACCAAACTTACTGTGGTGGTTTGGATGAGTGTCCCCCATAGGCTCTAGGTATTCAGACATTTGTCTCCAGTTGGTGGTGCTGTTTTTGGAGGTCTTGGAGGGTGTGGCCGTGCTAGAGGAGGTGTGTCACTGGCGGCAGGCTTAGTGAGTTTTAACAAGCCTCGTGGTGTACAGTCGCCCTCTCTCTGCTTCCTGTGCTCTTTGCGAGATGTGACCCTCGGTTTGCTGCTCCAGATCCAGCCGCCATGCCTCCTGCCGCAATGGACTCTAGTTCCCTGGAACCGCCAATCGTAAGCTCAAATAAACTCTTCCTTTTACAAGTTCCTTGGTCATGGTGCTTTATCACAGCAACACAAAAGTGACCAATACAGTTATTGGTACCAGAAGTGAGGTGTTGGCTGTGAAGAACCTGACAATGTGTATGTTTGGAGAAGTGTGGAAGACTTTGGAACTTTGGGCTGGAAAGGCTGTTGACTATTGTAAGCAGAGCTTAAAGGGCCATTCTAGTGGAGGCCTGCAAGAAAGCATGGCTGCAAAAGATGGGTTCCAGGGGAAAATAAAGACTTAGGCAGCAACTGGGATATTTTGATAAAGAGTCTGACAGCAGTTTGCCCACAGCCCAAATGCTTGCCTGATGGTAAGTTGAAAAGCAATGGACTGATGTCTTTGGCGGAGGATATTTCAAGACAGCCTAACGTAGAAATGGTGGCATGGCTTTTAATGGTGAATATGTGCAGATCTACAGTGAAGAAGAGCAGGACGAGGCAGAAAGAAATGAGAAGTACCAGTTTGGATCTTGAAAACTGCACTCAGAGAGATTAAAGGTTGGGGCTCAGGGCCTTGGAAGAGAGTTTCCTTTTGGTTTTTTTAATATTGTTTTTTTTTTATTTTTTTATTTCATTTCTATATGTGTACAAGTGTACTGTCTGCATGCAAGGTCTGTGCAACCCGTGATCGTCATGCCGCGGAGAGTCGAGAAGAGGGTCCTCGGATTCCCCTTGGAGCTGGAGTTCTCTTGGAATTGAGGAAGGTTTCAGTACGGCTCTCCGGCCGCCATGTGCGGTGCTGGGTTTCCTTTGATAGATAATGAGATTAAAGTGATTATAGGAGGCCTTGAGATTTACAAGCAAGCAATCATACCTTCAGGGCAGAGACCACACCCAGCTAATCCTACAGCAAGTCCAGGGCAGAGAAAGTTGCAAATGTGGTTGAAAAGGCAGGGTCCATCCCAAACTTGCAGCAGCCAAACTCGGCAGTTTCATTCACGTGTGCTGGCTTTAGAGACATGACGTTTGCAAGAGTGAATGGGGTCATCGTTCTTTCCTCCACCAGTTTCAGAGAGCTGCCAAGGTCAGGCAGGAGCCAGCAGGGGTGTCCCTCATAAAGAAGGCCCTGACAGGCCATTGCATGAAAGCTGTGAATTGTGAAGCTGGCTGGCAGCGGAGACCCCAAGAAGCATTCGAGATGCCAGACCTGTGAGATATTTGCCAAGGTAGAGCTGCATACAGGGAGTAGGTACCAGCCTAAGGAAGAGATGTGGTGGCGTGAAGCAAAGCTGGAAGAGCTGAGCAGGCTAAGCCTTTGGAAGTCAAGTCCAGAGGTTGACTATGTGGAGCTACTGGACTTGGGAGTTTGCCGTGCTGGTTTTCAGTTCTTGTTTTGGTCCAGTATTTCCTCACTATGCCTCTATTCCTCCCTTTTGGAATGGGAATGTGTATTTGGTTCCACTGTACATTGGGAGTATGTAATTTGTCTTTTGATTTTACAGGAGCTTACAGTTTAGGAGATTGGCCTGAGTCTCAGAAGAGACCTTGGACTGTGGACTTTTGAATGGCATTGAAACTGGTAAAGACTATGGGGACTTTTAAGGTTGAACTAAATGCATTTTGCATTTTATATGGTCAGGAGCCTGTGGGGGCCAGGGAGTGGAATGTGGTGGTTTGGATGAGTGACCCCCATAGGCTCTAGGTATTCAGACATTTGTCTCCAGTTGGTGGCGCTGTTTTTGGAGGTCTTGGAGGGTGTGGCCTTGCTAGAGGAAGTGTGTCACTGGGGGCAGGCTTAGTGAGTTTTAACAAGCCTCGTAGTGTACAGTCGCCCTCTCTCTGTTTCCTGTGCTCTTTGCGAGATGTGACCCTCGGTTTGCTGCTCCAGATCCAGCTGCCACACCTCCCACCACAATGGACTCTAGTTCCCTGGAACTGCCAATCGTAAGCTCAAATAAACTCTTCCTTTTATAAGTTTTTTGGTCATGGTGCTTTATCACAGCAACAGAAAAGTGACTAATACACTTACCAATCATAGGGAAAGAAGAGGAAGAAGAGTCACAGGATAATGGTATTGCACAGATTTTCAACAGAAATGTAGAGGAAAAATTTTCCCAAACTATACAGATACCTATACGAATACAAGAAGCACCTAGAAAACCAAGTAGACTGAAACAGAAAAGAAATTCCCCACACCAGAGCATAGTACAAACACTCGACGTCCAAAGCAAAGAGAAGATGCTGAGGGTGGCAAAAGAAAAACAATCCACTTATAAGGGAATTATAGATGATTTTTCATTGCAAACAATGAAAGCCAGAAGTGATTGGTCTAAAGTATTCCCAGTTCTAAATGACTATAGATGTCAACCCAGAATATTTACCCAGCAAAAATGTCTATTATAATTGAAGGAGAAAGGAAAATGTTCCATGACTGTATCAGTTACTTTCTGTTGCTGTGATAAAACCATCATGACCAAGGGAACTTATAAAAGGAATAATTTATTTTGAGCTTCTAGGGGATTAGAGTCCATTGTGGTGGGGAGGCATGGTGGCAAGAGCTGGAGCAGAAAGCCAAGGTTCACATCTCCAAGTGGGCACAGGAAGCAGAGAGAGAGAGCAACTGGAGACTGGCAAGGCATTTTGAGCTCTCTAAGCCCACCCCTAGTGACGTACTTCCTTTAGCATGGCCACACCTTCTATGACCTCCCCAAACAGCACCACCAACTGGGAATAAAATGTCTGAGTACTTGAAGCTTATGGGGAACATTCTCATTCAAACTACCATAATGATATAAATAAGTTGAAATAATTCTTGTCCAGAATTCATCCCTTGAAAGATTATTTGAAGCAATATAAAGAGCAGAGAGAGAGGGTAGGGACAACTATAACCAACCAGCACCAGGAAATAAATGATCTACTATGGACATAAAAACCTAGAGCAAGAATGCACCAGAAATCAAAATGATTGAAAGTAATATAATTCTCCAAATAATCCCAATAAATATCAATGGATTGAATTCTCCAATCAAGAGTCATAGAATGGATTAAGAAATAAAACCCATCTTTTTGTTGCCTGCAATAAACCCATCTCCCCTTTAAAGACAAGCATTATATCAAGGCGAAAGAATGGAAAAAAATAATACAAGCAAATGGCACTAAGAAACAAGCAGGAGTTGCTATTCTAATATCAGATAAAATAGACTTCAAACTGAAACTAATCAGAAGAGATGAAGAGGGTCATTTCATTTGTATCAAAGGAACAATTAACTAAGAAGATATCACAATCATTAATTTATATGTACCAAATTCAGGTGCACTGAACTTCATAAACACAATTTTACAGGACTTTAAGGTACAGGTTGACTCTACCACATTAGTAGCAGAGGACTTTAATACCCCACTATGTCCATTATACAGGTCAACTGGATAAAGAATAAAGAGAGTCATCTGAACTGAACAATATGATACACCAAATAATGGAATCACAAAGATATAATATCATTTCAATGCTCTACTAACCACATATGGCCTCTTCCTACTTAATGGTTACACTCCTTTGAAACTTGAGGCAAGGTTTTTGGCAATCTGCCCACTGATAAATAAATGGCCACCTATGCTAAGATTGATAAATCACAATAGGGTTCTTGACCCTCAAGGATAGTAGTTAATTCTAAGTAATGATTATTTCTGCCCCAGGGAACTATTTATTTTGGACTTTAGTTATGTTTTATATGTAAGATATTTGACCACTAAGCAAAACATCTTCGGAGTGAATAGACAGGCTTTTTGCTAAACCCATGTAAAACATCTCTGAACATCTGGAGAAATTTGGTCATCTAGAACCTACCCAAGACTTCCAAGGATGCTTCAAAGTTTTTATTTTATAATGGTATATTTAAGATAACTATAACATCTATATAAATGGGTATAAATATTGAATATATCATAAATTATAATAACTAGGGGCAAATCTCTCCAGACATGTTATTTACTTTCAAGGCATTAACTAAAACCTTTCTGTATAAGATTAGAATGGATGGCTATCTCCAGAACAGAAAATAGTAACATGTTTAAGCTAGTCAGTGATATGGAATTGTTGTTAATTTTCAACCCACCCCTGACTTGTACTGGAGTCCCAGTTATAGCTACTAGATTAAATGGATACAAATGTTCTCCATGTTTCCCTCTTTTATACAAATGATAATTCTGACATTTCTTTTCCATATAACAAGATAATTTGGCTCAGGAAAAGCTGGCTTCTACCATATTGAACCAGCCGTATGCAGTCCAGAGAGAGACAGTCTAAAAGGGCATGACAAACCCCATCAGCTTGGTTTCTGTTTATTTATGTGAAACAACTTCTGCCTTCTTGAAAACTATAAATCAAGATTTAGTGGTCTAGGAAACAGAGAGGCTGCTCAGAATGTAGTGACAATTACCAAAACAGAGGGGGAAGGAATACTCTTCCTCTCCCTAGGATGCAACTTTGCCCTACAGTTAAATAAAAAGCATTGGTAGAAAAAGGCTTCAGCACCATCTCTAGGCTGCCCTACCAGGAGCTGTCAGATGTCTCCTCCAGGGAGCTATTCATTTTGGCATTTAGTTATGTTTTATATGTAAGACATTTGACCACTAAGCAAAACATCTTTGGAGTAAACAGTCAGGCTTTTTGCCAAACCCATGTACAACATCTCTGAACATCTGGAGAGGTTTGGTCATCTAGAACCTACTCAAAACTTGCAAAGATATTCAAAGTTTATACTTTATAGTGGTATATTTCAAAATAACTGTTCCATTTATACACGGGTATAAATAATGAATATTTCATAAATTATAATAACTAGGGGCAAATCTCTCAGGACATGTTGGCATTAATTAAAAGTCTCCTGTATAAGATTAAAATGGATGTCTATTTCCAGAATAGAAAACAGTAACATGCTCAACCTAATTAAGGATACAGAATTGTTGTTAATTTTCAATCTATTCCTGACTTGTACTGAAATCTCAGTTACAACTATTAGATTAAATGGAGACAAATATTCTCCATGTTTTCCCCTATTATGCAAATGATAATTCTGACATTATTTTCCACGTAGCAATACTATTTGGCCCAGGAAAAGCTGGGTTCTACTTCCTTGAACCAGCAGTATGCAGTCCAGAGCTAGAAAGTCTGAAAGGGTGTAATAAACCCCTTCAGCTGGGTTCCTGTTTATAGGTATGCAATACAACTCCAGCCTTCTGGAAAACTATAAACCTGGATTTAGGGTCTGGGAAACAAGAGAGACTCCTCTGATTGTAGTGACAGTTACAAAAAGAGAGGGTAAGGAATACACCTCCTCCTTCTAGGATGCAATTTTGCCCTATAGTTAAAAAAAAAAAAAGCATTGGTAGATAAAAGCTTCATTGCCAGTTCTCGGCTGCCCTACCAGGAGCTGTTGGCCAGAAAGACTTTAAAATCCCCAAGAACAAAGGCCATTAGCCTATAACTTTGGGTGGACATAAGAAATAAACAGTAAGACCCTATCGCTGAAGACACAGCCTGATAAGAGCATGAAAAAAATGATGCTGCAACCCTGCATTAAAATCAAAAGCTGATCTTCATGGTGTCAGAGAGCACTATACAAACTGCTGGAAAAAATGGTCTCTGAAGCTTTACTACAGACTTCTTGTGCTACACTTTTACTTGCCAAGGAAGACATAGTGCAATAGTGGCAGCCTGATAATGTACACCTGAAAAGAAAAAAAAAAAAATCCCAATTCACTCTATGGCCTGCTTCAGTAGGCTCTGTTCATCCCTTTGTCAAATATTTATAGTGCCCCAACCAAAATATTATCTAAGCACATATGTCTGTGCACATAGAGTAACTTGTCATAATCTTTAATATTTGATACTATTTGTGTTTTGTTACTAGAATTTAAAGGAGATTATTAAATGACCAACCAGTCCATTGCAAACAGAACTTGGACAGTCACAAGAGTTTGACATGCCACCTCAGAAAAAACAAAAAACAAACAAAAAACCCCCTCTATCCTCTATCTCTAAATTTCTGACACACTCCCCTCAAAGCCCAGGGACTCTCTTGGAAGAGGTTGGTGCATCATATTGTATGGGCCAAGGAGGGGGGATGAATTGTGAGAGCACAGCAAAAATGGACTGGATTTTTCTTTTCTTTTCTCTTTTTTCTTTTTTAATTTGATCAACATGTTTGTTCAAGCAAATCTTTTCCATTGGATTTGGAAACCCTGGGTTGTCCAAAAACTGAACCCAGATGTTAACTAATTGGATTTATATGAACACTCCTTATGTTTATTGCATATGTGTACTTACTGGTTAAATAAAAAATAAATTATAGCTGGGCTTGGTGGCGCACTCCTTTAATCCTAGCACTTGGGAGGCAGAGGAAGACAGAGGCAGGCAGAGTCAGGTGGATCTCTGTGAGTTCAAGGCCAGCCTGGTTTATTGAGTGAGTTCCTGGCCAGCTGGGGCTACAGGGAGACCCTGTCTCAAAAAGACTAAAAAAAATTAATTAAATTAATTAATTAAAAAGAAAAAGAAAGAAATTCATTCTAGCCTTATTAAAGATCCCTCAACTCAGATAACAAAACAATGATTCAAAGGGATCAGCCCAATTTGAGACTGGATTAAAATAGAGTGGATTACCCACATGGTCCAGAACATAATGTGAGCATAATAAATTTAGAGCTTGAGTCTTTTTGTGTGCTAAATTATGAAAATAAATTATGTTAAACATCTAGGGAAGAGTGTGTACATATAAATAAGACATGATTCTCATGGTTGATTCTTATTAATTAACTGCTTTTTATCTTTGTAAGCAAAATTCATTCTATCCTTCATTCTGGGAGATATTTTTAAATTCTTTCCTTACAGTAAAACTTAGAGGAATACTTTACCTGTGTGACTTGCACTGCAAAGGACTGAATCAGGACAAAGGCAAGAAAGGATGAAGAAAGTGGCACCACACAGTAATCCATGACAGGAGAAATAATCACTGTGCTTTCACCCTTGGGTAGAGGCACTAAGTGGTGCATGTAAAATATGCTTTAGTAAGGATATAATAATTTATAATAGCTATTTTTTAAAATAGCCTCAAAAAACAACATTTCTGGACTAAACAGACAACTTCAGTTGTTTAGCCATACTGGATAAGTTAAGGTACCTCCCAGCCTGTGCTCTAGCATAGCTCAGTGGTTATTTTTGGTCAGAAGAATTATTTATTAGGTTCTGAAAGCCACGTAGGAGCCTGGTGTTTAAAACCCCTTAGAAGGCAGATTATTTGGCTGGAGTGATATAAACTGGAACAAAAGGCAGCCACTATTCCTACCGCTGTGGTGTGGGCTCATTGGATTCTATGGTTCAGTGACTCATATCTGAACAGTATGAAACTTTATCACAAAGACTTTTATTCTGCGTTAAACCTTCAGATGAAAAGTAATTTAGTTCATATGCTGCAGTGATGCAAATCAAAACCCATAACATTTTATTAATTGCTAAAAGCAGACAGGATTTCAGAAGCATGAAAATAATTGCACAGAGCTATAGAAATAGAAGATCTGAAGACCAGAACTGGAAGGATGCCCAGCATTTTGGAAGTAATGGGTCTGCTTATACATAATTTGGTGAATGTAATTTTGATGATGTGAAATCAGCATAAGGACTTAAAATGTCCTAAAAATCATTTTGTATATATTGTGGTTTGAATGTGTTTGAATATATGGTGGCACTGCTTTGGAAGACTGTGGAACTTCAAGGAGGTGCAGACCCACTGGAGGAAGTGGATCACCAGGAGCAGGTTTTGAGGTTTTGTAGCCTAGCCCCACTCGTCTGCTCTCTGCTTTTTGACTGCAGAGGCTAGGTAGTCAACCACCTCAACCTCCTGCCAGCATGGCTTCCCAGCCATGAAGGACTATAACCCCTTAAGCTGTAAGCAAAAATAAACCTTCCTTTTTAAAAATTTGCATCTTGTCAGGTATTTAGTCATAACCATGAGAAATATAACTAATACAGCTTGTCAACTCATATCCTGACATTGTGTACGTACCTGTTAACCTTTTCTCATTCACAGTGAAAGCTGATTTTATTCATGTTTGGCTAATAAACTGACCCTCTATCATTCTGGGCATAATGTCATTCTGGTTGCTAAGGTCTTTCTCATAATTAGTAAGCTCTATCCAGAAAAGCTAAGGAGCTGTGTAGACATAAATAGTGTCTACCATAGTAGACAGCATGAAAGACTTCAAAAATGAGAAAACAACTCAAATGTCAACTCTGACTTTCTTGGTCAAAACAAGGCTCATAAATATCAAAATAGTTGCCAGTATAACAATGAATCATATATAATACATATCTGATGTCCCTCTAATCAAATGAACATAATGGGGTGTTCAGGATTTCCATGAATGACAGAAACTTTTAGGGCTACAGTGGGAACCACCACAGTGTGGCTAAAAGACATAGCAATATTTGCAAAATTATACACAGTCCAACATTATCAAAACTTACACATGCAGGAATTAGAGTGGGGTTGCTGGGAGCGGGAGGAGGACCAAGAAGGAGGAAAGTTGCTTAAGGAATCACTGTTTCTACTTTGAAGATGAAAAGAGCTCTAGAAACTGCCTGCATGAATATGCTTGATACTACTCAGCTACAGGACAGTAAATGTTATGTCAGGTGTATTCCTACTGGAGATAAGAATAGTTGTTGGCACTACTGTCATTGACTCCATACACAGTGGCACTGACCTGTGGTCAGTCATTTTTTTCTGTTCAAATACATTGACAGTTACTGCAAGGGAGGATGGCAGCAGTCTGAAGAACAAAGATTAAAAAAAAGTGTGTCTTGGGGAAATGCACAAACTTGAAAAAGTATTGAATTGAAGGAAAAGAGCAAATGGATAGAGAAATGTTGATAATGCAAGATATTGAAGTGTGTGAAATATGTTTATAGTTTGCAATTAAAACCTGGCATCTCCTTGTTTCTTGATGTCTTTAATCTTTCAATGTATACATATCAAATGGAGGATTCAATGAAGTATTTGAGGGCCTCCAGCTTTCCATAGTACTAAGATTGCTAAAGAAAGGTCTTGCGGTTCAAAGTCCTTTTTATTCATCTGACTGGAACTCTGCTACCACTGAAATACAGAATGTTTTATTAATAGTTCAGATGTGCGAGATGCATTATTCTTGCACTTCATATTTCTATTGGCCAAACGAATCACTAATGTGATTTTATGACTAAATGGTGGATGGTATTTCCCATGATACTGCTGGGAGTAAAGAATATAAATTCCAATATTGGGGCCTGAATTTCATTAGGCCTCTTCACAGTTTGTACATAGTTTCATGTGGAAGCTTATATATCCTTCCAGTCCAGATCCCAAGGTCCTCTGGGCTGTGCAGAGGCCAAGTCATGCAGTGCGAAAGTGACTATCTGACTTTAAGTTTATTTTTATTGTGCATGTGTCTGTGCATGATGTATATGTATATGCTTGGAAGTCCGTTCACACAGCTGCCAGTGCATATAGAAGTCAGGGACAAACAGGTTTCAATCCTTGGCAATCACAGTTTTTGAGCCAATCTCTGTTTTCTCTTTTGACCTCTATGTCTGCCAGGCTAGCTGGCTCTCAAGCTTCCGGGCATTCTCGTGTCTCTGGCTAATATCTCTCTTGGGGGAAAAAGGGATTATAGATGCAGGCTACCATGCTTGGATTTCCATGGATTCTGAAAATTTCAACTCAGGACCTCACTCCTGCATGGCAAGTGCTTTAGCCACTGGGGTGATCTCATTAGTCCTCTCTGCTCTTCAAGGAACACTGGGCTAAAACCATATATTTTGTAACATAACGTCTATATATTTTATGTAGAGAAAATATTAGTGGGCTTTAAAAATTGCATTTATTTATTAATTATTTGTGTGTGTGTGTGTGTGTGTGTGCGTGTGTGTACATGTTCAAGGGCCACAGCATGAATATGGAAATAAGAGTACAATGTATGTTAGTTCTCCCCTTCCACAATGTGAGTCCTGGGAATTGAACCCAAGTTGTCGGGCTTGGCTGCAAGGGCCTTTGCATACTGGGCCATCTCATTAGCCCAAATGCCATTTTAAGATGTTGCATATTTCTAAATGTTTTAAACATGCTTGGCCCAAAGATGAGCAATATTTGAAAGGTAGCAATTCAGATATTTCAATATTCTAAATAAGCTTATTTCTTCATGCATTTAACTCATTTGTACCATGAAAATACTTTCTTTTCTCACAATTATCTTCATTTAATTTACTGGAGATTAAAATTAATTGGTTTCTGTTTTCCTTACTTACTAAAAACAAATACCAAACAAACAAACAAAAAACAATTATCAACAAACTTGTGGATATTGAATGAGTTGAGTCCTGTGGGTCAGACGGAGGGTGGAAATTTCCTGAGAGCAGTGCTGATCTCTGCAAGACAGTCCATGCTCTCCTCTCATTTTTCACTCTAGAAGAATCTGACATATGCTCCTTGTGTTGCTAAATTACACATTTCTTTTCCACTCTAGTTAAGGTATTTCACTTATTTGTCGTTTCTAATATCCTAGTTAAATTTATGCCATTTTCTTCCCTTTTTCACTATGACTGATAGTATAGTTCTTGATTGCTAGTGGGAAAAATGATTCTGCCCTCCAAAGAAAGAATGAAGACCTAATCAACAGAGAATCCTGTAAGAATGGGGCATTCTCTTTAGACAGGAGCGACTGTCCATAAACTAGAGCATGTGTGGAGAAACTTCCTTAAGTTTCTGCCAGTTGATTAACTTGTAAAAGCTAAGATCAACTGACAAATTCAATTATGCATTCAAATTATATTTCCAAATTGGCTTAATTTTTTAAAGTGATGAATGAACCTTAGGGGGAAAATTCCATTACAATACAAACAAGCAGAAATTGAATCTCAGCATTAAAACATGATGCCTGTGCACCCAGAAATCCTTTTTTTTTATTCATAGGATTGGTTTAATGAGCAGAAGTATCTGGTTTATAGGTCAGCCATGACATTTACTTTCTAGGAAGGGAAAGATGGTTGGGATCCAGAAAAGAAAGTGATGATGGCTCAGAGAGAAAACAATGAAATTCCTCTGAGGTTTCCATGCTAGCAGTGGAGACCTTAGACAGAGCACTGTTTGTCTGCAAACTGTCTCTCAAGGTACAGAATTTGTTAATTGACTGCATGGTTGGAATGATTCGGAAAGAAGCTGTGGTTGATTGCACATTTCTGAGTTAGAGTTTTACACTGTTGCATAGTGATAAGTAATATGTTGTTAAACATCTGCCCCCTCTGGAGACTTAATGTACCATAGCCAGGAAAAAGAGGGAGAAACACTTCTCATATATTCTCCTATTAAAGTCTGAACCGCTGTCAGCAGCTGAATACAGTAAATCTCAATTTTATGGGATAGCTTGGAACCAACACTGCTACATAAAAATTGATTTTTACACAAAATGGAAATTAGCCATTTTTCCTACAAATGTTATTGAAAAAATAGTCTGTTTGACTAATGATAGATGATAAAGCATACAACCATTTCCCCTCTTTTCTTTCTATATTGATAAATTAGCAAAACATAAAATTTTCAATAAAAATTACATTTGAACTCATATTATTTAAATCTTCTTTACTAGTAAGTCACTTTCATTTGTCAAAAATGGCATGGCCAATTGAATTTTTGCTCTATTAACAAACTATGGATTACATTTTATTACTTTTCCTTATTCAAATGTTACCTGTATTGATCAATTATTGAAAGGATGCAGGGAAGGAAAACACCCAACTAGACATCTTTAAGACAACTCTGAAGGAAGATACAAAATGGGAACCTTGGGAGATAGTGGAGCTTCTTATGCATCACCTTTAAGTATTTGCTTTCTACTAGACTATTGCAGATAAAAAAAAAGTTAAAACATACAAAAAACACCTCAGAAAAATACACAGCAAGTCTGAGGAGGCTAGGTTTGAATGCTAGACCCCATAGTCAAAAAGTCTTGTGAATTTCTTCATAGAGGAGTCAATGGGGAATATTCTTCATAGAAATAGTTAAAATCAAGAAATTAGACATGAATGTTCATGGCTATATACTGGGAACAGATCAAAAGTGACACTTGTCTGCTCATCAACGGAGGAATGAATGAACAAAATGTAGCAATTTGATAGGATATATGGGAAGGAAAAGAAATTCAACACTCATACAGGCTACAACATAAATAAATCATGAAAATACTATGCTAAGACAAAGAAGCAGTCACAATAGACACTGAATTTTATTATAGTTATTGAAAATACCTGGCATAGCAAAGTCCACAGAGATAGAAGGGAGATTTGTCCTTGTCAAGGGCTGAGGAAAGTGACAGATGGAAAGTGATTGGTAATGGGCATGGGCCTTCTTTTCACAGTAGAAAAAAATAATCTAAACTTAGCTTGTTTTGATGGTTGTGCAACTGTGATTATACTAGAAACTGGAAAGCATCAAACTGTACCCTTAAAGTGGATGAATTTTAAGTATCCAAATTATGCTTTAACAAGATGTTAAAAACGACAATGTGAAGTGATTCGGTGCTACATGCTACAATGATCCTCTGTTTCCCTTTGTTTTAAGATGTTGAATAAATCAGTCCTCAGGTACAAAAATCACATAATTCAGATGGTTCCTGAATAAGTCTGAGAATCACATCTCCTCTAGAATTCTGGGAGGAGCATCTCTTCTCATTGTCTTTTCATATACTCTCCTATTAAATTTATGGCCCTGACACCAGTCTGAGTGCAGGTAATCTCAGTTTTAGTGGAATATTTTGGAACAAATACAAATGTCCAAGAGAGAGGCAGAATGTCCCATCCAGTGGGCAGATCAGCAGTGTGCAAAACTCTCAGATTTCTGATTCCCTTGAATTTACAATAACTTAATTAGGCCTTGGATGGGGGGGGAATCTAGCCTCTTAATAGCAGGGATTTCCTTTTTAATACAATGTGGCAAGATTAGTGTTGTACCTTTCAGGGGAGATTTTATGATACCCTAAAATATGTCTATGGATTTAAATATTTATCATTATCAGAATTACTGGCATCTTCATTCTGGAACTGTTTTAAAATGTTGTGATATTCCCTCCTGGATACTGGTAATAAGTCATGGAAGTTGCATTTAAGATTTGGGTTATGCCAACATTATTTTAACTCAATTAATCACATTGTTTTGATTTACTGGGGTTCAAAAATCTGTTTAGCTTCTCCAAGAGAGGACTTAAAATTACTTTGATGATACCTGTGCAGTTCATTCTGTATTTTACATATTCTTTTTGGGTATCAAAAGTTGTCTTAGTGTCTCAGAGTCGTTGGGTAGAGGAAATAGGAACGGTTCACAACGAGTATTTGGAAGACTTGGGAGCAAAAGTGGGCGGCTCCAGCCTTGCCTGGGCCTCAGCTTCTGCAGTTGAGCTCCTATTCGACAAAGAGCACAGGAAGAAGTCAGGGGACCTATCCCCAGATGGCTAATGACATGAAGTACAACACAGAATTTTCCCCCTACATCAGCCACCTGTGCGGGAGGAGAAGCCCAGACGGCATTAAGGCCTTTTCCAGGATGGAAGACCTCACTCACCATCGAGGGTCAGAGTGGTGCCCCTATGCCAGAAGTCTGCTTTGCATGACTTTGTCTGCCTCCCTGTCCAAGGGCTGATTCCTGATTAAGTCTTTACCCAAGCGTGGGAGCCAATGGTGAAGTTCCGCGCAGCATGGTTAACAGGACCGACCAGACTGCTGAGCTGGATATCTTACACATGGTGCTGACCATCAAGTGTGTGCGGATCTGCCCTGACCCCAAGTTTGTGCTCAGGGAGGAGGCAGGCTGTCTGCTCTTGGCGAAGTACAAACTAGTATGTATGCCGCCTCAGTCTCTGCTTCTGGAAATCTATCTTGAACTTCGGCCCCCGCACCAGGAGCACTGAGAAAGCCCAGCCCTATTTGTTCCGTGGCTTTGCAGCCTCCAACACTGAACCCTTGGGCATTGGGGGCCTGGGCAGGGCCAACAGTTTTCTGATCTAGAAACGTGACCATGAGATCATAAGAAGTTGGCAACCAGGAAAAAGGAAAACCAGGAATCCGGCTCTGACACTGGTGTAAAAGCTTTTCCTCCCTCCCTTTCTACCAGCCTCCTTTCACTCTCTATTTAACTTATAGTTAGGAAGGGAGAGGGGGGTAGGACCTGAACATTTTAGATAAAGTTGGAAAAGTATAAAAAGTTTAAGACACTAAGAAAAAGTATCCTTACAGAAAGTAACACCCGTAAAGAGTAATGATCATCCACCAGAATGTAATCTGTGAGTTAATTTTTCAAGTTTTCAAAAAATTCATATGAAAACTCTGAAAGGTTTTTTTTAAATCCCATTTTATTGAACAAGAGGCTTATGTTTAAAATAGTGAGAAAAAAAATAGTGAGAAAGTGATAGACAAGACCTCAATACTTCATGTGTGTGGAATAGGTCTAAACTTTTTAGAAAATAGGAATTCTATCTGCTCTAATACTTGTGAGAAACCCTTATACGAGATAGCACTCCTTCATCCATCATGTCATTCATTTATGCATGCATCATTCAGCAGTTATTTATGGAGGGACTATCACAGGCCAGAGGCTGTCCTTGGCACTGAAAATTTAGAAGAGGACAAGCACAGACAGAATTCCTGACCTGGAATTTATCCCCTTGCAAGGAAGATGGCAATAAATAAATGTAAGATGTATTTGATAACATAAGTGTTATGAGAAAAATACAGTAGGAAAGATGAAATCAGGCTAACAAGGGAAGAGAAGTCTAAGCAGAGGGCAGAGCAGGTGCTGAGCCTGAAGACTGGTGTGCAGGTGCATGCTCAACAGGTTCTCAGAGAGTTAACAGGGCCACACGATAAAGAGGATGTAGGTGGTGAACTGAAAGCTTAACTCAGTGACTTAGGAAGCCGACAGGCATGTCAAGAGGGGATAGCATCAGAACAGATGGGTCATGTGATAGTAATGTGGGACAGGACATGTTCCTGAGGGCCTGCTTACTGCTCTATGATCGCATCTGGCCTTCTCAGATCCTGGCCGTTTTCAGTGCTCCCACGCCCATCTTGGACACAGGTATTTCTTGCTCTTCTCATTTGTACAGCTCTCCCTTGGTTCTTTGGGTGCTTGTGTAGAGACTATATCAAAGGTTGTTCAGGAACTAAAGGAACCTAAGGTGGACAGTATTCTGTAGCTCCCAAACCAGTGTGCAACAGATATGGGCAGAACACAGAGGAATATACATCAGCTAAAAGTCAGGTTCCTGGACCTTGAACCTGATCAGGAAGCCATGTGTGAGCATTATACTGGCCTCCAGATTCGGTGTACTCTCTGTGGTTTAGTGTTTACTACTTTTGTTGTCAGTAGACTATATATATATATATATATATATATATATATATATCATCTCACAGAGGTTTGCCTGCTTTTGCCTCCTGAGTGCTAGAATTAAAGGCATGAGTCATCATGCCTGGCTGTCAGTAGACCTTAAATCCCTAGACTCAGAAAAGAATGAATAAAAAGAAAATCTAATAACCTGGTAGGAAAGAATCAAGGAATAGTCCCCACAAAAGATTTCACTTATAGACAGTGCTCTCATTTTTAGAAAGAAATATGTCATGGGATGACTTCAGTGCAATTTCCCCAATAACTCTATTTAATGTATATGGTACTGGAGTATATTAGCTTTAAATGGAATCTAGATGTTATATCTTCCTTTTGGTTTGGTGGGAAAGTAAAGAGAAAGGGAAGCGAGATGAAGGAAAGGATAGCAGTGGCAGTTGGTTGAAGCTCATTAGAAGTGATAAGGGGTGGGGGTTGATGTGTTGAGCTGTTGTCTCTCAGCCTATAGGAAGATTTATTGTCAGCTCTGGTTGTGCATATCAATGTCTCTTATCTAGTGATGTTGCTTTGGGTAGAAGTCAATAATGGTATCAAGACAGCTGGTCTCATTGAGAGTAGGCAAGTCCCTGAGTTCAACCTTTCCTAGGATTTGCCTACAAAGTGAACTAGGGAAGCATGGGCTCCTGAAAATAAAAGATGATCAGAGCTCAAGGCTGACTCTCCAGTCTTGGAAAAACAGGGAGGGTGAGATGAGAGACAGGAAGGTAGCATGCAGAGCAAGTTGCTGTAATTAGGTCCAGGGCATACCTTCTCCTTCAGCTTTTGCTCCATCCCTTTCCAAATGGTGGGACAAACACTATGTTTGGTATGGTATGCCATGCAAACCCCTGCTATAAGACACATTTGTTGTGAAGTATGGGGCAAATCTATCAGATTTTCATTCTCAGCAGTTACAAATTAGAGAAGTTAGCAAGAGTGATTTGGCCAGAAGAGAAGAAATTGTGTCTTCTAGACCATTCCATGATGTAGCACTGCAGGTGTTTAATGAGATGGGGGATAACTTTTCCTGCTTCAGGGAGTGGATAACATTTATAGGGCTACATTCTTGTGTGTGTGTGTGTGTGTGTGTGTGTGTGTTCTTGCCTGTGCTACGTGTGCATACATATGTGTTTAGGTCAAATGACAACTTAGTTCTGTTCCCAAGGTGCCATCTACTTTGTTTTCTGAGTCAGGGTCTCTTATTGGCTTGGAGCTCACTGAGTAAGCTAGGGTGACCGGTCACTGATGTGCCAGACTTGCTGGTGCTGGAATTAGAAACACCGGCCATCAGGCCTAGCTTTAAAAAAAAAAAAGGTTCAATCTGTGAATTGAACTCAGACTCTCATTTTCCCAGGACACGCACTCTCTGACTTAGCAATCATCCCGGCCCTATAGGGTTTTATTCTAATGAATCCAGTATCCTGGATGCTCAGGACTCTGAATAATTCCATCTTCTGACTCCTGGCATAGCTGGCAATGGCACTGTGATGTAACAGATGCTGTCTGTCATCCCTGTGCTCTGTGTCTCCCAGCTTAATGGAGGAACCTCCCCTTACTCTGTCAGCCATACCTGCTTTCTGCTTTGGAGCCTCTGTTTCTTGGAAATAGTCTGTCAGGTCCCATCTGTTTCACAAAGCTTCTAGTCCCCAGAGAGTCAGACCTTTACACTGAACTCCTGTCAGATACTGGAAACTCAGAAGGAAGTAACCCTTCGGATCTGCTGGAAATTGTTTCTGTGATATCAAGGCCTGCCTCGGGGAACCACAATATAGGATACTCAGATGAAAATTTGATTTGTAAGTACACCACTTTCCTTTCTAGGCAGCTTCCAAAACCTCTCTCACTTTCATTGGTAGGGAGAGCTGCAAGGGGTTTAAATTTATAGGCATTAATAAGTAGGGTTCTGCTGAACACAAGTATTTCTTCATATTGGGCAGGTGTGGAGAAAGCCCAAGAATAGACAAAAGGGTTTACACTAGTGAAAAATGAAAGTTAAACTTCCATGTCAGCTCCTAGTAAAGTAGATTGCAGCAGGTGCAATTAATTGCCATTACATTTATTGGAACCTTGAAAACAATTAGCAAGTGTCCTGGTTAATATGACAGATTCATTAATCATTTCATATATTCCTGCAAATTGATTTATCCATCAAGTAGCTACTTCTGGCTGAATAACTCATGGCTGTGCTTATGGCTTTATTTTAGTTTTAGTTTCATTTAGGCCCCTCAATTTCAGTATATAAATAGATTACATCTTAATTTCTCCTAGAGAAAAAATTGGTTCCACAAGAAGATGTCTAGAGGGCTGGAAACATTGTTAGGGTCCTATCTATTCAGCAGAAGACAAAATTATACTGACAGAAAGGACAAATCCATGGGAATGCCTTAACTTCTTCACAGCTAACTGGGTCTCAGTAATAGCTAACCCTGTCCAAGTCAATGTTGGAAGTTGCTAGGTAAGCAAATAAGCTTATGACAGTCATGTGGGCATTTAGTCATGGGTAACCAGGCAGAGTTTCCAGAATTCATAGATTGACAGAGTGCTTACTTCTTTTGTATTTTAACATGATTTTGATTATTGAAATTATATTGTATTCAGAATAAAATCTTGCATCTTTTATTTACTCTCTTAATCCTGGAGCAACTAGACCAAATCATGTATGTGAACACATATGTATGTGTGGGTGCACATATGTGTGCAGGTGTTCATGTGCGTGTGCCCATGTATATGCGTGTGCCTCTCTCTCTCTCTCTCTCTCTCTCTCTCTGTGTGTGTGTGTGTGTGTGTGTGTGTGTGTGTGTGTGCTTGTGGAGGTCTCAGGACAACTTTGGGTGTGGATCTTCAGGAACTGCCCATCTTGGATTTTGAGATAAGTTTTCTGGCCTGGGACTCACTAAATGGGCTAGACAGGCTGGCTGGTTATTGAGCCCCAGGGAGACCTATCAAAACTCATGAGTGGGGCTATGTGCCTCTAGGCTGGTTTTTTAATATGTGGGTTCTGGAAGCATAAAATCAGGTCCTGACTTTTTCAGGGCAATCAGTTTCTGACTGGACTATCCACTGAGCCTTGTACAGAATAAATCTTGTACCTCATCTTCGGGCTTTCATCTCTAGCACTTTCAGACAGCCATCTGACCTTCTGAGTGTACTCTGCTCAACACTGGTCTTTCATGCATGAGAACCCTCAAACCTTTCCCTTGTCTCCATCCTTTGGTTATGTTTCCATGCTGACTTCTGTTCTTTAGATATAGTTCCATTTCTTAAGGTCTTATCACTGTTAATAAACACAATACTCTAGATCTGAAGGTATTGTCTGGCATTCTTAGATTCTTGAATGCAACTTTTGTCTGCATTTGAAAGCTCCAGCAGATTGTTGAGTCACTATGGTCTTTCTTTCAACTAAATATCTCAGAGGCTGTTTCTTCTGATCTCTATTAAACAACATACACCACACTGTTTTCTGTAGTTCATGCCCAAAGGAAGAAATTCCAGGCTTTGTTCTGGAAGGAATCCTGTGCACTACCATTTATTATGATGATAAAAAGAAAGAATTTTCAGTTGTTTCATAACTACAATCAGACACAAGGAATTTAGTCTCACTAACTCTGTTTCCTTGTGTGATGTGAGGATCACAGTGACATATGCCACCTCTGGATTTCTGAGAAGATTAATAAGTCATGCAACCTGTAATGCTTAATATGTGGGAGGCATTAAAAAATACACAGTGGTCATTATTTTTAAATGCTTACTCTATCATTCAACACACTGTTTTTTCTTTCTACTTCCATTATTTCTTTATACAAGTCAAAGTTAAATATGTAGAATAAAACTGACACCCAAAAGAAAGGACTGTAATTTAAGACCTAACCTTTTCCCCCGTCTGTACACTATGAAATCTGATCTCTTTTCTAATATGTAATGCATTCTGCTTAACATATAGGGCTTCTTCTTAAGAATAAAATGATGTATGAAGGAATAAAATGTTCTTTAATATATTTGTATATTTAGTGTACTTAATTTTACTTAAATTTTTTGTTGGGCACTGGTGATGTCCCAGATACAGTGACAGGATCACTAGAAAACTACGTTGCTGCGATAGCCACCTGCCAGGAGCCATGCTGCTCTTTAACCACTTATCTACTTTGAGCCTTTTTCCCCTCTACCTATCAACTCTTATTATTGCCTCCATCTCTTGGAATTTGTATCTTTTGGACTTGTCTATTTAGTTTTGTCTCTTTTTTTCTGATTACTTTGTCTGGACTTCCTGTTATTTCTCCTTGATGCTCCATAGAACAGTGGAACTTTCTCAGGTCATAGACTCAGGCTTCAGTCAGGATGGAAGGTTGATGATTACTATTTAAATTATAATGAATATCTGGAACTTGGATTTGACTTAGAATTTTAGAACATTGGCTAAGGATCTCCCCAAATTTCATTTTGTTATCCCTAAACTAGGAATGATAATATGATCAATCAAGTTTCAACCTGTAGTCCACAGACAATATGTTCCCTAGGATAAGATATCAATGCAGCCTGGTACAAAATCACAAACTTACTTAAAACAGCATGAGATTATTTTCCACTTATTTTTCACATTTGATTGCACAGTTACACGGCATGAACTTAGTAGATGACAATGGTGTGTCCCATACCAAATGGTTGTCTATACCTGATAGGACTGTTATAATGATGAAATGAAATAAATCATTATGAGAAGTTCTGCCATTTTGGAGCATAGTTATTATTTACATTTTCAATTCAATTAAAGCATATTTAATATCCCTTTAGGAACCCAAAGAGACAGATTATGGTCCTGTTGATGGGAGCTATGGTTCAGGGACTCTGTCATCAATCTCCATAAACATTATGGTTCTCAATAGTACATGTGGGGATGTTTAGGTCTCTCCCATAAATGAATATGCATTTTCTCTAAGCGTTCCTCATCTATCTCCAGCTTTTAATGCCATTTCTGTGACTTTTTCTCTCTTTTGTTTTTGTTATTTCCTTCAATTCTTTTGTGGCTCTTACTATTTTGAGCCTTTGTGATTACCATACCATTAGGTGTTCAAAATTCAGGGCTTGGCAGTATTTTTATGATTTCACTCTGATCCTATAACAAAGATTATTTGTCTTCTTTCCCTTCAGAAATTTTTTTTTACAGATTTTGCAGATCTGGATATAATTTGCCTGGTTGTAGTGTCCCAAATATCTGCATTTTCAAAACTCTCCAAATGTTACTACTGGTAGTCTCTCAGCCATCTAATTCACACACTTTTTATACCCCAGGATGCCATAGACTAACCACAGTACCACAACTGTGATATAGTTGGGTACATGGATTAATGCAGTTATCGTTAAAGAATCATATAGAAATCTATATTGTTGGATTAAATAATCCAACAAGATATCAGAATTTTCTACTAATCAAATTTTCATAGGTAGACAGGTTCTAAAGCTGCCCAGGTAAGGGAAGGAAGTTCATTTTATCTGTGCTTGGTTCAAAGATCATGCTGGCTCTGAGGGCTGGAACAAATATTCCATAGAGTAAATTTTTAAAGGTTATTCTTTTCTTGGAAGATGTACTTTACCTGAATATAAAGATTCTCACATGAAAGCCAGTAAGAGTCAGTCTTGAAGAATCATTGGGTTGTTGCAGTTTGCATTTTTTTTGTCTTTTGGTGATAATATATTTATGAACAGTCTGTGACTTTCCTGACAGATAGTACTGGCAAAATCTCAATTTACATACACACAGCAGAATGATGGAAACAAACAGTCATAGCCTTTTCTTGCATACAACATTTACCCTTGCTGGCTTGTGAGCTTGAGATGTCTTCTAAGCCCATAGAGCTTATTTTTAATTCATTTTCACATAAGAATGTTATGTGAATAAAGCAGTGAGCAAAACTTTACTTCATGAAGCCACACGTTTAAGGAATAGATTTGATTTGGAAAAAAAAACCCCACATAACATTGAAATAATTTCTCTCTTCCCAATGTTATGTTTGCATGTTTAATTTCTAAAGAAACCGAGGGAGGGAGATGTGATGACTGATGTAAGGGCATTTCTAGCATTGGTTTAGCTTTTGAAATTTCACATCCTACCATACTCAGAAAGCTAAGAAGCATTACTTACTGAGTTAATGGGAAAAGGGCAGAAGGAACATCCAGGAATGGGCATGGGGAATGTGATGTAGCAGGAATATAGAAAAAAGCCCCATAGAACCATGTTTCCCTCCACTCCTCTATGCATTTCTGCTGCAAAGTGCCTTTTTCTGATGCTTTCTGTGAATCCTGTAATGTATATAGAGCAGCCCTATTGTGAGATAAAATGAAAACAATGTTGGGAAGACTTTTTAGCTATTCAGATCGGCCATATAGGAGATTCATGAAGGTGGTTCACAAAGCTTGCTAATCATTCAAGTCATTGCCAGTGGCTTTTTGTGTCTGGCCTTTTATATTTTAAGTGCAAATATGTCACCAGAAAAAAGCTAAAGTTTCATATCCATTATTTATAATGTTTAGGTTTTCACGAATTTCAAAATATGATATATTTATCCATACAGAAAATGAAAATTAAATATTCAAAAAGGATTCTAATGCATTTCAAAATACTTCCCATATCTGAGACTGATAATTTGTCATTTTCTTAATGTTTATTTGATATATAGGTAAATATGTATACATAGCAGTATTCAAGTTTATTTAAATCTGCCAGTTAAATGTTATCCAATTCAAAATTCTTCTCTGAGGAGGAATGTTTTAAAGATACCAATTGTTTAAGCTGTAGCCACATGTAAGATCTTTGGATATTTGTCTCTCTCTAATGAGTTCCATAAGTCATCAAAAATGTCTAGCCTAACTTATAATGACAGAATAGAGCAAATCTTATTTCCAAAAATACATTGGATACGTGCGACTTCTTAATATGACTATATGATAATGTTCATTAATATAAGAACGAATTCTTATGGCAGAACTGGTAATGGTCAAAGTGACAATAAAAGTATCTAATTTCTTGGGTTGTGGAGATGACCCAGTTAGTAAAGTGACTATACATGCATGAGGGCTTGACTTCAGATTCTGAGCATGCTGTTAAAGGCCAAATGTTGCAGCACACACCTATATTCCCAGTACCAGGGAGACAGAGACAAGAGGATTCCTGGGATTTCTGTCTAACCAGTCTATTAATATGGTAAGTATCAGGTTCATTGAGAGACCCTCTCTTAAATAATAAGGTGGAGAGAAACAGAGGAAGACATTTCTGGCTTCCATACACATGCGCACATAGGAATATATGTGCATGAACACACACACACACACACACATACACACACACACATGCCTAAATTTCTAAATTTCTAATGTGGTAATGTGGAAATTACCAAGACTAAAACTTTTAATATCTCCAAAAAGAACAATGTCCATAAAAGTATAAATGCTAATCTTGATTATAAAAATAATTCTGGTGTGAAAGTCAAAAGAAAATATTTCATTTCATAAAGCTACTGAAAAATATATATGCGAGTGTATGTGTATAGCTAAAAGCTATATAACAAGAATCACAATGAAAGGCAAAGGAAACCTTCCTTTGAATTTTTGGTCAGGGTAGTCCAAGAGACTCCCTAAACAACACAGGCTATTGCCACAGCCCTAGATTGCCTCCCAGGACTTGAAGACAAGAACCTATTCATAAAGAGAAGACATACTTCAGACCCAGACCTTGTAGGAAATCGATCTGGAACTGACCTGGAAGCCTCCTCCCTGGAGAATAGTTCTGATAGTATTGGATGGTATTATGAAAGCTGCCGAGGCAAAAGAAAACAAGGTGTCCTACTCAGCTGTAAAGCCTAGCAACCACAACATTCACCAGCCCAGAAAATTATTTCTATTGGTGCAGGAGTGGCATTTTTATCTTGGGCATAATCAACAGCTGTATAATTGGACTTAAGGCCCACTAAATAAGAGGGAATTCATGAGGGGTACTGTAAGCATAGCCAAGTACATGGCTGGTGAAGTAATAGACCATAGAAAAGAACCCATTCCTGTCACTTTCCTAGGCCAAAATAATTTCTTACTGTATTCTAAATATGTATCATGATATTTACAGACAAGCTTACCTCTCACAACCCATCAAAGAACTTGTTTTTGCAATAGATGCAGACTATTACAAAGTTCCACACCCGTTAAAAAATACAGAGAATAACTGACTGTGAGGTGCATATCACTAAAGAATATATGTACAATGTAACCTCTATATCTACGGCTCAGGGAACATTGCTGAAAAGGTGGTGGAAAGAATTTAAGAGGCAGAGGGACAAGACATTTGCTGCTACTAAATGCATTCTGCAGATGAAAGGGAAGATACGCTAACAAAATCTTCAGGGTATAGTGGTCTCACAGCATCTGTGTAATGACAAAACCAGTTGACATGCCAACATGGTGGGAGAAATGTCATGGGATCCCACTTTCAGATGAAGAGCTACAGGGAATTAATGAATGCTGAAGGAGGGAGAATCAGTTTTCTCCAGGGACTAACTCTCTGAGAGGTAGGCCCAGTTGGTAGCCCTAAGCATAGGTACAACATTAAATAGATTCAACACATTCACTCCCTTGCCACATCCTTGCCAGCGTTTGTTATCCTTCGTATTTCTGATGATCACCATTCTGATTGGGGTAAGAAGGAATTTTAAAATCATTTTAATTTGTATTTCTCCGATGGTTAAGGATGCTAAGCCATCGACATTTCTTCTTTTGGAGAATTTTTCTGTTCAGCTTTATCGTCCTTTTAAATTAGTATTTGTTTTCTTTAAAAAAATTTTTTAAATTTTTTAAATAAAATAAATAAAAATAAATAATTTTTAAAAAAAATTTATTTCTGTATGTGTATGAATGTACTGTCTGCATGCAGGTTTGTGCACCTGTGTCGTCCAATGCCGCGGAGGTCAGAAGAGGGTGCTAGATTCCCCTGGAACTGGAGTTCTCCTGGAATTGGAGTTTCAGACGGTTCTAGGCCACCATGTGGGTGCTGGGGATCGAACCCGGCTCCTCTGTAAGAGCGGTCGGCGCTCTTAACCGCTAGGCCATCTCTCCAGCCCAAGTATTTGTTTTCTTAATTGCTAGTTTTCTGAATGCTTGATATATCCTCTGTCATCCGAGTAGCTGCAAACATTTCCTCTCATTTGGTGGGCTGCTTATTCACTTGTGGAAGCTTTTGTTTCATGAGATCCCATTTGCTGACCTCATTTTCCATGTACCAGAATCTATTCTGAAAATCCCTATCACCCTGGTACATTGAAGCACACTCCCAATTTATTTTGCTAGCATTTTCAGGGTATTAGGTCTAATGCTGAGATCCTTGATCCATTTAAAGTTGAATTTTGAGGATGGTGGGAAATATGAATCTAGTTTAATTTTAATGCATATCAAAATAAAGTTTTTCCCACAGCATTTGTTGCAGATGCTTTCTTTTTTTTCTAGTGTATGTTCTGGCATTCTTGTCAAAAATCAGGTAACTGTAGTTGCGTGGATTTATATGGGGGTTTTCAAATCTGTCTGTTGATACCTTTTTTTTTTTTTATCTTTTGTCTCCCTGTAGCCCCAGATGTCCTAGAACTTGCTATGCAGACCAGGGTGGCTTTGAACTCACAGAAACATACCTGCCTCTGCCTCCCAAGTTCTGGGATTAAAGGTGTGTGCCACCATGCCTGTTTTTATGCCAGGACCACACTGTATTTGTTACTATGGCTCTATAGCATAATTTGAAAGAAAAATATGATCCATATACACAAATCCCGTGAAGAAAACTGAAATCATGAAATGTTCAGTTAGTGGGATAGATCTGGAAAATGTTGTTTTGAGAGAAGTAATTCAGGTCTAGAACAACAAACACAGTATGGTCTCTCACATATACTGGTTCAAACTTCAGATCTTTCGTTTTCTGTTTTATCTGGAGCACAAATGGAAGTCAGGGGGCATACATTAAAGGAGGGAGGATAGTAGACAGCTAAAACAAAAGTAGAAAGGTGTAATGCTGGGGGTTGAAAAGCTAAAGCGAGGGAGGGCCAAGGGATCATAGGGAAAGTCAAAGGGCGAAGGGGAGGACTAGTCAAAAGGAAGGGAATATGAAAAGTTACATGGAAATCTGCTGTATCACAATCCAACTTAAAAAATAATTGCAGGGAAAGTAGAACATATGTCAAATGAAAGAAGATGAGGGAACTCTGGGGGTTAAAGGACTAAGCAAGGATGGGAGAGAAGGGGTAGCAGTAGGTGGGTTAGCCCAAACTAAGGATGTATGATCAAGCCTTATGAAAACCCACTACTTATTGAGTTAATTTCAAAATACAACAGTAGCAAAAGGGTTCAAATGGAATTACTCTGTGCAGGTGGACAATATTACCTCCTGAAGGCAAGGATTATTCAATGAAAATTGTTGTACAAGGCGTAAGATGCCTCCCTATGAGTTATTGGTCAGAGGGGTCCCAGATGCCTCCATAATAACACAGGGTACAGCCACCGCCCTTGATTACTCTCGCCATAAATAACTACACGTTAGGACCCTGCTCCCGCGAACACCACACTTTGGCTGTAGGACATAGATATCAGTCTCGAAACTTCCTCCCCGCTGGGTAGCTTTCATAGGCCCAAAATGCACTATGCAGGATGCTAGGGGAGAAAAATCATCAGTAGCCACACCCAGGGGCGGACCCGGGATGCTACTGATCTAGCAGGCAAGATGAGGCCACTGCTGTAATAGTGCAGAACTATTACGGGGTGATTATCTGTTCTCTTACTTGATTTTAGGCCTGCTGCACAGGAGATAATTTCACTTCTGTGTTGGTGACTAGGATGATTTAGCTTGGAATAAGTTAAGCCCAAGAGCCTTGAAACACAGACTATGTATCAGAGATGGGGAGGGAAACTTCAGTTTTTGTGAAACGGCGTCTCACAAAACCTTGCCGGGCAGAACACTGCATTGCTGATAATGAACATACAGTTTGCCAAAGGTCCTAGGGCTCCTTGTTCTGAGAAAGACATCTGCGTTAGCGACCTTCAGTTGATATCTGCATCACAGAGGTCGTTTGTGTAAAGGCCCTCCCAATTTCTCTGTATTAGGGGCACGTGTGGTGATTTTTCAAACTTTCTCTTGGAATATTGCATCTGTATGAGCTTGCAGAAGGCTGCCAACTATTTGTCTATATAAACCGGAGTCCTTGGGGGGAAACAAACAGTTGCTCTGCATGAGATGGGCATCTCAGGAATGATTGTGTCATCTGGTGCTACTTTTTGACTGAAGCTCTCGGGGGCTGAGGGCTACTTATCTACGATTAGCAGAGACCTCCATACTTCTGGTACTCTAATACTGGTCATGTGCTGATGGCTGAGGAGATTATAGGCTCTAGAGTTGAACCTGCTGTTGTTATTCTGCTAAATGGTCATGCTGTCAAATTCCCTTCTAAATATTTATGTATAACCCATAAGCTGGGGTCCTCTCAACTTTGGTTAGAGAAGCTTCATTTTGCAATGTGCAGCAATCAGTGCTGATGTACAGCTGGTCAAAGTGCTGAGAACAAGAAGCTGAGTGCTGAGGCGAAATGGTACTTCTGTTTAATCCCATTCCCCAAGGCTCAGGAACAACTGTAAAGAGGAAGCTGATAAACATCTAAGAGCTGGAGTTTGGGGAGAAGTGCTGCGAAATGCTGTGTTTGGGACATGTGGCTTTTACTCAGGACATTACAGAAGCTGTGGTGACCAACACAAGACCCGAACCACATCAAGCCACCACAAATCCTGGCATAGATGATCTCTAGGCCCCAACCCTTACTGGGGTGCTACTGAGGGTGGATAGTTGCGGGGGTCATTCTCTTTTGGGGATGTGGCCACTGGGTCTCTAATGTAAGGCCTCAGCACTTGTGGGCAGCACTGCTGCACTGAGTGTGTTGTTAAAAATAAGTCATCAAGCTGAGGGAGGAGCTGGAGGGAGAAACAGGTGGATCTAGTCACATTTCATTATGTACATGCATAAAATTCTCAAAAAGAAAGACAATTTTTAAAGATTCTGAGTGTGTAAGAAATACTAATCAACTTTTGAAAGTATATTTCAAATGCTGCTCCCTGCATCTTGGTGAGCTCCTATTAAATTATTTAACGCATGGATTATTTTTCTCTTCTCACTTCCACAATTTTCTTTGAGGTTTCATATAACCCCCACAGTGTTCATCTATAGAACAATGATTAAATGAATTCACTTAAAGAGTGGAAATCGGTTAGTCAGAATGCTAATAATAAGGTTGTATTAAAAGTTATCATATTGTGAAATTAAAAATATATCAACTGATCAAATCTACAAATACATACTTCTTTTAGTTTATGAGCAAAGAATCCTGCTTGATTCCCAATAGTACTTAACATGTACAGTGGGGGAAAGAAAAGCTCATAATTTTCCTTTCATTTGTTAATATAGTACTGATAAAGTTGCATTTTATCTACCATTTTCTATTTTGCAGTTTTTACATGTGAAATGATTGATTTCCTTAAGCGTTCTGAAATTCAAGATAAAAACATTATGCTTTAGCCCAAGCTGCGTTTTAATTTTTAAAAGCATGATCCTTTTCATCACTTTGTAAAGACATCACACAGGACTGGAACTCTCCCCTTCCAGATGCATGCTATTATAAGCAGTCTTCTCAGGCACCACCAGTGAGATAGTAGCAAAGGAGCTCAGAGGAAGGGTATGTGGGACTAAGTCAGATATGGAGTCACTTAAGCTACAGTCACATGTCTGAAACCTATGAGCAATGGAGGGGCATAAGTAGTGAAATTTACATATTCAATGAAATGTGAAAAATCAGTGAGAGGAGATGCATTTAGTGAATGCTAATTGCAAAATTTAAAAATGATGGCCACCATTTCAAATTGCAGTGAGGATAAAAGAACCAGGAGTCAGAGCAGAATATCCCAGGGTCTGCAGGGCAGTATTAATAACCAGTGTTTGGTGAGTGCTCAGATGAGTCGTAAGCCTGTATCAGGTACTACTAACCTTGGTAATTCTTCCCCAGAACCTGTGAGAAGAAAGTAAAATTGGTAGACTGCAGTGACATCCCTATCTCATGTGCTCTTTTATAATAGGACCTTGCAGTTCTGTTCTCTAGGTTGGGGTCTGATATTTGATTCCATGAGTTGGGGGCCTGTAAAGCTAGGTTCCTGTATGATCACTAGAAAGACACTTTTGGGGGGGGGTCTCTCCACTTCTAATCTGAGCTACCATCCTATGAGAAACTTGTGGAGAGGCCTTGTGTAGGCATTCTGGCTTACATTCCTGCTGAAGGCCCTGTGGCAGCAGCCATTTTCCACTCCATTGACAGTGAGATATCTGAGCTATCTTGCATGCAACAGGCCCAGAACCTCATTCCAGAAAGATGAGAGGTGCTGGATAAGTTGTCTGTCTAAGCTGCTGAACCATTTGAATTTAGGACAACTAACTACATGGCATTCCCATCTTACAGACAGGGGATATGAAAAAAAACCCCAAAACAGTGGTTAAGTTTTTGCTCAAGGTCCTACAGTTAATAAAGCAGTTCCTAAGACTGGGAACTAAGCACCTCCCCCTTCAACCTCTTTCCCACACTACCTTCTAGACTCTGTTGGAACACATTCTGGGTTCTTACTGGCAGGGGCAATCCATAGTGGACTCTCTACATGAGAATGATGACCTCAGTAGAAACTCTCCTTTTCCTAAATAAAACCCCTCCCTTCCTTCTATTGACAATGAAATTTTTTTCCCTACTGAAACATTGGGGTTGGACAGGGAAATTAAAATGGCAAATCTGATACAGCTTTGAAAAATACACTACATAAATTACGATCACATTAAAATGATTATAGCATAGGAATGACAGTCAAATGTAATGAGAAAAGGACCTCCTCTCTAGAGAGCAAAGCAATTATCTTGCAAGATTGCACGTTGACTGTAAATCTAAAGCACACTGCTTGCCTGCTTCATACGCAGAGCTGCTGTCGCTATGTCATTGTTATGTTACCTAATGATACCAATTATTTAAAAATTAAGTGCAGGCTATTTCATGACGTGGTATCTATTATATTCAAGTGGGGCTGATTTCAGTTTTCCTTCGGGGCACTAGAGATTTCGTGGCTCCTTTCTGAGCCTTTCATATTTTCCTGGAAGCTGGACTTACTTTTTTAATGTGAACACTTTTAGTGGAATTTTCCGACATAAAAAATTAAAAAGGTCAATTTTATAATGAAGCACAGTAGCTTCAAAATTCTAAATGGCACCCTAGACTCAACAAGCTAATTGCTTTTTCATCTCACAACTCCCTGAAGTGCCCACACTGCAAACCAGCCTAGACAAAAACCAGAATGCATCTTTTTCTTCTTCAAGATCCCCTGGGAATTCTGAGATGAGTGATGTGGTAAAACAAATAGAATTCACCTGGAGCCCATGAAAATTATAATCTAGTAAAACTACAATTATGACAGTGAACCCATCTGTCTCTGCATATTTGGTCCATGTCTCAGCACCTCTTCTGTCACAGGTGTACTTTTAATCAAACCATTGATGGCATAACCCTGCCAAAGCAAATGTTTTGAGTGAAGGATGTACATACACATGTCCTTGCTGGCTTAGTCAGCTGGACCACTTGCTGAAGTGGGTACCAAGTCTGTCCCATGCCAGTCTGTGAGATGCAGGACTTTTAAGGACAGAACCCAGTGAAATCCTGACTTCTTCCAAAAGCAAGTGGGTTAGGAAATATCCTTTACTGATCTGGTAAATGACAGAATAAATCTCCCTGATTACTTTAGAGGACAGTGAAATTTAGAAATTTGGTACAGAAATAATATAGGTTGGAAAATTGTATGAATGATCTAAATCAAGATTAAATGCCTAACAGCCCATAGTTATGGTGCAGGCCTGAAATCCCATCCCATTTTCTGTGTGAGTTCATAACAGCATTTTGTATATAAAGTGTATGTTTGCTTATAGTGGAGATCCTTTTGGAGAGCTCTGATATGTAAAAGGCACATATAACTATACTTTTAACTATATGTTTGAAAGAGTAATAGCTACTTTATATGATGAACCAAATTAGGTATTAAAACCTTGGAGCCTAAGTATTAGATTAGGTTAAAAATCTATTGAGTAACTAAGGAAAGATTAAACTTGGAATACTGTCATCTAATTAATTGAATTGTGTTTTTCCACATGTGACAGACAGCTTTTGCTCATTGTTCCTGTAGTCCCATCTCTATTCTGCCACTGTTTTGGGCACATTTATTACATGATAAATTGATATTCTGCCACACTTATTGCACAATACTCTGAAAGCCCAATTTGTCTTGGCCACTTTTTAAATTTTTTTTTTAAATTAAAAAAATTTTTTTTATTAATTTTATTTATTTCTGTATGTGTATGAATTTACTGTCTGCATGCAGGTCTGTGCACCCGTATTGTGCAATGCCACGGAGGTCAGAAGAGGGTGTCTGATTCCCCTGGAACTGGAGTTAAAGACGGTTCTTAGCCACCATGTGGGTGCTGGGGATGGAACCAGGTCCTCTGCAAGAGCAGTCTGTGCTCTTAACTGCTAGGCCATCTCTCCAGTCCCTTGTCTTGGCCACTTTAAGACCTAGGGAATTTGCAGAAGCTCAGGCCTTATGTTTGGACGGTGAGACCTTTAGCAATCATACAAGTATAAGCAAATTTCTAAGGCTTTAAGTTAATGACATTATGAACTTTGCAGGTAAATGGACAGAGCTGGAAGCCATTATGCTAAGTGAAGTTACACAGTCCCAGAAAAACAAAGGAAGAATGGTTTCCCTCATTTGTGGATGCTAACACCAAATCCCCCAGATGAAAGGCAAGCTGAACAACATTATTGTTATATTTCTGTTTATCTGGAAGCAACTATGTTGTTATAATGTGAATCTCTTAACGGGCTCTAGAATCCACCCACCACTTATTTTCAGACTCTGCAATTACTGTATATGGGTGGAGAGTATGTATTCATATTTTAGAGTGATATAAATTAATGGAGGAAAATGTGAATTCCTAAGCATAAAAAAAGACTGAGAGAAAGATGCAGGACAGTTATGGTAGAATGCACAATCTGGGGTGGGGTGGGGGGAAGGGAAAAGGGAATATGCCTAAACTGAATTGAAAAATTATGTCTGAAATACACAAAACATCAATAAAAGCATTAAAAAAAGAAACATACCTAAAATTTTTTAAAAAAAAATCAATATTAGTAAAGTCAAGTTTATAGCTAGGAATTCATATTTACTCCCTAATAGAGAGTGCCAGTTTGGTCGATGTGAATTAAGCATCAAAATGAATAAAAACCATGCTAAATGTATAAAATTGAAGATGTTTGGATCTGGAGTAGAGTGGGATGAGAAAAATAATTCAACATTTTACTGACTTTCTGCTTTGTCACATCTTTACCTGTATTAATGAGTGTGAGAATTTGATTAAATATCCTCTATGAGAAAAAACAAAAACAAAAAAACCTTGAGAAAAAAACAATTTAATATTTCCAGCTTATCGTGGTGGCAACAGAGATGACTTTCGTAGAACCCTTGAAGGTCATGTACTAAGTCAGCAGGAAAGATTCCATGGTTTAGCTTGCTTTCTTTATCAAGATACTCTCTAAAGGGCAAGACAACTTGTTTTAAAGCCACATTCAAAAAAAGGACACACGTGGCCTAGGAGAGCCTGAGTTCTACAGCTGTTGAATAAGTACTCTGAGTTGTTTGACTTCAATCTTCTTGGACTATACTGGTTTTGTTAGTTATTTTTCCTCAGTAAAATAGATCACGTTAATTCTTTTTTTTTAATTTTATTTATTTTTGTATGTGTATGAATGTACTGTCTGCATGTAGGTTTGTGCACCTGTGTCGTGCAATGCCGCAGAGGTCAGAAGAGGGTGTCGGATTCCTCTGGAACTGGAGTTCTCCTGGAATTGGAGTTTCAGACGGTTTTTGGCCACCATGTGGGTGCTGGGGATCGAACCCGACTCCTCTGCAAGAGTGGTCGGCGCTCCTAACCGCTAGGCCATCTCTCCAGCCCGAGATCACGTTAATTCTTACGTTCATATGTACCATCAAGCTCCTAAGGTCATGTGTTAGTTGCCTGTGATGCTCAAGAAGGGGCTGAAATGTGGTTGAGAGTTCAGCAATTAGACTTGTTATAGTAACACCAACAGTTAAGTATTTTTCCTGATAGCAGAGGTTTATATGATTTGTAGGATGGATTTTCCAGAAAGCCTTCTGTCTAACAGTATCAGTAAGATGAGAAGAACCCTCTTGATCTGGCCAGAAGACAGCAAATCTTAAGCATACAATCCCAGAATAGGTGGGATGCAGGGGTTAGGAGGTAGGTGTGGCAGGGCAGAAACTCTCATTTGTGTATGGTTCTCATCCTATTTGAACCTGTGTACTTTGAGTCCTTTCATTTTATCAGTCTGCCTTCCAATTCCTTTTCATTAAAGGTGATATTAAAATGAAATATTTTTTTATTGCAATACAATCCTCTGTGAATAAGTGCCCTGTCATGTCATCAGGTCACCGGGCATTCTCCATGACTCCTGGTTTAGAAGAGAAAGAGTCAGGTTTTGTGACTCAGGCCCCTCTTATCAAGATGAACACCCCCTTCTGTGGATATACAAGGCAATATTTAATCCTTTGAAGCTCTCAGAAATCAAATCTCTAGGTGTATTTCATGGGGCATATATGCTAGAGGGTGATGGAATTCTTTTTCTGTTTTTTGGTCTTTTTTTGAGACAGGGTCTTCCTTTAGTCCCACCTGGCTTGGAGCTCACTACATAAACCAGGCGGACCTTGAACTCACAGCCTCTGCCTCCCAAGTTCTGGGATTAAAGGTGTGCACCACCATGTCTGGCTGAAATTTTTATATTATTCTGAAATGTGCTCTATTGTTCTAGATGTCTAGTAATACTAGATTTGCCCTAATAAAATCCTCAACAAGTTTAGGAAATTGTGAGGCTGGTCCACCTCTCTGACACATACAGTTTTACTAAATATTTTGCTGTCTAAACTATGTCCTGAAGCATATATAGGGAGTTCCATTATTCATTCCTAGTGAAACACAAAGTACTATCCATACTGAAAATTGGGGTTTATTTTTTCTAAGCAAAAGGCAATAGCAATAAAACTTATTAATTTAATAAAAATCAAATGAAGACATGAAAATACATGTAAAACAATCTCTCTATGCCCCACTAACAAACATTGCAGTTCAAAGGGAAAAGAGGAAGAGGTTGTAAATTATATATTACATATTTTGAAAATACTACTAGAGTTCAAACAACAACTACAAGCTCATAAACTTTAGCAGTTTTGGTTGAATAAAACCCCCAAACTTTTAATCCATTCACATGTTTTTGGCTAAAATAATATTAAAATATATTTAATAAATATTCTGGCATATTTAGCCAATTCAAATACAATCTTTGCTTCACTCAATAACTATTCATATTAATTTCCTGTATAAAAATCAATTTCATGCTAGCAAGAATACAGTGCAAAGTGGCTAGATTAAACTATGGCTCCTGCCTCCTCATTTCCAGTACCAAAAATTACCATATGGCACTGAGTGTTCACAGGTCATCTGGGAGATTTGCTGTAATTGTGTCATGATGTGCTGATTGCTCTGGATTCAGAGTCTTTCTTGCCTCTCTACCTGTTTTGTTGAGGAGCAGCTGTTGGCTTCAAGCTATTGTCTGTTTCCAGCACAGAGACTGAAGGAAGAAGTGCTTTCTTCATTCATGTTCAAAAGCAGGAACAGTGACAATAAGCAGATTCAATGGGGGAACATAAAGTTCACTGGGCAAAAGTCTCGTCATCAGCTGGTGCTAATTTACTACTGTCAGTTCCAGTTGGTAAATAACACTGCCTGTGCCATTTATACAGGCTTGAAAGGGATGAGAGATACATTTAATGAGCAGAAGAATAGAACACTGCTTTGGAGAGTGCCTGATTGCAATGGTTTCATTCCAGTGGTTGTTTGAGTGAGCTTCAGCTCCTCTTCTGTCTCTGCATATGCCAGCACAGCACTTCATGAATGCCAGTGCACAGACCAGTCTATTATATAATGATAAAGAAAGTGTTCAGTGAAGATTTATAGGTACACGTACCTAGCTGCTTAATTAAATGGAAAATACTCAGTGTCCATATAAGGCGGAAACATGCTTTAAAAAATGTCTAAAACACATGGTAGCACAGTGCCAAGAGGGCGGGATGGAGTGCAGGAAGCATAGTTTTAAAAATACTGTCTAGGGACTGATTGCTATGGCAATGATGCTTTTAACAAATCTTTTTAGGTTAGACATTTACTTTTCTTAAATTTTGCAGACAGGTAATGCTTCAACAGATGTAATATTTCTTTATTTCATACAGAACTTCCCTGCCATCCTCCTGTGTGCTTTCCTGGCATCCCCAGGAGGAAGTGCATAATTAACTGGGCTAGAAGGAATGTGGCAATAATGTGTGTGTGCCAGCTTTCTGGCCTAGACTGCTGTGGCTTTGTATGGCAGGATTCTCCTTATACCCTCACCCCCAGAGACAGACTTGATTTCCAAAGAACCTTGCCTTTCCTTTTTCTCCTTTACCTGCTATCATGGATGACTCCACATCATTCAGGTCTCACAGGGGAGTACCTCAACTCTCTCTCAGGGAGCTTTAGGTATTCCTTGTTTAAGTTTCCAGTAACTGGGTTTTGTTTCTCCAGTATGGTCTACTTCCTAAACTGTAATATTTGGCTGCCTGCCTCTCCTCTATCTAGAATACAGTCTCCAGGGCAGGACATTGCTGAATAAGAAGACCCGGTCTCTTAATTCCAAATACAAATTGGAGGGAACAACAAAAGGACTGGGTCAAATAATTGACTGAAACAGTAAACTTCAACCCCAAACAATAAATCTCTGCATAGAAAAACTTTAAAAAGACTGAAAAAAAGGATGCAAGACATGTATATGTAAAATGCATGAAATTGGGTGGGGTGGTATAGGGAAATCCAGCTTGAATCGTGGGCTAGCTTTCCAAATAGCATGCCTCAGGGCACCACGTGGGTGAGGGTCTGGCCCCGACCCAAGGAGGAGCAAGCAGCATGGCCTAGGTGTGTGATGCTGGGTGGAGCAGACTTGAGGAACTTATGATTGGTCCTGGGAACTGACGTCATTTAGTTTATAAAAGCAACTTATGATTGGTCCTGGGAACTGACGTCATTTAGTTTATAAAAGCACGCCGGGCGTGGTGGCGCACGCCTTTAATCCTAGCACTTGGGAGGCAGAGGCAGGTGGATCTTTGTGAGTTCAAGGCCAGCCTGGTCTACAGAGTGAGTTCCAGGACAGCTGGGACTACAGGGAGACCCTGTCTCGAAAAAAACCAAAAAAAAAAAAAAAAAAGAAAAGTTTATAAAAGCAGGTTGTAGCAAGGAATAAATTTTAATTTCATAGTAACATCATCACAGAATTCCCAGCCATTATTTTTATTAATTATTGTGTGCATACAGGCTAAGGTAGGCCTGCATTTTGTTCGGGTGGCCAGTGGGTTGGAAAGAAATTCCTTTGTGGATCATCAATCTGGGTAGCTGGTGTTGTGAGTGCGAGGTGATCAGCCATCAGCCTGAAATTCCTGTCCAGGCTCTGGGCAGTTGAGAAGCCACCGCCAAGAGTGGAACGCGTGTCTCGTGGGTCCAGGCTAAGGGCCTGAGTTGAAAGTATCATCTAGGCCGAGCTACGGGAAGCAGCCAGCTGGCCTCTGTGCCGGGGTCAGCTCCCCACAGTGTCAGCAAAGCGGGCACTGTGTCCCCATTCCCCTTAGCAGGGCCGTGTTGTCCCTGTTGGGCATAAGAAGAAAGCTTCCTACGGGGGGGGGGGTGCATGGAAAGGGGAATGAGTCTAAATTGGACTGAGAAATGTTGTATGAATTGCACAAAACTTCAATAAAATATTTTATAAAAGAAGAACCTGTCCCCAGCACACTTACAAGTGGACTCTTACGTAACTGTGATTGGAACTGGAATCTTGGCATAGAGTATAAGGACAGATCAAATATTTGCTAACACCTTTCCTATGACATGAACTTGTGACAAGTTCAAATGACACTAAGTCCTCCAACAAATAGGCTTGGTATTTAATATTATAATGTTTCCCATAATAAACACATAAACATTTTTTCTGTTAGTACTAGAACCTATACCATATAACTAATATTTTCACAAATTACTTGTGAGGTAACAATGGTTAAGATAATAATCACAAACTTCTCAGTTTCCATTAGACAAAATTTATATCACTTAAAAATGTATTATACTTGAGCTTTTCACATAAACTTATATGTTTATATTATGATGTAGAGGATAAATGTGAACAGTTCCTCTGTGAGGAAGCTTTGACTCAATTACTATTTTGTTGTCTCTAATCCCTGAGGTTATTTATTTGTATAGACATCTGAGAAAAAAAGAGCAAAATTAGTTTTCGTTAGCATTTCTAAACTACTTTCATTGCTCATGAAAATATTCTTAAACACCAAGCATTGGCTGGGATGTGGTAAAGTATTTCCTAGCACATGTGAAGCTCCGGGTTCAGTGCCTTAGACAAAAAGCATCTGTATGGGGCTGGAGAGATGGCTCAGTGGTTGAGGGTTCATGCTGCTGTTGCAGAGAACCTGGTTTCACGTCCCGGTACTTAAGTTGGGTGGCTCATATCTGCCTATAACTCCAGCAGCAGGGAGATCTGACACCTCTGGTCTCCACATGCACCTGCATGAACAGACACACACATGCAGGCCCACACACATGAACATAATTAAAAATAAAGAAATGGAATATTATTTTGATGCTTTAGTTGATTTACAGCTTACTAATTATCATAGATTAAAACCTATACTTCTTTTTTTTTTTTTTTGCTATTTTTGAGACAGGGTCTCCCGGCCTGGAGCTTGCTATGTAGACCAGGCTGGCCTTGAACTCACAGAGATCCACCTGCCTCTGCCTCCCGAGTGCTGGGATTAAAGGCGTGTGCTACCACACCCAGCTAAAACCTGTATTTCAAAACAAAGGCAAAATGTATTAGTTGAGTAACATATTTATTACAAAAATGGTTTCATATCCATTAAATAAAATGATAAATATATTATTATACTGTTTCATCTAAATAACACATTCCTGAACATTTAAGTGCCTAAACTGAACTAACTGGGCTCTGTTCATTTTATATCTATGGATTTTTTTTCATAGTATGATACAGGAAGAAGGTTAGAAAGAAGTGCTGTGATTTCATTAAGACCCAGATTCAATAAATAAACTCTATTTAAAGTACATTTGAATTTATTTTTATGTGGTTTGTTTCATTATTCATTTGTTAGCTGTGTTTGTTGGATGCGGGAGGAAGGGAGATGTGATATAAAGTCTCACTTGTGAGGAGATATTCTTGAAGATGAAAAAGCAACCCTCTCAAATTTTTGTAATGACATACTGGATGTATGACTTTCCCCTACCCTTATTTGGTCAGCACAGAGTTCCTGAAGGTGTGTAAATAAATTAAACTCAGATAATTCAAAAGGATAAGAGAAATTCAATGCTGTGTATCAATATGGGAACTTCTATCTACACAACCCAATATTGCAGTTATAGAGGTGGAGACAGCCATATATCGACTTCAGTTTGCCTGAACTCCCAGAAAAAAACACTCATTTGAAGAGCCAGAAAATCAATCGTAAAGAATTTGAATTTTATATAGTAGTGACAGGAAGCAAAGACAGGTTTTGAGGACTGGCAGGGAACGAAGCTGGTTTTGGCAGCAGTGTTTTGTACTGATTGGAGAGGAGATAGACGGAGAGCACGGAGGTTAAATGGAAATGAAGTTGAAGTGGTCCAGGACTGTGGTGATTAGAGCAGAGACTGCCATCTGGTCAATAGAGATGAAAGGGTAATTTTAAAAGGCTTCTTGGTAGAAGTGATTTAGGATTTTTGAACAATCTGGCCATAGCATAAGAAAATGATGAGATAAAGGCAAATCTAACACCATGCATTGAATAAATGTAATGTTTCCTGTAAAGAAATTTGAAAGCATGAGGGTGGTATTTAAATAGAAATCTAAGGTTGCATCTTAGCATAGTTCTTTCCCTCCCTTCTTGCCTACCTTCTTTCCTTCTTTCTTTCATTTTTTCCTTTCTACTTTAAACAACTACTTCAGGCACAGTGAAAAGTTAGAACAACACTTTGGAATGAATGGATAATGGGCTTTAGTATTTGATTCTGATGTGACCAGCAAGAAAATCCATTTCACAATATGAACACATATCTAGGAGGAACTATTATTATACCGTGTAGACTGATAGAGCAGAAAGGAAGGAAGTGCATTCAGAACTTTGAGAAGAAATCTCATGTGTGAGGTGGGATGTGATCTTACCATGAAGGTAGGAAGACCACAACTTTGGCAAGAAGTGCATAGGAAAAGATGGAGTAAAACAATGTTTCTTAAGATTGGAAAAAAAATGGAGGCATTGAACTAGGAATAAAAAGGAACTCTTGAGAGTGATAAGGACAAGGTATGGAAACCTACAGCTAACATCACATTGAAAAGTGACATTAGAAGAAGCTCAAGGGAAGGGTTTTTCAGTTTACTTTTCAACAATTTAATGGAATTCCAATTTGATGCCATGAACAAGAAAATAAAAATAAAGCTGTAGTGATTTGGAAAGGATAAATGCATTTCCATTTGTTTTCAGATGACATAATTATAAATCACTTGAAAGAATCAACAAAACTCCTGGAACTCATTCCAAGTATTTCCTATTTAGGTATTTCATGACTCCATGGTAAGGAGCCTATCAGCTTGTTTCATAAATGTTTGTGAGCTTCCCTTTTCCTTCTCAAATTTCTTATCAGTAATGCAATGACTGTGTAAGGATGTGTTCCAAACTGTGGAGCTGTTTTGAATATTTTGTGAGCTAGCATAGAGGACATTTTTGAACTTTGTAAGTGGTACCTGGGATTTACCTAGCAATTCTGTTCTGGCAACATGATTTTCAAATGTTAAATTATGACTGTCATCAAATATAAAATGAATATCAATACAATTACATCAAGTTTTTAGAATACAAGGTTAATACAAACAAATCAATTACTTCCCTTCATATCAGGCAATAACAAGGGAAAACAGAAAATAGAAACACAGTATTACATTAGCACCACAACAAATAAAATTCATGGCAATAAATATAGCAGATGTATTCAAGGTTTATAAGATTAAAAAAATAGAAAAAGATATCAGAAGATGGAATGACTGCCCATGCTCATGGATTGGAAGAATTAATATAGTAAAAGTGACCATCAATAAAAAAGACTGGGTCAAAGAACTGACTGAAACAGTAAACTTCTGCCCCAAACAGTAAATTTCTGCATTGAAAAAATTTAAAACGACTGAGAAAAAGATGCAAGACATGTATGGCTAAATGCAGGAGCTCTGGCAAGGTGGTAGACAAGGAAGAGGGAATAGATCTAAATTTGACTAAGAAATGTCATATGAAATGCACAAAACTTCAGTTAAAAAAAGATTAAGGATGCCAATCCTTATAGAGCTAGACAGTAAAAGCAAGAAATTTAAAATAGTCCATGCAACAAAATATAACTACCTTTACAGGGAAATATTTTAATAACATAGTATTATAATAGTTTTTAGTATCCAGGAATATCAGGGTAAAAGTATCAGCTTGTTACAATTTTCATTTAACAACAGAGCTATTAAATTTGCATAAAATTAGTCTGTTGTAAGAAACTAAAATGAATGCAGAGATACACCATATTTATGGAAAACAATTTAAAATGTCAGTCTGGATGGTGAAAGCCTACCTAAGTTTATAGATTCAAGACAAAAATCACCACTTCCATAATGTATTTTGTAGATACTCTCAGGTTAATTAGAATCTTGATACAGAGTTAAAAATCTCACCATTGCCAATACAAAATTAAGGAAGAATAAAGTCAGGGGATTTCAGCATTTGCTATGCTACATTAATCAAAACAGCATGATATTTGTGAAAGTACACACAAAACAAAAATTGAATGGAGTGGAGCCCAGGAACAATTCCCAACATATAATCAATTTCATATTTGGCAAGGAAAATACAATGGAGAGAAGATAAATCTTTTCAAAAAATGGTGATGGACTGCTTGGATATACACATGTAAAAAAAGAAAGAAAGAAAGAAAGGAAAGAAAGGAAGAAGAAAGAAAAGAAAGAAAGAAAGAGAAAGAAAGAGAATCTAGAGCCAGACCTTATATTACCATAAGAGTTAGACTCTTACTATGCATCCCTCTCCATGAGAAATATTTATATCTGGGTTGTTGGTACTAGCATCCACATATGAGGGACACCATTTGTCCTTTGTTTTTCTGGGACTGTATTACTTCACTTAACATAATGTCTTCCAGTTCCATCCATTTACCTGCAAAGTTCATGATGTTGTCCCTCTTTACTGCTGCATAGTATTCCATTGTATACATGTACCACATTTTCTCTATCCACTCGTCAGTTGAAGGGCACCTGGGCTGGTTCCAGCTTTTTGCTATTGTGAACAGAGCTGCAATAAACATAGCTGTGCATGTATCTTTGCAGTAAGTTGTGTCTTGTGGGTATATACCCAGGAGTGGTATGACTGGGTCAAATGGAAGGCTCATTTTGAGTCTTCTAAGGGTTCTCCACACTGCTTTCCATAGTGGCTGTACAAGTTTACATTCCCACCAGCAATGGATGAGTGTTCCCCTTTCCCCACAACCTCTCCAGCACTTGGTATCATTCATGTTCCTGATCCTAGCCAGTCTTATTGGAGTAAGGTGATATCTCAGAGTGGTTTTAATTTGCATTTCCTTAATTATCAGAGATGTTGAACACTTCTTAAGATGTTTCTCGGCCATCTCTAACTCCTCCTCTGTGAAGTCTCTATTCAGATCTTTGCTCCATCTTTTGAATGATTCATTTGTTTTCTTTCTTCTTTGTTTTTTGAGTAGCTTGTATACTCTGGAAATTAATGCTTTGTCAGATGTATCTGCTGTGAAGGTTTCCTCCCACTCTGTGGGTCTTCTCCTCACTTCCTTTATTGCTTCCTTTGATGTACAGAAGCTTTTGAGTTTAATGAGGTCCCATTTGTCAATTGTCGATCTTATTTCTTGTGCAGCTGCTGTCTGATTTAGGAAGTCTTTTCCTACACCTATGTCTTGTAGTCTGCTGCCAAGCTTCTCTTCTATCACCTCCAGAGTTTGGGGTTTCACGTTGAGGTCTTTGGTCCATCTGGAGTTGACCTTTGTACAAGGTGAGAGGTAGGGGTTTAATTTCATTCTTCTACAAGTGGTGATCCAGTTTTGCCAGCACCACTTGCTGAAGATGCTGTCTTTCTTCCATTGTGTCTTCTTGGCCCCCTTGTCAAATATGAGGTGGCTGAAATTGTATGAGCTCAGGTTTGGATCTTCAGTTTTATTCCATTGGTCAACTGGTCTGTTTTTGTGCCAGTACCAGGCTGTNTTTATTAAAGTTAAAACTTCAGCTTTCTTTCTTTCTTTTCTTTCTTTTTTTTTGCCTTTTCAAGACAGAGTCTCCCTTTAGTCCCAGCTGGCCTGGAGCTCGCTCTGTAGACCAGGCTTGCCTTGAACTCACAGAGATCTGCCTGCCTCTGCTTCCCAAGTGCTGGGATTAAAGGCATGCACTACCATGCCTGGCTAAACTTCAGCTTTTTTATGCTTATTTTTTAAATTTTATATATGTATATATATATTTTAAATCTAGACCCATGTCCCCCACCCTATCCCCCCACCCCACCAGAGCTCATGCATTCTGCCAAACATGCTTTTCATCTCTTTCTCAGTCTTTCTCAAAATTCTTCATGTGGAAGTTGACTGTTTTGAGCAGAAATTCACAGTTTCAGTCAGTTCTTTGATGCAGTCCTTTCTGTTGTTGTTGTTGTTTCCAATGTGCATCACTCCCAACTGCTTTGGACAAAAGCTCAAGGGGCCGTGCACAAAAAATACTTACAACTAGGTAATTGGCACTAGCATCCACAGATGAGGGATACCATTCATCGTTTGTTTTTCTGGGACTGTGTTACTTCACTTAGCATGATGTCCTCTAGCTCCAGCCATTTTCCTGCAAAGCTCATGATGTCATCTTTCTTTACTGCTGCATAGAGCTCCATTGTGTAGATGTACAACATTTTCTCTATTCACTGGGCAGTTGAGGGGCACTTGGGTTGGTTCCAGCTCCTTGCTATTGTGAAGAGAGCCGAAATAAACATGGTTGTGCATGTATCTCTGCAGTGGGATGAGTCTTGTGGGTACATGCCCAGGAGTGGTGTGGCTGGGTCGGGTGGCAAGTTCATTCCAAGTCTTCCAAGGGTTCTCCACACTGCTTTCCATAGTGGCTATACGAGTTTACATTCCCACCAGCAGTGGATAAACTTCAGCTTTCTTAAAAGACTATATCAATAGCAGAAAAACGCAAGTCTCAGTATAGGAGAAAATATTTGCAAAAGATATGTATGATAGACTTTTTATTGAAAATATATAAATAGCACTTAAGTGGTCAATAATCAAAGCAAAAGTGCTGATTTAAAAAAAAATGATCAAAGGCCTTAGCAGACACTTCATAGTAGAAGATAGTCACATGAAAAGTAAGTGTGGGGCTGGAGAGATAGCCTAGTGGTTAAGAGCGCCGACTGCTCTTGCAGAGGAACTGGGTTCGATCCCCAGCACCCACATGGTGGCTGAGAACAGTCTGTAACTCCAATTCCAGGAGAACTCCAGTTCCAGGGGAATCCGACACCCTCTTCTGACCTTCGTGGCATTGCAAGACATGGGTGCACAAACCTACATGCAAACAGTACATTCATACTCATAGAAAATAAATAAATAAAATTAAAAAGAAAAGAAAAGAAAAGTAAGCATGTGGAAAAAAAAGAAAAGTATGTGAAAAGATGTTCAATATCAGGTTTTGGGGGAACTACATTCTAAAATAGTGAGCTATGCCCAAAGCTATTACAATTTCCAGAATCAGATCAGTGACTATATTAAATGCTGGCAAGGAGGGTGGAGTAACAGGAATTCTCATTTATTATTAATGATTGAGATGTAAAACAGTACAACCACTTTGGAAGACACTTAGGCAGTCCGTGACAAAGCTGAACATACTTTGAACTTACATTCTAACAGTTATGCTTCTTGGCATTTACCCATTTGAGTCAAAAGACTTATATTTATAAAATTTTCACATGTATAACAGCTTTGTTCAGAAGCAACCAAATTGGCTTTTGGTAGGTAAATGAGTGAATAAAATGTATGTTCAAGTATTAGAGTACTAATTAATATGCCAAAGAAATGAGCTATCAGGCCATGAAAAGAAACAGAAGAAAGTTAAATGTTTATTATTAAATATATATATGAAAAGATCTTACCCTTATTTCAAGAACCACAAAAAAAGGACTGGGTCAAAGGACTGACTGAAAAAGGAAACTTCTGCCCCAAACAATAAACCTCTGCAAAGAAAAGAACTTTTAAAAGCCTGAGAAAAAGATGCAAGACATGTACGGCAGAATGCATGAGCTCGGGTGGGGTGGGAGGCATGGAAAGAGGAATGAGTCTACATTGGATTGAGAAATGTTGTTTGAAATGCACAAAACTTCATTAAAAATATTAACACAAAAATCTGTTCTTAAAAAGCAAGCGGGCTTTACTGGATCTCAGGAACCCAAACATTTTTCAGTGTCCATAATACCCTCAAAATTCCACACAGAACAGACAGAATCATGTGAGCTTTGTCACTCACAGTCAAATCCCCAATTTCTCTGCACATTGACTATGAACCCTCTTGCTGTGAAAACGGACAGCTGCCCCTTTTGTCTCTGCTTTTGAAGCCAATGCATATGCTTGAATGATGCAATAGAGTCTGCCATTTGATTTTTTTCATATTCTAAAGCGGTGATCCTGTGTGTGTGTGTGTGTGTGTGTGTGTGTGTGTGTGTGTGTGTGAAGTCTGGTGCTAACATATCAGTCAAACATCTGCCCAAAGGGTTCTTTAGAACATACAATGTGTGCCTTGACACTCATAGAAAGAAGGTTCTGCACCATATGAAATTCGTATCTCTCTGAGCTTCTCATAAGGAATATGCTTTAGATGTATTACCAGATTCTTTTCTTCAGTAAACTCCATGCAAAAAGAGCCAATTCTCTGAGTGAGGGAGACAGGTGCAAATCTGGTAAAGTACCTCATAAATAAGATAGACATAGAAAATCAACACCACATGGGGGTACAAAGCAGTCTCACTAAAATTACCCAGTAGACTCAGCCTGTCTTTTCTCTCTGTCCTGGCAACTGTAAAAGGAAGAAGGATTTATGCTGGTTGTCCTGCTAATGAAATGTGACTACAGTAGTGACTCCATCTGTTTTGGTGAGGGTATAGATAATATTTCATCTGTCAAGTATTTATCTCTTTTTGCTCCAAAATATGTTTGAGGAAGAGGGCGGACAGGAATCAAGCCTAATCTTGATCTGAGAACAGTCTGAATTCTCTTAGAGTTGAAAATTCATTGTGACATATGCTGGCTGCATGGTCAAAACTTATCACCGCCCACAAAGTCTGCATGAAAGGATAGCTCTGTGGGAGCCACTTCCCTAACACGTGTGGTTTCATGTATCAAATTCAGGGCTTGACTCTAGCAGCGTCATATATTTTTAGCTGTGTTTTCTGTGAATAAGGTGGTTTGGGAAACATTACCAATCTCTCAGAAATTATAAAAATCACACTAATGCTTTGTAGAGTTTTTAATTCCTTTATGCAGTTTGGCTTTGGTTTTAAGTAGGAACATATTAATCTTGATAGTAGAACATTGATTTGTACTCTTTTGAAATACAGATCAAGAAATAGGAAAATATTCCTCTGGAAAATTTCGTTTACATTTTATCCTAAATATGAAAAGTATTTGTCTCTCTGGATAAATTGACTTTTAAAATATTATTTGCTTACACAATTATTTTACAAATAGGACACCAATTTGACACCATGATACTCTATGGTTGAGACTTCCTTCAATGACTTCGTTCTGTACTGTAAGAGCTTTAAGTAATCTAAATGCTAGTATTTCAGCCAATGAAAGATTTTTAATATTTATGCTCCTAGTATAATATTGTGACCTTTTTTCTATATCATATTTTAATGGATTAATACTGTGAACATTTTCAAAAATATAGTGTCAGCATGATTTTTTTCAAAGAGGAATTTGGCACTTTGTAATGTAACTTGTGAGTGAGAGTTCTCCAGTCATGCACTGGACCCTCGTCATTAAAATGTGGCACTTCTGTGATCATTGCTCTCTGGCTCTTTAAGGATTAGTTGTTTTGTGGGACTGTCCTCTAAATCTGTCCAGCATTTCCTAGGAAGTGTTATTGATAATTTTTATTTCTAAATTGAAAGCTTGGATGCCACAGATAATTTTTATTTCTAAATGGAAAGGTTGGATTCACACATGTATATTAGGAAATTTAAAACCTGGAACGGAACCTTGGCCTCCATCCATCATGAGCACACTGCATTCTTTTCCAGTGTTTGCTCTTCTCTTTACATTTTCCCTGACATTTCTCTTGCCTTTCCTGTGCTATTTTTCTCCCTCTCTTCTCGTTTCCACTTCCTGTAGGATTGTCTGCTTCACTGGGGCGCAAGATATCAATTCTGAATATAAATGATCTCTCAAGCCTTTATTTCTATTTCTGGTTTTCCACCTGCTTTTAGGTGAGGGTGCTTAGAAGGACAAAATTGCCAGCATCACAGACACTTTTCTCACATTGCAAGAAAACCAGTGGGATTGTGTATGATATGCATTTGTAGATGCGTTTCACTAATAGGAATCTCTGTATCTCCCTCCACTCTTTATTTCTATATATAGCAACAGAAAAAATTATGCATATAATTTACAAATAACTAAAGAAACCAGAATGGCCCAACAATAATTAAAAATATCCCTGTTTGAAGACTATATAATACTATAGGAAGTCTAAGAAAAGGGCCTCAGCCGGGCATGGTGGTGCATGCCTTTAATCCTAGCACTTGGGAGGCAGAGGCAGGTGGATCTTTGTGAGTTCAAGACCAGCCTGGTCTACAGAGTGAGTTCCAGGACAGCTGGGGCTACAGGGAGACCCTGTCTTGAAAAGACAAAAAACAAAACAAAACAAAAAGGGCCTCAAGGATATTTATCTGAACATTGCAATTAAATTCAGTATTAGCTGCATACCAACATAATGCACCAAATTGTTATATTATTGTATACATTTCAGGAATTTGATGATCATGTAATCTATTCTCTGAGTTATGATTATAAAATTATAACATTTTACTTCAAAAGAAGAGAAAGGCAGTTGGTATGATTTATCTCAAAGATGAAACTATTCTTAGGACACATGCAGGAAGTTAAAGCAAGTTCTACTATTTTATAGTTGGCCTTAGAGATAAATATAGTTCTGTGCTACATTTATTACAGTGTTTAAAAAAAAACAAGGGCATGGATCCTGGCATTTAATATTATAATTTAGAAAGAATATGTGTATTAACATTGGATCCTAGCATAGTCTTAACTACCAAGAAAGTGATGGACCCGCAAAATGATTATTCTCATACTTATGTGACAGACACATACATGTCAGAGTTTTATATGACATAGTCACAAGGCAGGAATCAAGCAAGAATACCTTAAATGTATCCCCACGCCCATGTATTTTATTTTGTGGTTAGGGTTTGATTAAAAAATGAAATAGACTTAGTATTTTATCATTCTAATAATTTCAGTTTCTCTATTCATTGAAACTAGAGCTAGAGAGCACATAGAAACCAGAGAAGGAGAAGAAATCCAATTTTCATCACGAGTCAGTCATAACCGCATGAAAAAGAGCAACGGGTAATCAACCTGAAAGAAAATAACAGACAAACATACAAGAACATTAAGGTCACCAACTTCTATGACCACAGAACTGAAGAGGAACATCCAAGCACATTTGAATGGACCTTTAAATAGATGTCATATGGTTTACTACACATCTGATATACTTACCATGTAGCATGCTACATGCTTAACAGATGTTTGTTGAAAGTTTTAAACCAATCTTTAAAATCATTTTGAAATATTGTGTATGATAAACAGTAATGTAAAATGTTTGATAAATTAAAGTATTTGACAATAAAAGGAGATCTCCTGAGACCAGCTGAAGAGCAGGTACCAACCCACCCCGCCCACTGGGATTACAAAGGCATCTGAAGGAGGCAAGCAAAGCAAGCCTTCAACACAGTGAAGAGTCATTTAGGACTCACAGAATACAGGCAAGGAGAAGCCCAATGCCAGCAACACGAAGAAGAGACAACACAGGAAGGGGCAGGATAACCCCCCACCAAGCTCTACCAGCCCTATGGAAGAGTCCTACAGTGGGATCCCCCTGGGGATGGCTTAGGACACAGATATCAGAAACACAACTGGGAACATACTTAAAGAGCTACAAGATTATAAAGAGCAAATCAAAGAACTAAGAAAAGAGAATGAAGAACTCAAGAAGGACCTAGAGAGAAATGACAAACTCCGGAAGGAAGTAGAGACACTGAAAAGATTCCATGCTGAAAATGATAAGGAAACCAACCAGCAAAGCAAAGAGCTACAGGAAGAGATTGAGAAGCTCCAAAAAGAAGTAGAAATACTAAAGAAATCAGAAGAGGAAATGAAAAAGGAAATCAAACACTCATCCAATCAAGAGGAAAGGAATGAAAAAATCCTCAGAAGCAGAATTGAGGAAGCAGAACAAAGAATATCAGACCTGGAAGATAACACAGAACAACTAAAAACCTCAAGGAAAGATTATGGAAAATTTAAAAATACACAAAAGTGGAACAACCAGGAACTGTGGGACACTATGAAAAGATCAAACTTCCCCATCATAGGAATAGAGGAAGGAAAAGAATCCCAAGAGAATGGTATTGATCAGATCTTCAACAGAATAATAGATGAAAACTTCCCCAAACTAAAATAAGACAAACCAATACAAATACAAGAAGCACACAGAAC
>VZQC01010225.1:1283944-1363954 GCA_009823505.1 Rhizomys pruinosus | reverse complement strand
CTGAGCACATACAATTTCAGCCATCTCATATTTGACAAGGGGGCCAAGAAGACACAATGGAGAAAAGACAGCATCTTCAGCAAGTGGTGTTGGCAAAACTGGATCACCACTTGTAGAAGAATGAAATTAAACCCCTACCTCTCACCCTGTACAAAAGTCAACTCCAGATGGATTAAAGACCTCAACGTGAAACCCCAAACTCTGAAGGTGATAGAAGAAAAAGTTGGCAGCAGACTACAAGACATAGGCATAGGAAAAGACTTCCTAAATCAGACAGCAGCTGCACAAGAATTAAGGTCGACAATTGACAAATGGGACCTCATTAAACTCAAAAGCTTCTGTACATCAAAAGAAACAATCAAGGAAGTGAAGAGAAATCCCACAGAGTGGGATGAAACCTTCACTGCAGAAACATCTGACAAAGCATTGATTTCCAGAATATATAAACTACTCAAAAAACAAAGAAGAAAGAAAACAAATGACCCACTCAATAGATGGAGCAAAGAGCTGAACAGAGACTTCACAAGTGAAGAGTTAGAGATGGCTTAGAAACACCGTAAGAAGTGTTCAACATCACTAATCATTAAGGAAATACAAACCAAAACCACTTTAAGATATCATCTTACTCCAATAAGACTGGCTAGGATCACGATAACAAATGATATCAAGTGCTGGAGAGGTTGTGGGGAAAGAGGAACACTCATCCACTGCTGGTGGGAATGTAAACTCATGCAACCACTATGGAATGCAGTGTGGAGAACCCTAGGAATGAGCTTGCCACCCTACCCAGCCATACCATTCCTAGGCATGTACCCTCAAGACTCACCCCACTGCAGAGGTACATGCACAGCCATGTTTATTTCAGCTCTCTTCACAATAGCAAGGAGCTGGAACCAACCCAAATGCCCCTCAACTGATGAGTGGATAGAGAGAATGTGGTACATCTACACAATGGAGTTCTATGCAGCAGTAAAGAAAGATGACATCATGAGCTTTGCAGGAAAATGGCTGGAACTAGAGGACATCATGCTGAGTGAAATAACTCAGTCCTACAAAAACAAACGATGAATGGTATCCCTCATCTGTGGATGCTAGTGCCAATTACCTTGTTGTAAGTATGTCTTGTGCATGGGCCCCTTGAGCTTTTGTCCAAAGCACTTGGGAGTGATGCATGCTGGAAACAACAACAACAACAACAACAACAACAACAACAACAGAAAGGACTACATCAAAGAACTGACTGAAACAGTGAACTTCTGCTCAAAACAGTCAACTTCCACATGGAGAATTTTGAGAAAGATTGAGAAAGAGATGAAAAGCATGTTTGGCAGAATGCATGAGCTCTGGTGGGGTGGGGGAAGTGAGGAATATGGGTCAAGATTTGATAAAAAATTATAAATAAATAAATTTAAAAAAGAAAATAAAAGTCATAATAGTATTCAGTGAACAGAGATGGGGAGACTCAGAACATTACAATTATTCCCTCAAGTACAAAGAGTCACATGGCAAGACTTGTCTTCATATTTTCTACAGATAGCCTTTCTCCTTTGTCTGGCCCAAGAACAATGCATGCTTATTTATTAATGATATTTTTGTCTATTCATTTGCTTTGAGGAGAATCTCAATGTGTGTCTCAGTCTGTCCTCACACTCATTGTCCTCCTGCCTCGTTTGCCAAGTGCTGAGATTGCAGACATGTACCACCATGCCCAGCCTTAAAAACAATTTGTTTAAAAGGCTATATTATATCCATTTTATTGTGTTTAATAAATCATGAAAATAAAGGGCATTTTTAAAAAGCAAGTCCCATCAAAGTCATTATAGTAACTTTTAAGGTCTTCTGTTAAATATGGTGAATGGAATAAACATAGCAAATGTACTAGGTAAAATCTAATAACAAAGACTATCATGTACAAAAGGAAAAGTAGGGAAATGTCAAGAGCAACGCATTTTAGTTTTTTTCACGGTTTATTTACTTATTTATATATGTTTTTAGTGCGTGTGTGTGTGTGTGTGTGTGTGTGTCCGTGCACTGTGTATGCATGTTGTGTATGTATGTGTAGGTCAGAAGACAGCTTGAGGGTATTGGTTTTCTACTTCTACTATGTGGCTTCTGGGGACAGAACAGTCATTGTCAGGCTCGACAGGAAACACCTTTACCTGTGAGGCCAGCTCACCATTCCAAAAGATAGAATTTCAAAGCCAGAGCCTTGAAATGACTAATAAGTAGTAGATATCATTGGAGAAGATTAAATATGCTATTCAATAGGAAGATGTAATATTTAGAAGAAAGTTTACTATTTGAAATGGGATTAAAAATAACTGGAAAAAATGAGTAAATGGAAGGAAGCATGAAAATAAATAAATATAAATAAATAATAAATGACAATCTTTGCCATGAAACATGACTAAACTATGACATGGTTGTTCTGAATATGTACATGAAGCCAATAATATACACACACACACACATACATACACACACAAACACACACACAATTGATACCTTATGAGCTACATACTGAAGTGTGTCTGGATTTGAATCACATGCATAATGACAGTTAAATTTAAAAAATATCAAACTATCCTTGCAGTATGAAATAATTTAGAATCCCCTTTTAAAAAATTTTATTTATTTTTTATGTGTATGAATGTACTGTCTGCATGTAGGTTGGTGAACCCATGTCATGCAATGCCACAGAGGTCAGAAGCAGGTGTCAGATTCCCCTGGAACTGGACTTAAAGACGGTTCTCAGCTGCCATGTGGGTGCTGGGGATCGAACCAGGGTCCTCTGCAAGAGCAGTTGGTGTTCTTAACTGCTAAGCCATCTCTCCATCCCCTAGAATCCTCTTTTAAGACAATTCCTGATAAAGTGAAGCTACACCAATTAATTACATTTGAGTAAAGTTACCCCAGCTATGAAATAAATAGTAGTTCCAGTGACATCCAAATCTTACATAGGAAGTGTCATTTTAAAAATTCATGTACAATTATATTTAAATGATATTTCAAAACAGTAAAGATAAAGGCAAAAAATTACAAGATTCTGAAGTGAATGGACATACTGCCTCTAAGCAATTAAAACCAGATATTTGGCCAACTTCTTCTTAGGAACAGCTATTACTAGAAGAAAATGGAATAAATAATTTAAAAATGTTTAAGAAATATAACCACCTATCCAGAATAACATATCTAGTAAATTAATGTTGAACTCACATGATTATAAAATGGAGAACTAGCCAGGTGTTGTGGCGCACACCTTTAATCCTAGCACTTGGGAGTCAGAAGCAGGCAGATCTCTGTGAGTTCAAGGCCAACCTGGTCTACAGAGTGAGTTCCAGGCCAGCTGGGGCTAGAGAGAGACACTGTCTCAAAAACACCAAAAAAAAAAAAAAGGAGAACTAAAAAAATAATCATAGTCATAGATAGTTTAAAATAATAAAAGTTGAATTGAAGCTATGTCAAAAAAGAGAAATATACCCTAAAACTATGAAGTATAGAAAATTAGCTTGTTTGGAGGTAATTTAAATCTTTTAAAGTACCATTTGGTATCCAGAAAGTTGCTAATTATTTTCTGAATTCAGCTTTGTTCAGAATTCAGTGTAAGTTGTTTAAAAATATTTTAATTATTCTATGTGTATGAGTGTATTGCCTGCATGTATATAAGTAATCCTGTATAGTGCAATGCCCATGGAGGTCAGAGGAGGGCACTGGAGTCCCTAAAACTGGAGTTACACATGGTTGTTAGCTACCATGTGGGTGCTAGGACTTGAACCTGGGTTCTCTGCAAGAGCAGTCAGTGTGTTCTTAACCACTGAGCCATCTCTCCAGCCCCCATGAATAAGTTTTATTGCTAACCACTAATAAAACCAAAATAGAAAATAGCGTTCCCCTTAAAATGCTAAATAATTTAAAATAAGAGAAAAGCAGTTCAAAAAAATGAAAACAGCAAATAACTTGATACATAAAAAAAAATTCACTTTATTTCATCTTTCTGTGTTTTTCTCTGAAAATATCCTTGTATATGTGGTTTTCTATGTATGAAAAAAGAAGAAATATACTGCAATGTTTTAAAGATGTTAATATGATTTTAGTATGAGTAACAGTGTCAGATCATAAGGCTATAGAAATCAAAATACCTTTTAAATACAGAGTAACCGTAGGTATCTTAATTAAAATATTACCATATTTAATATTATTGCTTATTGATAACAAACCACCACTAAGTACATCATGAGTTTGCCAGATTTATCCAAGTAATGAAATGATAGTTTAATTTAGAAATTGTATTACCATAACCGTAAAAATCAAATAAGTTTGTAATAATCACTATAAGTGGAGCAGAGTATAGCAAATGTCACAAGCATTGTTAAAAGGAGAAAGGGGGAATTTCCCTTGGTAAGAAGTATATTGTAAAACCTTCCAACCAATTCAAGAAAAAAAAAAAACTTTTCTGTAACACTACTGATGATATCAAAGTTTATAGAATTTTCACTAAAGGCTGGAACAAGTAAATGTCCTAGGTATTTGTTCTCAAACCTATAATTTATAATAATGCTGTCAAATACATGAAGAGTAAAGAACATTTAAGGTTCAAGAAAAGGTAATGAAACAATAGCATCACCATGTGCACGTGACTATCTACATTTCAAACTGTTTTATAGAATAATTTGAGGAGAACTGACGTTGGTTCATATTTAAATATCTGGTAGAATTTAGCAAAGAGTCTGCCTGGCTCTGGGCTTGTTTTTAATTGAAAAACTTTTCTTACTGATTTAATCTTCTTGTATAAGTCTGAGTTGTCTATATCCTCTTGGCTAAATTTGGGTAGGCCAAATGTCTTTTCCTGAAAGGAACTTCAAATACTTGGGAAATAATTTCAAAAATTGGTATATGTCAGTACATAAAATTAGAAAAGCATCTATACAGCAAAGAAAATAATAAAGATCAGACTACAGAATAGGAAAAAAGTATTTACCTGTTATGAATCTGATATAGGATTAATATCTGGCCTGTATAAAGAACTCAAAAAGTGAATACCCCCAAATAATTCAATCAATAAATGGCCAAATGAAGTGAACAGGCTGTTTTTAAAGGATGGAGTGCAGATGGTCAATGTGCACATGAAAAGCTTCTCACCTTCATTAGCCACCAGTGAAATTCAAATGAAAATTATATGGCAATTCCAGCTCAGCCTTTCATATTGGTCATCATTAAAAAACTACAACAACAACCTCAAGAAAGGTTAAAAAGAATGTACTTTAAAAGCAAATATTTGGTGGATTTGTACAAAATAAACTGCGTGATGTAAGACAAAACAAAAAGACCAAGGAAAGACTGGAAAGATGACTTCCAAATGGTGAGATATTTAGTGTAGTTAAGTGTGTAAATCCATGAGCTATAGATGTACTTAAATATAACAAGTGAATGTATGATGGTTAATATTGACTGTCAACCTGTTTGGATTGAGATGACAGTAGATCATTAAAGCATACTCTTAGGCACGTCTATGAGGGCTTTTCCAGGGAGAGCTAAACTTCTCTGAATGAGTGTGGGCCACAGCCTTTCATAGGATGGGGGCCCGACTGGAATAAAAGGAGAAAAGGAAAGCCAGGTGGAATAGACATTCCCTCTCAGTCCTTCCCAGCTTCCATGATATGACCTGTTCTACTTTTAAACAGCATCCTACCAAGATAGATTCTAAACTCTGAAAAGTTGAGCCCAATAGTAGTTTATGTGCATATTTTGTCACAATAACAGAAAAGCTGACAAAGAACATTTAAAAATGTGGGCTGAAAACTTGGCTAAAGATATGGTCATGGAGCTGGAGAGAGGGCTCAGCAGTTACGAGAACTGAATGCTCTTGCAGAGGACCCGGGTTTGATTCCCAGCACCCACATGACATGATGGCTAAGAACCATCTTTTTTTTTTTTTTCTTTGTGGTCTTTTTCGAAACAGGGTCTCCCTGTAGTCCCAGCTGTCCTGGAACTCACTCTGTAGACCAGGCTGGCTTTGAACTCACAAAGATCCGCCTGCTTTAACTCCAGTTCCAGGGGAATCCGACACCCTCTTTTGACCTCCGTGGAATTGCATGACTTGGGTGCACAAACCTGCATGCAGACAGTACATTCATACACATAAAAATAATAAATAAAAAATATGGTCATACAATGTGAATCTAGGATTTACTCAAAACATATGAAAAAGACCTTTATGTTTTCTAGTAATCGAAGAAGTACATCTTGAAACAAGGTAAAGATGTATGCCTGTAGATTACCAAGAAACATTAAAGTTTAGCAATTCTTATGTTTCTCAAAGTCCTTAAAAGGAGCAGAGCTCCTTTTGCATTTGTCTTGATTTTGATCATTTCATAAATGGTCTTTTAGCATTTAAAGGCATTTGCCAGGCAAACAACGGAGTGGGTGGCAATAAAGACAGATGAACAGAAACAGACGACTATAGCATTGAAATCTGTGTGCCAGGATCTCCAAGTAGAGTTAATGTAACACTGTCATCAGGCAGGCTGAAAAATGACCAGTGTCTTTAAACAAGGTAGTCACAGCTTGCTGATCTCATCCTAAGATCCATATGTACTGAAAAGAAATGTGTTGTCCAGACAGCTCCAATTGGAGTTCTCTTTATCTCTATTTTTAAAATTGTTTATTTTATTTTAAATTATGTGTGTATAGATATGTGCATTTGAGTACAGGTACCTAAGGAGAAGAGAATGTGGAGTCATCTGGAGGTGGGGTCACAGGTGGTTGTGAGCAGCTTAATGTGGGTGTTGGAAACTGGACTTGGGTCTCTGGAACATCAGTATACCCTATTAGTGAATCAGCCATCTCCATGACCCCTGCGTTTGGTTCTTATTTGTATAGAAACTTGTTTCTTAAGTAGAAAATAAAGCAAAATGAAAAAAATGAAATGAAATTTCATCAGCAACAGAAGGTGTAATCAAATTATATCTTGCAGTCTTACCTCAGGAAAAGGTTATAAAGGGTTAAGATAGGCTTCCTTTGCTAGATTGCTGTCTGCATAAGCTCAGTTTGGGCACTAAGTAGATAGGGGTCTCATCTTCTGCCTTTAGCTAGAGGAAACATTGTCATCTCACAGGTACAGAAACAAACCCTTCAGCTAACTAGAGTCCCCACATCAGCCCAAGATGGGAAAACAATGTGTGCAAAAGCTAAACATTGAATGTGTCAGAATCTTCATCCAGACTCATTTCTCAGTGTCATCAAATGTCTGTTTACAATAAAACAATGCAAGTGCAGCTTCTTTCAGAGAAGATAAGCCTTTTCAATATCAGGAGCCTACAAACCAGTTACATGAATAAGACGTGCAGAGTTGTGCTTAGTTTTGGACAAATCCCCAACTCCTAACACAAGAAACAAGACAAAACCACATCTTAGCCACAGCTGATGAAGTGGAACATTTGTCTTGGAGAAGAGAACCTTGATAGAAATGTTACAAAGAAAGAGATATAACAAACCTGTGGTAGCTTACATTCCCTTGGTGATTTCTATCGCCCAGAACCATTGTATTTCACTCAAGACCCTCATAATAGTCTCCTGATGCAAATCCCATTTTTAGTTCCACTTTAAAAAATTAGGGTTTATTTAATTCGAGGATATTTGAAACATATTTGGCAACATGAATTTCAATCACAGCTGGTGATAATGATGTGAATATTATTACTGTTAAGCTTCTTACAAGAAAGAAAAAGGTAGTTGGCCACAATCAATGGTTCAGAAAACACCTTCATAACATTCTCCTCTTGATGGAAACCATGCATTCATTTCCTACCATGCTAACTCTGATCTATCAAAATACATTCTTTGTTCTAAAGAATTTTGTTTATTCTAGGGTTTTGTATTGATTTGAAATTAGTTTCCTCTATAAGAAGTAGAGTTAAATGTTTTCTTGAGGAGCTTAGGTTTCCAAAGGTGAGGGTTGGCTGAAAATATTCTCTTAAATGTTCTGTCTGTGATGTCATTTGAAAGGACAACTGGAGGTAGAATGATATTTAGGACTAGAGGTAGAAAGAAAGCTGAAGGAAGAAATATAAAGCTTCTCAAGGCAAACTATGGCCATTGTTTACCTTTTTCTGTTAACAAGAGTTTTGCAGGCAGACAGAGGAAACAAGTTTAAAAAGATGTTAGTTCTTTCTGTGTAAAGAGAAGTTGTTGAATATGTGCACCGAAGAGCTTGCTTATGATCCAGATAGAGGAATGAGTTACCTGTGGACCTCTGTTCTCATCCTCAGAACAGAAATTATATTAAATGCTTTCAACTGTCTTTCTTAGAACTTTGACTCTTGAAAGTGTGGTGGCTTGAGTGAGCATCTCCTATGCTGTACCCTAGCTGGATATTTTAGCTCATTTTCTGTTTTTAAAAATATTTTTATTGAAATTTTGTAAATTTCATACAATATATTTGGATAACATTCCCTATCTGCACACTTACAGCTCCCACCAGCTATCATGTACTCTGTCATATATATTAAGGTCTATCAAATCATGTTTATGTTCCCAAATGTCCTTCAGTGTAGGTCCATCCACTGGAGCATGACTAACCTATGTTCCTCACACTGTCTAAGAAAACTCTCTCTCTCTCTCTCTCTCTCTCTCTCTCTCTCTCTCTCTCTCTCTCCCTAGAAGCTATCAGTTGGCAACAGTTCCTCCCTCCGCTATGTTGGGACTTCTGATTCACTTCTGTACTTTTATGCTGGGATTTTGTCTGTCTGGATTGAGCTTTCAATGGGTCTTGTATATGTGGTTACCATTGCTGTTACTTCATGTGAGAAACTTGCCATCTGTCTGGAAAACTTTCCCTGCGGCCATCTACTGTCTCTGGCTCTTAGAATCTTTCTGCTCCCCCTGCAGCAATAGTCTCTGAGCCTTAGGTGGCAGAGGTTTGATACAGTGTCCTACTCAGGGATAGATACTATGCAGTCTCTTATTCTCTACTCTTTGGCCAGCTGTAGCTTTCTGGATTAATTTGTTGCAGGAGGAAGCTTTACTACTGAGAAAATGCATTAAAATTCTTTCTGTTCTGCTATGTTCCCTGAGCCTTAGCTATAGAGGTTGCATTATAGATGTGTCACTTAAGGCTGGGCACCTCATGCACACTTATTCTCTGTGTTTGATAATTTTTAATGAGCCCCAAATTAAAGCATATTTCAAATGTATCTGTTTGTACATTTGTTTTCTTTCTCATTTTATTCTTTCACTACTACTGATTAAAGTTAGATGTAAATTCACATTTTTTTCTTTTCTTTATTTCAATGTCTGCATATGTTTAAGTGTGCCCATGTCATGCAATGCCTGAGTAGGACAGAAGAGGGTGGTAGATCCCCTGGAAATGGAGTTATAAACAGTTGTTAGCTGCCATGTGGGTGCTGGGATTTGAACCCAGGTCTTCTGTAAGAACAACCAGTGCTCTTAACCACTGAGCCATCTCTCCAGCCCCGTAAATTCACTTTTAAGGAAAAAGGCAGACATTGTAAAATTTAGTTACAGTTATGTCTCAACACAGTATTATTTGTAATGGTCAAGAAAGGTATTCTATTAAAACTTTATATTTCTTCCTATGAAACTATTAATGAAAACCAAGAAAAAGAAATATTATAAATCATTGACTACTTTGTCATTCCCTTGTTGGCTTGCATGGATGATTTTTTTGTATGTGTGCATTTGCTACTTGAATTAAAGAACATATTTTAATTTGTGTGTTCTTTCAGGGAGAGCCACTTGACAGTTAAGTGCCATTACGAATCAAAACTCAAGACTTTGGTATGAAATCTGACATTTATGCCACTGTACAGTGGTGGACCCTAATGATAGATGCAAACAGTTCATTATGAAATCAAAATTTATAATTTGATTACTTTCATTAGGTCTTAAGTAGCTTTGAATGACTGTATGAATATTGAGTCAATTATTTTCTATTAATACTAGATATAAATTCCATTCTTTGGCTTTTGCTGAATTTTGATAGACTGATATTTTATATACTCCAGTCAAGGTGTAAAGTGAGAGGAAACAAAACTCAGAAGGTCTTCATAAATCTTTAAGGAGAAACACCTTTTATGCTGGTGAACATTTTGATTTGCCATTTAAAATATTTTCTTTATTAATTTTATTTTCTTTTTATGTATATGAATGTATTGCTTGCATATATGTAAGTGCACATGTGTCTTGTATTGCCTGAGGAGGTCAGAAGAGGTAAATGGATCCCTTGCAATTGGAGTTACAGATGGTTGTTAGCCAGGATATGGATGATGGGATTTAAATTTGGGACCTCTGCAAGGGTAGTCAGTATTCTTTAAAAAATAAACTATTTTTATTGGTGTTTTGTGTGTTTCATATATCATTTCTCAGTCCAATTTAGACTCACTCCCTTTTCCATGCCCACCACCCCACCCAAGTTCATGCATTCTGCCATACATGTCTTACATCTTTTTCTCAGTTTTTTTAAACTTTTTCTCTGCAGAAGTTTATTGTTTGGGCAAAGGTTAACTGTTTCAGTCAGTTCTTTGATCCAGTCTTTTTGACATTGTTATGACATTTTTGACATATATATGCGATATATATATGCATATATATCGCATATATATGTATATATATACATATGTATATACATATACATATGTATATATATACATATACATATATACATATATGTATATATACATATATACATATGTATATGTATATATATGTATATATATAGTTTATTTTCAAAGGTCATAATTTTATGACCTTTGTATATATGTATATACATACATATGTATATGTATGTATATACATATATACATGTATATATGTATATATACATGTATATATGTACATATACATAATTTTATATATACATGTATACATATGTATACATGTATATATAAAATTATGACCTTTGTATATATGTCATAATTTTATGACCTTTGTATATATGTATATGTATATACATATATACAAAGGTCATAAAATTATGACCTTTGAAAATAAACTGTATGCTAATTCCAAAATATGTTTAGAGTTCACATTTTTCCCTTTAATTTTATATTACTCTAATATATGAATACATACCCTCCATACACATACCACAATTACAAAGTCTGCAAATAAGCGGTCAGTTAATTCTAGAGCCCGGTAAGGAATTCACATTATAACAGCATAGTGGGCAGTCAGTATTCTTAACTGCTGAACCATCTCTCTGGCCCCCACGATTTTTAATTTTTAAAGCTCTATCAAATTTTGAGTCTTTTTAACTTATAATTTCCACTTATAACTAAGTTATTATAGAGGAAATTTCATTGTAGTAAAAGGAACAATCATTCATATGTGACAGAAAATAAAGTAAATGAGAAAAATAGACATTTTTGGCGGCTCAGAGTAAATAAGCAATGACAAGTGTATAAATGTTGAGGAGGTCACAATGGTTCTTCTTTAAAATACATCTTTAAAATACACATAAACACTTTGTCTAGGCTTCAGTTTCCACTACCAACTGGCACTCTTGAATTTCTGGAGAGATGGCCTAGCGGTTAAGAGCGCCGACCGCTCTTACGGGGGACCCGGGTTCGGTCTGCAGCACCCACAAGGCGGCTGAGGGCAAAACCCGGGATTTGAAACTCCAAATCCGGGGGAACTCCAGTTCCAGGGGAATCCGACACCCTCTTCTGACCTCTGCGGCATTGCACGACACGGGTGCACAGACTTGCATGCAGACAGTACATTCATACACATAAATAAAATAAAAATAAAAAACTTAAAAAAAAAGAATTTCTCATTTGTAATAATCTCAAATGGTTACTATTTCTACTTTTCCACAATGACACTACCTCCTTCTTGTCCCGCATTGGCAACCACAACAAGAATGCCAATTGAACATTTTCATGAACTTACTCTCACACATGAAATTAAATGAGTTAAGGGAAGTGACATCATTAAGAGGATGGACTTGAAAGTCCCAGACCCCAAGCAAAATATAACAAAACAAAACAAAATGAATAATTCATGGAAAAAATCAATTCCCTTTATGAGAAATCCAGAAAACAGTTGAAAGACCCCTGCAGTGCAGATGAAGGCAAAGCTAGCTGCATCAGAAACAATAGTAAAATAATAAAATTTCTCCTTCCTCATAGTCTACCCCAGAGGTTCAATTTAGCATGTACTGAAATTGGGTAAAAGTTCTAGCTCCTGGCTTCCTTGTTGGGAAGAATGACAATACTGAAGTTCAGATCCACCTCTCAGACTTTTTGGTTTACTATTCATAGGACTGGATTATGTTTGAATTTCACTACTGAATTCCTTCAGCAAGGAATTTTAGAGTCAGGGCCACTGTAAACACAAGTGATGCTTAGATACAATGCTATTCAACATAGTCCTTCCCTCTGGTTTATGGTGTAATCATTAGAGAAAACAGAATTTCCAGGTTTATCTAGGAACAGAATTGCAGTATGAACAATATTCAGTTTAAGGAGGGGGATTATGACCAACTTCTCTCTTGCCTGTTTTTTTTTTTTTGTATTGATGGGAATTCACACACACCAGAAGTTTGTATACTGCTGATATTAGAAGAGACCTTGACAGTAGCAACTAGAAAGAACTTGGATTGTTATCGACCTACACCAATGAAACAACAGAATGTGTGCTATTAATAAAAGCAAGGACTAAGGTCCTATCATTTGGGGACATAAAAGCAATGAAAATGTGTCCACAGAAAATGTTTAAGGAGACTGCATAATCACTAGCCAGGCCATTTAGTGAAGATCCTTTCCTGTGCAATGCCTGTTGATGGTATTTGGGAAAGGTTGCTCTCTTTTCAATTACATGGAACCAAACTTGCAAGGCATACAAAGAAACAAGGAATCTGCTGGGCGTGGTGGCGCACGCCTTTAATCCTAGCACTTGGGAGGCAGAGGCAGGTGGATCTTTGTGAGTTCAAGGCCAGCCTGGTCTACAGAGTGAGTTCCAGGACAGCTGGGGCTACAGGGAGACCCTGTCTTGAAAAGACCAAAAAAAAGAACTTACACCAATTTTCTTCCACCTTTTAAGTTACATTTCCTGTTCATGTTTATGTTTTTTAATGCATATAATCTATTATATATGAATTTGTGTGTGCATAAGGGAATATAACACTAGAGAGTTCTTGGAATAAATAAATATTTTCAAGGGACTGGGGAGATGGCACTGTCAGTAAAATACTTGAGGACCTGAGTGTGGATCCCAGTACCCACATACAAAACCCAGCATAGCGGTGATCTCAATACTGGGGAGCAGAGACAGGAGCTCCGGAGCTCAGTGGCCGTCCATTCTAGCTGGATGGATGACCTGCAGGGTCAGTGAGAGGCAACCTCAGAAAACCAAGATGGAGAGTTAACTGAGGAAGACAGCCTACATCGACTTCTGGGCTCCATGTGCATACACANAAATGTATGAAATGCACAAAGCATCAATAAAAATTAATTAAAAAAAAAAAAAAAGAAAATATCTGGAAAATAATTCAAAATGACCATCTTAAACAGGTTAAGAACTCATAAGAATTACATATGAGCCAAATGAGATTATTTACAAAGAGATGAAAATATAAAAAAAGGAACCAAACAAAAGTGGGTCCTGAAGGATACAGTAGCTGAATTGACTAATTCACTAAAAGGCTTTGACTGAAACAATGAGTTAGACACAAGAAGATCACAGATTCAAAGAAGTCAGGGCAGAGAGAAGCAACTGGAAATGACCCAGTCAGGGAAGTATGGAAAATGGACAGAAGAGATCATAGGAAGATAGCAACAAGGACTTCAGAGACTTCCAGAGTTCTCATTAAGGATCTATCTTTCTTACTCTTCCTTTTGTGGAGCACAGGGACGCTCTGACTAATGGTCCTCTTTCATTCTTTGGACCTAAAGGCATTTCTCTTCCTTATTCCCAAATTTCAAACATACAGAGTTAAAAGCACTTTCTGCAGTTAATCATGAGGAAGAAATATGATTGACTGATAAGAATTTAGTAGCAGACATAATTTAACAAAATAACGTCCAAGAGATTGCCATAAAATTCACATGAATGTCTTCAAAAGGTGAAGGGCATGGAGTAGATCCCACATTAGACACTGCTATAGACAACTTCGGCAGGGAGTGATTTCATGCTTGATAAATCTGAGAATCAGCACCATGATGATGAAAGTGAAAATAATGGAGACATCTTTCCTTCCTGGCTCACAGGGCTTGATGTCCTCTATTAGCTGGAGACATACATCATTGCAGACTTGTAATTCTTTCATCCCACTTCTTTGAGTTTTAGAGCAATAACACTAAGTACTATGAAAGGCCATTAATGAGACACAAAAAGATGGTCATTGCAGTTTTCTCCTTCATGATAAGAATTCGTCCAACCCTACAGGAGTTAAGAATTACATTCTATACTTCATAAATACTTAGAACAGTTCCCTCCCTTCTTAAAAAATGGTGTTCTTTGATAAAAATTCTATATTATTTGATAGTCAATTTAATGTTAAAGTCAACTCTCCCTCTCTGTATTTAAACAATATTAATTGATCACTTACTGGATCACCTCCAGATTAATACACAATCCAATACATACATGCCAGCTCACCTAGAAAAGCTCAAGATGAAATGGTGACTTTGGTTTCTGAGGCCAGAATAGTTATTAAGAGAATGAGGAGATCTTTAAATCTAGGAAAAAAAGCAAGTGCTTAAAATATCTTGTGAAATAGCCTCATGATTCTAGGCATCAGAGACTGTAGAAATGGTGGATTTTTATCATGATGAAATACACAGATTTTTTTGCCTAGAAGGGAATGAGTTAGTGCAAGAACAGCTTGTCAATTAAGAAGAAGAGTAAAAAGTTCAGCTTCCAGAAGATTTTGAACTTACGTCTCACATTTAGAGAGCCAGATTCTGAGGAAGCACAGAAATAGATGAAGGCTACAGATAAAAAGAAAATATTCTATAAGCCAAGTCTATGAGTTTCCTTACTCGAGTCATTGGCATCATGCAAATGCCAGACATCATTTATATACAGCCTAGGTATAGCAGATGCTGGCATTTTAGTATAGATTATTTTCAGTGAAAATTACCCATGACTGAGAAAAGAAGTTTATTGGTAGAGAAAAATGATTTTTCCCAGTTAACAGTTACAACCCCAATAATAGAATTGTTTTCAACCAGAGGTCATGGGGTGAGAAAAGAGAAAAGTTATAATGATGCCTCAATTCCTATCTAAAAAAGAAAAAAGATCAGCTTCAGTTTAAATTGCCATGTGTGGGTTGTATACATAGAACCTTCTCCTCCCTCTCTCCTTAAACCTCAGGCTTCAAGTTAAATGGGACAAATCACATCGTTCGTAGTTCTGCTCTGCTTGGTACAGCTGCTGGCTGCAGGTGGTGCCCTAAAAATATATTGTTTGTTTATTTTGCTATATAGCAGCCTGCAAAGTGGTATCTAAAAGTGCAACCGCTCCCTTGCCTTTGTGTCAGTGAACTGCATGATGAAAGACTAGGACCTCTGCCAAGCCTAGCATGAAAAGGCCCACATAAGAGGCGCAGGTAGTGCTTGAGGCTCTGCTTCTGATAAGTTCCATTTTCTTTGGATTCACAAGGCAAAGCTGACAAGCAGAGTATCTGTCATCAGAGGCTCTGACTGGGTCTCAGTGAAGCAAAGCCAAGTTACAAACTGCCTTTGTAGGGAGAATAATTGTGCTGCTCTGGAGATTAACATCTGTAAGCATACAGGACTGAAAAGAAAAAAAAAGTAATAATGCATCACAGAAAGAAAATAAAGATTGCAGCCAATCTCAGGTAAAGGTTCATGTAGATCATTTAAATAGAGTTTTAATGCTTTTGAATTTATAATTTAATGATCATATAGTTTTCCCAGTCCTATTGGTAGAAGAATCAGAGTTCATTCTTTTGGTCCCACAGTTGTTGAACACAATACAATAATCTATGTGTAAAACCATGTAATAAACTATCATTAAAATAATTATACATGAGATTTGCATAATTCATATTCTGGTCAGTTTTCATTGGATGATTTTTTAAAAAAGATATCTCCCCAAAAGTAAAGATTTATATGAGCTAATTGGTACAGAAGCAAGAGTGACAACAGTAGTTCATGCCAATCACCTTCTGGCAAGGCATCGCTTGCTACTAAAAAAAACGTCAGGGGCTGGAGAGATGGCCTAGTGGTTAAGAGCACCAACTGCTCTTGCAGAGGACCCAGGTTCGATCCCCAGCACCTACATGGCGACTGAGAATCATCCTTAACTTCAGTTCCAGGAGAATCCGAGACCCTCTTCTGACCTCCATGGCATTGCACGACATGGGTACACAAACCTACATGCAGACAGTACATTTATACATATAAAAATAAACAAAAAATCAATGGGCTCTGACAATAATAGGGTTTAGAATATAATGGATAAATAAGTAAAATGTAAAACTAGCAAAGATTTTCTATGAATACTTTGAAAAAATGCTGGCTTCTAACAACCAAATATCTCTGTAAATTTAATGACATAGAAACACATTTAGATTTGTAGCATGAAAGAAAATACAGTACACAAGTAGCTTGTAACTAGCTCTTATGCAAATGAAATTCTTGTGAGGAGACCTATGGCCACTGTGTATCTGCTCTATGTGTGTAGAACATCTGTGGCCAGCCAACATGACCATGATTCCAAAATTCAGAAAAGATATGATGCCTATCCTGACCGTGAAGGAGAGAGGACAGAAGCTTGAAGGCTGGAGAGAGGAAGTGGTAGGTCAGACAGAAGGAAACAATGCTTTCAAGGTAAATCTAAGCCTGGTGCAAATGTGAATCACAGAAGGTGGAAAGATCAGATTCTAAAGGGAAGTCCTGAGGTGCGAGTAGAGAGATGAGGGGAAGAATGAGGTAAGCTAAGCTAGTTTGAGAAAGTACAGACTAGGTGAGGGCTGGCAGAAGTACAGGCATGCACTCAGGTAGAGATCACTGCCCTTACCATCTTCCTACCTAACATGCTCCAGGTTCACATGATTCCACCCCCCTCACAGTCAGACCTTCCCTCAAAAGTCACCCAGAAGAATGGCATTTGCTGTTGGTTCTCTCTGGCTCTTTTCCTCATCTTACTGTATTCTTCTCTGGAGCAGCGATCATATTAGTTATGCTATAGCCACTGTACACATGTAGGATGTACACACAAACACACACACACATATACACACACACACACACAATGTCTGCATGGCTTTTCTCATAGGAATTTAAGTTGATGAGCAGTAGTAAAAAGTTTGAATAGCTGGGCATGGTGGCACACGCCTTTAATCCTAGCACTCAGTGACAGGGAGAGGCAGGCAGATCTTTGTGAGTTCAAGGCCAGTCTGGTCTACAAAGCGAGCTACAGGACAGCTGGGGCTACAGGGAGACCCTGTCTCAAAAAAAAAAAAAAAAGGACCAAAAAATGTTTGAATCATCTTCATTACTCTGTTGATACAAATCAATGGTCTGAGTAGATGAATAAACATGAAGTTGTTTCTAACTTCAAGTAAAAAAGAATATGTTTCAACTTGAACCTTTAGATTGAATCTACTTGACTTAAGCCACTGTTTTGAAAACAAAAACAAAAACAAGCTTTTGCTCACTGAGAATTATAGTGACCCACATAACTGGATAGTTAGGTATTCTTGTTTGTTTTATTGAGACAGGGCCTTGTTATATGGCTCTAGTTGGCCTAGTACTTTTCCACTTAGCCCAAGTGGGTCTCAAACTCAGCCTGAGGACTGGGATTACAGGCCAATGCCACCACACTGGGCACCTACCCAATAGCATTTTTCACTGAATCTTTAACTTAATTCTATGTCTTTCTAATTTTGTGTGTTTGGTAGGAGCAGAAAATCTGAGAAAAGCTCTTTATCCTGAAATGTAAAGTCCAGATCACCTTTCTCTATGAACAGGAAACTTTTCATTACATAGAAATAAAACATATACTGCTGAATAGTACTTCATTGTGTGGATGTACCACATTTTTGTCATCCACTCATCAGTTGAGGGGCATTTTGGTTGGTTCCAGCTCTTTGCTATTGTCAAGACAGCTGCAATAAACATGGATGTGCATGTATCTTTGTGGTAGGATGAGTCTCGTGGGTATATACCCAGGAGTGGTATGACTGGGTCAGGTGGTAGGCTCATTCGAGTCTTTTAAGGGTTCTCCACACTGCTTTCCATAATGGTTGTACAAGTTTACATTCCCACCAGCAGTGGATGAGTGTTCCCCTTTCCCCACAACCTCTCCAGCATTTGGTGTCTTTTGTTTTCTTGATCTTAGCCAGTCATATCAGAGTGAGATGATATCTGAGAGTGGTTTTAATTTGCATTTCCTTGATTATTAATGATGTTGAATACTTTTTAAGGTGTTTCTTATGACATCATGAACTTTGCAGGTAAATGGATGGAACTTGAAGCCATTATGCTAAGTGAAGTAACACAGTCCCAGAAAAACAAGCAGCAAATTATCTCCCTCATTTGTGGATGCCAGCACCAAATTCCCAGATGAAAGGCAAGCTGAACAACATTATTGTTATATTTCTGTTTATCTAAAAGCAACTATGCTGTTATAATGTAAATCTCTTAACGGGCTCTAGAATCAATCCACCACTTACTTTCAGACTCTGTAATTACTGTATATGATTGGAAAGTATGTATTCATATTTTAGAGTAATATAAAATTAAAGGAGGAAAATGTGAAAAAAAATAACAAGAAAGAAAAATGTGAATCCTGAAATATATAAAAAGAAATAAAACATATAAAGAGGCAATTGCTATCAAAATGTCTTCTACACACAAAGATTAGTTATATCTACCAGAAAAATAATAAAACTACAAGAACATGTAATTGACCAACTACATGGTTTGGCTAGACATTGACAACAACAAGCCAAGCCTCTACTGAAGCTCCAGAATGAGTTAGAAAATAGCAATTCTGAGCCATTATCCCACATGTGATGCTGGAGATACATTATCATAGGGCCCTACCACACAACATATCACCATAACACAGCTGGGTATGTGATTTTCTACTCTGTTGTAAATGAATTATTATAATCACTTTGCAACTGTTGGACCATATATCTGAACGCCCCCCCTTACACACACAAAAAAAACCATGGGTACCACGTACATGTCATTTTGATTGAGATTCATACTGACAATTTAATGATAATAAAGGAAAAGATAAAGGTATTTTCCTATAAAATTTTGGCCACTATTTTCTGATATTCCTATTTTCAAGCTTCTTTTGACAGCTTTTCTATGACATTTTAATGGTAAGCAACATAGACTCATTTAAGTTTGCAAGATACTATATTGGTCAAGATGAACATGAACAAGGTTGAATCATTGATATTAAACTTTACCTCACTGTATAACTTCAACTAAAATTGGTTTTCATAGTACTATATGTAGTAAAATAGAGCTAAATCAACCTAAATGACATTTGACTAAGAATAAAATATGAAATTATATGTATGAAATGTAAGCTTAGACATTAAAAATAAAAGAACTTTCTCCATAATTCTGTGATAAAGAAATCAATGATATTTTGGAAAATCTGAAGGGAAGATAAAATGAGGAGAAGATATTGGATCCTGAGAGGAAAGGGTGCAATATATAGTTGCTGACAAGATGACCAAGCTTAAGAGGTCGAGTTACTGACACTGAATAAAGGAGAGCAGAACAACTCATACATTACAGGATATAAGAAGAGACAAAGTGAACATATCATTGGAGACGTAACAGTCTGGAATTTGGACCAAGACTTTGGAACCAGATTTGAGATCTGTACTAACTCAGACATCCATGGGACAAATGCCCCACTGGGTAGAATCAAAGCATAACAGTAAGAGAAGACTGCAAGAGATAAATGTATTTGTGTAGAAAGTTGTGAGCTTGATTCCAGGATGTGCTTGAGAGAAATTTAACATATCCATGAAAACATAGACCACTATCACAGGGACCCAGTCAGGAAACTTTCAGCTGAGACTCAAGAGGAAAGGCCTGGGGGAGAATAATGAGGATTGGCAATCATATACCTTGTTAGAAGGATGTGTGGGCCAGGAACCATTTTAAATCCCATTTGTAAGATGGTAGTAGTAAAAGGTACAGGCAGAATATCACGGATGGCTGGCTCCTTTCTACTGTTTAAATGATATTTAGCTTCAGTGTACTTGCCTGCATTTTTACTCTTTCCACTCATCTATAGCATGCTAAACAATAAATTACACCTCAAATTACGGCTGTCAGTATAAATCATGTTTATATCCTTCCTTTGAGAATGTCTTGCTTTTATTTAAAAACATAAACACATCTTACCATGGTGTTTAGGTGATGCAGTGAAGAGGAAATTGCTATCAAAACTTATGCCTGGGAATTTTGTATCATAGTAACTGATTATGACCAGAATAATATCCTAAATAATATTGCACATTACAAAAGAAGATGGTAACCTGTTACCCTGGGCCAACATCTAATAATGCTTTCCACAAAATACTGCATTTAGTACATAATCATATTAAATACTGATTTTGGAAATAATTGTGACTTAAGACAATTTTTATATTTCTGAAATATTTTGCAGTTATTAATTTATTATGAGAAATATGATCTAAACAAAGTTTATTGTATAATGTCCTCTGTACACTAGCTCAAATTAAACTTTGCATTTTTAGGAAGATGTAATTATTAGTGATTTATTGCAGCCTATAATCCTTACTACCATCTTATATGTATTTATGTTTTATTCTCTGATGTTTTCAAACATTACTGTGGATAAATGGTAAATGCAAATGATACACAAATTCTTCACATAGAAGAGGATATTGCATATAGAAGATAATAGCTGATAAGAGACCAAGTAGACCAGTGGTGCAGAAGACTGAATGGTATTGCACTGGCTTTATGAATCCTGTATCTCTGGAAAGAAAGTAAACTTAGTAGGCTATACTTTATTTTCGATATCTTTGTCAGTTAACCTAAAACACAGCTATATATTCTTAATGATCTGTGGAGGGAACTGAGATAGCTAGAAAATAAATAGTACTTTTATTGTTTTTCAAGGCACTTTCTTTAGCATTTAATTCATAATTACCAAATAGTTTATTATATGGCTGGGGTGAATTATTACTCCCAGATGGCAAATATTTTACCTTCTACTTCTTTTCTCTCTCTCTCTCTCTCTTGTTTATTTTTTAAGGGATTCTACAATATAATAGCACAGTTGTTTTCAGATAACATTGACAGTACTCAGTTTGCCATACAATAAGGTAATTGGTGCATTATTTTAAGTGAACCAAATTATTAAGCATAAGCAATGGATGTAAGTAACATTCATGTAAAACCAATTTGCAAGTATCTATGTCCAAATTTTGAACAATCCAAGGTTCCCATAGTTCAGTTGGAGAAGCTTGTATGCACAAGCATGTTGATCAAATAGGAGTCCTCTTCCGCAAGTTGTTCCCTAGGCTTTGGGAAAGGGGCACAAGTGGGTGAGAAGCAAAGTTGTCTATTTTCTCTGGAGATGTCATTTTGGACTCTAGTCTGTTCAGGTTATTCCACCTTCTACTTCTTAATTTACATGCATGGAATACCAGAAAATATTAAAAGTAAACAGAACCACCTTGTCAAGAATAAAGCAAAGTAAAACTTTGATAGCCAATGAGCAATTTTTCTAATCAATACTTGATTGGCATATGTAGACAAGACACTGGGGTGTTATATTCCAAAGTGACATTGTTCAAGTAAATTTATTATGATCTAGAACAAGAGAGTATTAATCAGAAATGCATTTGTGGTCATGTTAGAAGCAACTGTCCAATTTTAGTTACTTTTCAGTAAGAATAGTATTTGTTAATATTCAGGCATAGTACTCTTGGTGATCCTAGTTTAGTCTATATAACTTTATTTTGTAGTTTAGAACACATGGTTGTCCCAAGAAATCCCATGGATCCTATTTGATCCTATTTACTATTCTCCTATCTCACATTGGGGAAACTCCATGTGTAAATTCAGATTTGCTTCCTTCTTCTTCCCACCCCTTTAAAAATATCTGTATAACTGTACTGATACTGCAGACAGACATACCACATTTATTTTGTTCACAGGGTTATTAGGTGTATTAATTACTTTTCTTCTGTTGTAATAAAATATCATGATCAAAAGCAACTTACAAGAGAAAGAGTTATTTGGGTTTACAGATAGAGGAGAAAGAGAGAGAGAGAGAGAGAGAGAGAGAGAGAGAGAGAGAGAGAGAGAGAGAGGCAGCAACTGGACGAAGCAGGAGATGGAAGGTTCACAATTTTTACAATCGTAAAGTACACAGAGGCAAGGCTATGAACTCTCAAAGGCCACCCCAGTGGCATACTTCCTCTAGCAAAGCATGCCTCCTAAACCTCCTGAAACAGCCAAGAGCTGGGACTACATGCTCAAACACGTCTTTTTCTGAGTCTGGCACTGCCGTGGCTCTTAGGCTTTACAGCTGGGAAGGACCATTGATTCATTTTCTACATGGAAGCTTACAGAATATATCAGATACTATAAGAGCTAGTCCTCAGGGTGGAGGCTTGTAGACCAGTTCAAGCTCAATTGGTCTTGTGTCCAAAGTACATCTTGTCTTGAGCAATAGGGTCTTGACTTTCAATTGTAGGAGGCAATTAAGGGCTATGGCAATAACACATATTACTTTGGGTATCTCCTTGACTACTCTGAATAATACCTCAAAGGGGGGGGGTTAAATAATGCTTGGGTGATGTGAGAAGCCAAAGGGAAATATAGTATTTAAAATCCTACTGAAAATTACACATATAATATAAAGTGAGAGCATGTATACAGCTGAAGGCTATATAGCATGTATAAATTTAAATTTGTTTATTTCTCCTCTGAGTTCATAAAGCATTGAATCTTAAACTGTATTCTCATTTGAGTTACAGTTATTTTAATTATTTTTTACAATTGATGAAAAGAATGTAGTCTATTATAAACACTGATCAAATTTATTACATGCAAATTAAATTTGTATTTGAAATACACTTGATAATAGTTTTAGAATGAGACAGAGTTCACCATGATTCAGTTTTGGTTCTTTGAGTATATTTTTAATGATAATGACTGAAAAATCTTGTTCTTAATTATAGTAATAATGGGTACATTTTGTTTGATGATGTCACCCAATTTATGCAACTTAGAATAAGTTGCATGTCACAATTCACACAATTTTCTATCACAGAAATTCTTTCAAATAAGGTACCAACTGGCAAATCTATTGGGTTTTCCTTCATTTTAATGAAAGCAAAGAATTGGAAATTGCTCAATTTGCAAGAAATTCTGGGAAGTATATCAAAAACATGACAAAGACGTAATAAACAACCATTAATCATACTCTTGACTCTCTTAAAGGCACCTGCCCTTATTAAATTAAAATGCTTGTAAAATATTGAAAGATTGTAGACTTTAAGTATGTCTACTTTATTTAACATGTTGTTTTGCTAATTTAAAATGTCATGTTTCTTGAATTATTTTATCAAATATCGAGCTACAGATACAGTTAATTTAGTTGATAAAATGGTAAAAACAAAAACATAATGTAAGTGGGGATGTCATTTTTTTACTCAGAAGCATATTAACCAAGTTAAACTTACCCTTTATCTCATAAAATTATATTGGCTAGATATGGTGGCTCACACCTATGATTCCAACATGGGAGACTAAAACAAGTGGATTTCTAGGAATTTGATACCTTGCTGTGCTATAGAATAAGACCCTCTTTCAAAAAGTAAAAAAAAGAACACAAAGGAAAAAGGGGAAAAGTCTACCTTATTTTTTGCATTCAGATAAGTATAATACTTGATATTCCCATGGCAACCAAATCACTTCTGAATATAGCAGCAGCTGGGTCGCAGCTCATACCATTTCCACACTCATCCCTGTAAAACAGCACAAGCTCACCACTTGCACTCAGTGTATTTCTAATAGCAACACCCCAGGTAGCATGAAAATTAGGACCCAGATCTTTAAACAAATCAACATAAACTAGTTTTTCCAGTTTAGAAGGTGCATCAAAGACCAGCAGACATAATAAAGTCACTCATCTGCATGCACCACACATATGAGCAAAAGGCAGATACTCACAAGCCACACCCAGCACAAAGTAAAATTATCTTGAAGGAAAGCCCCCTCATCAGCAGTATTCCTGCAAGTCTAAATATAATTAATCCCAGCTACAAATTATTAATTTGTAATAATTAGAATATCCTCCACTCTACTGATCATGTTTCATTTATACCTTTTAAACTAACTATGGTCTGTTGAATAATGATTTCATGCACTCTACAAAGTACAGAGTTTCTCAACGGGGAAGAGATGTGACTGAAGGATGGGTGACTTGACCCCTCAGGAGCCACATTCTGCTATCAGAGCTTTTCCTAAGGTCATTCATGATGCTTTGTAATTTGTGCATGTTTTTTTTTAATATCTTTTTTTTAATTTTTTAATTAATTTTTATTTATTTCTGTATGTGTATGAATGTACCGTCTGCATGCAAGTCTGTGCACCCGTGTCGTGCAACGCCACGGAGTTCAGAAGAGGGTCTCGGATTCCCCTGGAACTGGAGTTCTCCTGGAGTTGGAGCTTCAGACGGTTCTCAGCCGCCATGTGGGTGCTGGGGATCGAGCCCTGGTCCTCTGTAAGAGCAGTCAGCCCTCTTAACCGCTAGGCCATCTCTCCAGCCCCAATTTGTGCATGGTTTTAAGCCTCCTCTAATGACTGTAGGAAACAGTAGGCTTATTTACATTTTTACAAATATCCTCTGCCAGTCTTCTGAAGAAAAAAAAAAAAATCAACCGGCTATGAATTTCATGTATCGGAAGTAAAGGAAATAAAGGAAAAAAAAAGGCAAGCAATTTTGGTTGGAGAGGTTTATATTAAATTTAGAAATATTGATTCCCTGGATGTGGTGAGAGAAACAAGTGATTAAGGGCTTTGTTTTCCAATGAATTATTTGGAATTTTAACATAATTTCAATAAACATATTTACTTCAGTTATTGCAATAAATCTTTACCTTTAAAATAACATTTACGTAGGTTATATAATTTTGTCAATTGTGCTGCCCTCAGGTAGGGAAGCTAATTTGTGCATAATAAATGTGAGTCTCATATATAATAAGTCCTCTCACCCATGTGAGACATAGCTAATCAATCACAGAAGACTTTGCCCCAGACAGACTGAATTTTTGGACTTCAAGAATCCATTACTCATCAGCTGGTAACAGCATTCAGGTTGAAGGTTATTTCCCATCCTTGCTGGCAGAGCATTCCCAGAGTCGCTTTCAATTAGCTACAAATATGTATAAAGGCCTTTAACTTGTGCCACTGCCTTCATAGTTCTGTTACAAAGTGCAAAGCTTGAGTTCATGAGCATGTGTTCTACTCTCTGCAATACCAGTCACACACTGCCTGAGAAATCTGATAAATTCTTTTGTGATATGAATAACACCATCTCCTAGTTGATCTTCTTGCTCTTCCCACACATGGTTAATTTGTTTTGCAAATGCAGGGATTTAAAAGAAATCATTTTTGGTTTTATTAAAGCTGCATACACCTGTATGCCTTCTGAATGCAATCGAGGAGGAGGAAGTTGGAAGACTTACACCTGGCTCATCATTAGGGTGTTCTGCCAGCCCTTTCCACTCAACTGGAGGCTGTGTGATTAATAGCTCCTCTTTGCAATTATAGGGACATTATATTTGTCCTCCTTTGGCTGTAGATGGGAGATATCTATGTGTGTGATGCAAATTTTGGCTTTGTGAATGCCAGAAGTTGATTGGTAGAAAATCTAACAATGAGGTAACAGGCATTTGGGGGTCAGGAATCTATGAAAGGCTGAGCTAGGATAGAGAAGAAGCTGAAGAGATTTGCAATTAATCAAGACCAGTAACTAGGAGAGCAGCAGTTCATGGAAACATATCTGAGCAGATATCCTGGGAGGGAGGACAGCTTCAAAGTTTGATATGCACAAAAGTGAGAGTTTATCTGACTTTGCAGAAAGCAAGATGAGAGTAAGAAGCTGAGATTTTGCCTCACACTGCATGAAACGTATTCTTATCACATCCCTAATGTGTCTGCCTGTGTCCATTTTGTACACTCAAGAGTCTTTTTCCATTTTTTTTTTTACTGTGACATCCTCAAGTCTACAGATGCAGTTTTCTGTTTTTCCAGAAGCCCACAAGGAACAAGAATGCAGGAACTGTAGACCACAGTGGATGTAACTGAATATTAAATTGTCAGAGGGATGATGTGGGTGATGCAAGAGGGGAGAAGCAGACATATTGAAGACACCATTTTATCTCTTAGTCCTATGACCAGAGTTTTCAAAAGGACCGAAGAAAAGTGTCATCCAAAGGTTTTTAACAATGAGGCAGAGAATATTGTTGAAGATAAGCCCTTCTGGGGGGAGTAGGCACTTGCCACCCAAAAGGAACCCCAAAGGCAGAAAGTGCATGGAAATTCCTCCAAGCAATAGTTAAGTATGTTCTTCCTCATTATTCTCAACTATGCCACAGCCAGCATTGCAACCCTCCAAGGAAGAGCAGGAGACAAAGGGACAGGTGAGGATGCCGCAGCCTCTGATGTTTTCCTGCAACTGCTTCTCCACTCAACAGAGGCGACGTGAAAGCCATTCACCTCAGCTCTTAAGACACTCCATCTTCCCCGCACTCTGGCTACCTTGTCTTTACAGATTGCCTTTGACATATAAAATATTTTTCTTTGGCTAGTATGTCACCCTTAATGTGTGCTTCTACTTTCCATTGTATTTCTATAGCAATTCCCTTTATGCCCAATTTTTATGTGGGGTTTAATAAATCTGTGTTCATGGTTAACACATACTTATACACAAATTCAAAATATTTCTAAAATAGTCATATGTAACTACCCATGCCCATGAATGAGACCTTCATAGCATCCTTGAGAAAGAAATTGGAAATTTGCCAAAATGTTGTAGGGTACAGTGAAAAAGAAGGGGAGGTTTCCAGAGTTGTGTTTTATTGAAAAACTCCTTCTAAATAATCTATATTATGACATTTTATCTATCCCACATTACCAGAAGTATTTTATTTTTCACTTGTGAGAATAAGGACTACTTTAATGGATTTTGATGAAATAACTTTTATAACTTCATATCTAACCCACCTTTACCTCACAATATAAAAATGAACAATTTCAGAGTTTTAGACTATCATATGTGATTCTGGTCATTAAAGATATGTCTTGGGTTAGACATATGAAAAAGTCTGTGCTTTTTGTTACTTAGATCATTGCCTACCTGTCTTAGCTGAACATCTGCCTATGGTGATCTTGTTTAACGTTGAAGCCAGGCTCCCTCAAAACTAGCCACTCTGGGGCAAATTAACACACATACAAATAGCAAACAATTTTAGTTTAGTATAGTTTTGTTGGTAAGTTTTGAGATGTGGTCAGGGATGTAGCCCAGAGTGGCCTTGAGCTTAAGATCTTTCTGCCTCAGCTTCCCAGCTATGCAGGTTGTAACTTTATACTGCCACCCTTGCCTCAGTACAAGCTTTTTGATTTTTGATTACAGAGATTTAGAAAGCATTTACTAGTCCAGTATATTTAACCTATCGTAACACACATATATTACAATATCTATCTGTCATGGTCCATAGCCCCTTTAAAGAAGATTTTATTTTATACATGACTGTTTTGCCTGCATATGCATGCCTAAGGCCCACCAGGCAAGAAGAGGGCATCAGATGTCCTGGAACTAGAATTACAGATGTTTGTGAGCTGCCATGTTGATGCTGGGAACTGAAGCTGAGTACTTTACAAGAATAGTAAATGCTCTTACTAACTCAGCCATCTCTCCAGCCCCATGTAGCATAAAAACCTATAATAATTGGTGTAATTTTTTCTAGAATTTATTGTTTGTTATTATTCAATTGTGAGTCAATATTACCCCCAAAGTAATTAGCTGAAGAAAGAGGTAAAAAATTTTTACATGATTTTTTTGTTGCTAACAATTTTAATGGTGTATATATTGATTGCAGGTCAATATGGAATCTTAAAAATGTATAATCAGGGCTGGAGAGATAGCCTAGCGGTTAAGAGCACCGACGCTCTTGCAGAGGACCCGGGTTCGATCCCCAGCACCCACATGGCGGCTAAGAACCGTCTGTAACTCCAATTCCAGGAGAACTCCAGTTCCAGGGGAATCCGAGACCCTCTTCTGGCCTCCGCGGCATTGCACGACACGGGTGCACAGACCTGCATGCAGACAGTACATTCATACACATACAAAAATAAATAAATAATAAAAAATAAATAAAAAAAATGTATAATCATCTAGAATCTGCTGTAAACACAAAGATTCATGTATCATAAAGTCATTGAGTTCATAATTGCCACAGAGTTACACATTTACTCTTTGTAAAGGTTTTTCTTGGGCTGGAGAGATGGCCTAGCGGTTAAGAGCGCCGACTGCTCTTGCAGAGGACCAGGGTTCGATCCCTAGAACCCACATGGCAGCTGAGAACCATCTTTAACTCCAGTTGGGGGAATCCGACACCCTCTCTGCCCTCTGCGGCAATGCACAGCATGGGTGCACAAACCTACATGCAGACAGTACATTCATACACATCATTCATACACATATAAAAATAAAATTAAAAATGTAAAGGTTTTTCTTCAGCAAAATTGTTGTTATTTATATCTGTCTTAGTAATATAGTGTAAATAATTTTCTTGCATAAAAGAATCAGATGTAATCCTAATTTAGGATGTATAAGTTCATTGCCATGTGATAAAAGAAGGATTCTTTAGTAGCACAATATTACAAAATATAGGGACATGAAAATCTAGAGGTAGACTCTATAGAAAAGATGAATTATTCCACAAGAGGAAGGGGGCTAAAAGTGACAAACTTGGTGGGAAATCAAAGAACAATAAAGAGGGAAACAGGGCAGACACAGAAGAGAAAACTACATGTTAACATTTTAGTCAAAAGAAATGCTGAGGAAGAAAATAATCTCCTGAAATCTTTCTATTTATGAATGTAGACTGTGAACTGTGGAAACCCTCCATGTCGCTTCAGAATCTTTGAAAAAATCTACCACAAAGCAGGTAATCAAAATCTTGATTTGCTGGATTTCCTGTGTAAAATGATGATATCAAAGACTTTTTACCAATTGCTAATGAAATGCAGCATGGTCAGGTACCAGGATAGAGTGGTCCAACCCGAAAAACTCCTGTCAGAAATGGCGTTCATCAAGAAAAAGACAAAAGGATCTCAGGCATCACTATAGATTCCATTTGTATTCAATGAGTATTCCCAGAAATATAATAATAATAATAATAATAATAATAATAATAATAATAAAACTCTTGAAGCTCTAGGAGTGGGTAGCTGTCAACACTTACTGCGAGGACAATCTGGAGGGAACTATGAGCCACTTCTATGTACTGGTACTCCAGAAAACACCCTGAGACAGTGATGTATCGATGGTCTTCTGGGGCCCAGTCAGGGGCCGGTGTCACTGATGTCACCATACACCCTGGTCCATTCTCCATCCACCAAGATCGGTGCATTGAAATGTTAAAAGTCAGGATAAGGTCTGTTTCCTGCAAGAAGGCAATTTGCAAGGATGAGAAATACTTTATAAATGTTAGCTTATTGGGGATTTACTTACTTGGATTTCCTATTTGGAAAAGTGTTTCTCTCCCCATGTAATATAAGCTGTAGAGAAGCATCTAATGTAATACTTTGCATATGGATTCTACTTTGGAAGGTTTGGGTGACCATCAAAGTATACATTAAATTATTTTGTTAGGAAAATGATCAATGATTTACATTAACTGCAGTATTGAAGAATCATTTTAGAGACTTATAAATATCATGAAGCCAATGATTTAAATCAAAGCGTCTGGTGAAATTATTGCTGTTATAAATCCCATACACTTTGTTCTCTTTTGGAATATTTACTCTTTATGCATTTTAGATCCACAAACTGTATTTCAATTTGATTGCATTTACCTTAATGTTTAAGCTAATAAAACCATTACTTGATTTTCCCCTTTCTATCATAATTGCTCCATTCTATCCACAGGAAATTGATTCCAGGACCCATCGGTTACCCAAATCATAAGATGCTTATATTCCTTATAGGCCAGCTGGTTGAAAAAGGATGCAGAGCTTCTAAGTATGGAGAATAAACTGACTTTCAGCAACTCATTGTCTTCAATATTGTCAAACTTTACTGTGGATTTGTTCATAATATATCATACCCAATATCAGCAAACTCATGCAGGGTGAAGATAATAAATTCACAACTCTTTAGATAAATTTCATCACGTTAGATGATATGCAATGTGAATGGAATGAAAGGTGGAGTTTCTGTTCTCAGAGAGCTTATCCTGCACACCATCAAGAATGCGTCACTGGCACTTGAACACACGTCATCCAGAAAGACAAAGTGGAAGTTCTAATTCTCAGCCAGCCATGAGGGAAGACAGATAAGATGACCAGCGTGGGAACTGGAACTACAACTATCTCAGTGTAGGAAAGATAGGGTCATTTGATAACAAGAGCAAACTACTCTCACTCTGAAGATTGGTGAGGCCAATCCCGAAGAGACAGTTTTTTCAGCTAAGTTTTGTGAGCTTGAAGCACTCATTCACACTGAAAAAATATAAAGAGCTGAGTAATGGCTGCAGAATTTGGGTATTGGTAGGAGCAGTCTAGTGGCAGAATCTGGGCCATGGATGTCACAGTCTTCATGGTGGTGAATGGAGGAAGTTGGGAGAAGGTTTCTTTTCTCTCTGAGACTATTGAGAAAGGCTCTTGGAACCTGGGCAACACAGAAGTACTAACTGGCTCAGGCCTAACAAGTCTCAGAATAAAGCCTGTGGCAGTAGCCCTGCTAAGTGTCAAAAGGAGAAGTTTTTAAGTTTGGGAGAGAAAACTGCATTGCTACATATGATTGATGCCAAGTAAAGACCATCAGGTGCAGATGTGGTCCAGCATGAGCCAGCATTAAATTTGCATGCTTTCTAATGCTTTCCAAGTAGACCAAGAGGTCGCTGGGAGAGGAATAATGGCTGACTCTATTTTGTTCTAAATAAGAATAGTCTTAGTTTTATTTTAATGTATTACTTTTATTAGTTTTTGAGAATTTTATACATGGATACAATATATTTTTGATATATTCACCATTCATCCCAACTTCTCCAACTCCTAGTCCAATGTTTTTTTTTTTTTTTTTTTTTTTCTTTTTCTTTAATCGTTCTCAAGAGTTTGTTAGGTAATTTATATTTTCTGGAGGGCATAGGTGAAGGTACACTGGGGCTGTAGAAGAGTAATGGAAAAACGATGGACAATTTCTTAATGCCTAGGAGTGGGAAAAGTTCAGTGTCAAGGTTTGGGTGCCCAGGACCCACTGTGGAGTCAGACCTTAGCTGTACATACATCAAGGGAAGTGGGAAGTCCATTCTTGAGAATCAGTCCTCCCAAGACTAAAAACTGCAAAATGAAAGAAACCTCTCAGTTGTAAGTCTAAAACGGAGGCAAAGCTACAGGCACTCACAAGTTGAGACCTTGGAGAAGGGGGTTGTGAGGGTTGTAGCCACTCATGGTTGGGGACCACAGCTCCAGGTTCATAGAAGGGGACCACAACTCCAGCTCAAACAAGGGAACCACAGCTCCAGCTCACAGGAGGGGTTACCAAACTCAAACTCACAACTCCAGGTAACAGAAGGGGACAATGGTTCCAGGTTTATGGGGGAATACTCAGCACCATCTTAGTGGAAGGGACCACAACTGTGGCTCACAGGAAGGAACTGCAACTCTGGCTCAGCAAATGTACTTTTGGATTCATTGATTTTTTTGTATGGTTTTCTTAGTTTCTATTTCATTCATCTCTGCTCTCATTTTTGTTATTTGTTTTTGTCTGCTCCGTTTAGGGTTCATTTGTTGTTGTTCCCACGTATTTTTAGCCGTTAGTGTTGGATCATCACTTGTTGCCCTTTCTGTTTTTTAAATTAGGCACTTAGAGCTATAAACTCCCCTCTTAGGACTGCTTTTAAAGTGTCCCATAGGGCTGGAGAGATGGTGTTAAGAGCACCGACTGCTCTTACAGAGGGACCCGGTTCTCCCCAGCACCCACATGCGGGCCGAGAGCCGTGAAAATCCCATTCCAGGAGAAACTCCAGCTCCAGGGGAATCCGAGACCCTCTCTGACCTCCGCGCGTTGCACGACACGAGTGCACAAACTTGCATCAGCGCGTACATTCGATACACATCTAACAGAAATGAAATAAAATTATAAAAAAAAAACAATAAGTGTCCCATAGATTTTGCCATGTGTTGTTTTTCCTTTATTCGTTTTCCAGTTTTTATTTTCTTTTTTTTTTTTTCTTTTTTATTCTTCCTTGACCCATTCATTATTCAGGCAGAGTGTTGTTTAGTTCTCCATGTGTTTGCTTATTAAGTTGATATAGGGTTTATTTCTGTGTTGACATTGAATTTTTATTGCATGTGGGTCTGATAGAATGCATGAGATTATTTCAATCTTTTGTATTTTGTTGAGTGATTTTTTCCTGTGTCCCAGATATCTGTCTATTTCGGAGAATGTTCCGTGGAGGTGTGCTGAGTTAGAAAGTTATTCTTCCATGGGTTTGGGTGAAATATCTGATAGATTGTCGTGAGGTCATTTGGTGTATTTGTTTTTAGATTCAAATGTTTTCTCTCTCTGTTTATTCTCTTCCTATTGATCTGTCTAGGGGGACTTAATGGGGTATTGAGAGTCCCCTACATTAGTGTGCTGGGGTTTAATCTGTTGACTTGGATCCTGAAGCATTGTCTTTATAAAGTTTGGTGCACGGGTGTTTGGCTGCTATATATTCATGAGTTGTGATGTCAATCGTTAATTGTTCCTTTAATGAAAATATAAATGTTCCTCTTTGTCTCTTTTGATTCTTTGCTTGAAGTCTATTTTGTACCTGATATTAGAGATAGCACCACACCTGCTTTCTTTTTGGTACCCATTTGCTGGGAATACTTTCTTCCATCCCTTCACCTTTCAAAACAATTGGTGCCCTACCTTGAGTACTTGGAATGGGTTTCTTGTAGCGAGCCATTAGATAGGGTTCTGTTTCCTATCCATTCGCCCATGTCTAGTCTACTGCTTTTGATTGGGAGTTTTCGCCCATTAATATTTAGGTTATAATTGAAAGATGGATGTTGCTCCTTTCCACTTTATTATCATTTGTGTACTTCTAGGCCTCTGATTGGCTCCTCTGGTTATGGTTTGATTAGTTTCTTTTCCTAGGTGTTTGAGGATTGTTGCTCTTCTCTTCGCCCTTTGAATTGCTTCAAGTATTTTATGATAGAGTTGGTTTTCCAGACATGTTATTCCATCATCTTTGTTATGTCATATGGCAAGATTTACCATCTCTGTCCTTTCAAACGCATATACGTCAACATTTTTGCTGGGTAAAAAAAGTTTCATGGGTTTGCATCCATAGTCCCATTAACACGGAATGCTTTGCTCACATGTTTTTCTTGCTTTCATGTTTGCGGTGAGAAGTCATTTGTAATTTGATGGGTTTCCCTTTGTATGTGACTTGTTTTTCTTTTGTAGCTCTCAGAATTTTGTCTTTGTTTTGGGCATCTAGCATTTTAACTATGATATGGCGTGGGGTATTTCTTTTCTGATCTTGTCTATTTGGGGTCCTATGTGCTTCTTGTATTTGTATGGGTTTGTCTATTTTTAGTTTGGGGAAATTTTCATCTATTATTCTGTTGAAGATCTGATCAATACTATTTTCTTGAGATTCTTCTCCTTCCTCTATTCCTATGATGCAGAGGTTTGATCTTTTCATAGTGTCCCATATTTACTGCTTGTTCCACTTTTGTGTATTTTTAAATTTTTCATAATCTTTATTTGAGCTTTTTAATTGCTCTGTTTTATCTTCCAGATCTGATATTCTTTGTTCTGCTTCCTCCATTCTAATTCTGAGGCTTTTTCCTTTCCTTTCTTCTTGATTGGATGAGTATTCTAATTCCTTTTTCGTTTCATCCTGTGTTTTCTTTAGTATTTCCATTTCCTTTTTGAGCTTCTCAATCTCTTCTTGGTGCTCCTTACTTCGTTGATTGGCTTCCTTTTTCAGTGTTTCTACTTCCTTTTGGAGTTTGTTTTTTTCTTCCTCTAGTTCTTTCTGGAGTTTATCAATCTGTTCCTTTAGTTCTTTCTGATATTTGTCATTGTATCCCTCTAGGTCCTTTTTGAGTTTTTCATTCTCTCTCTTTAGTTCTCTGAATTCTTCTTTATGTTCTTTAGTTTCTCTGCACAGCTCTGCAATTATTCTTCTAAGATCTGTTCCTTGGGTCTCCTCCAGGGCGTTCCCATTGTAGCTATCTCCTACAGGTTTGGTAGAGCCTGGTGCGGGATTATCCTGTGCCTTTCCCATGTTGTCCCTTCGCTGTGTCCCTGGCATCTGGGCTTCCCTTTTGGTTCAGATCACAAATACCTTTTCACTATGTTAGTGGATGGTTTTGCTTTCCTCCTTCAGATGCTTTTATTTTTTCTTTTCCTTTCCTTCTCCTTGTTTATGGAGTATTGACTTGTCTAGGTTTCAGGCTTTCAATTTTGTTTATACATTGGATATTGGAAGCCAAAGCACTTTTCTCTTGTTCTGAAGGTTCTCCAAAAAAAATTTCATTTGGATTCTCACTGATTTCCGGTGGTGGCTGGGGGGGGGTGTGCCTGCCTGAGTGACTTCCGGCCAGCCCACGCAAAGGTGCAGAGGCACCGACCCAAACCCACCGACCCTCTGGTCCCGGCTCCAAAAACAACACTTCCATTTTTTAACAGTAAGAGAGAAGAAAGTAACATTTATTCTTTTATATCTATAAATATATGTCCCCATCAGTGTGTGATGTATGCAAATGTTTTTAACATAAATGAGGAAGAAATGCTCATTTCTATCACAATCCTCATTTCTCTAAATAATCCTGTGACTATAGCTATTATTTTAATATTTTTTTACATTTTTGTGGACATCATACATGAGCGTGGTCTTCCTTTTGCTTCCCTCCCTTCCAGGACCCTTTTTCCATGCTCCCACTTCCTCTTAACTTACTATCTCCTTCCTGGATTATTATTGTTACGTATATGTGCATACATTCGTAGACACACAGACACACAGACACACACGGACACACACATATTCAGTTGTGCTTCTGTGTACCTGTGTTTGGGGACCCATGTGGAGTTAGATAACCTCTCAAGGAGCTACTCCCTAGAGAAAGCTAATTATCCCTCCCAGCATCCATTGATTGCCTGAAGCTCCTCGTTTTGTGGTGGGACCCCTTGAAATACCCCTACCTTGCATGTCAAGTGGCTTTGCCATTATGTAGATCTTAGGCTATTATACTATGGAGATTTCATCTGTAAAGTCTCCCTATCTTGTCTGGGATGCCTTAATTAGCAGCAGGTATTTTGTCTCTTTGGCTCTTACATTCTTTCCGCCACATCTTCCTTGATGTTATCTGAAACTTAGGTATAGAAGTTGCATTATAGATGTGTCACTTAGGGCAGGGCAACTCGCAGTCAGTTATTCTCTGTGTTTGACCAGTTGTGGAACTTCATCATAGTCTCCATCTGTTGCAAGAAGAAGCTTCCACTTCCATTTTTAAACAGTGATGATTTAGGGAATAATAGTGACTTTGGATGACTTTTTATTTGAAGGTAACCACAGAGATAGGAACTCTTTCATGTATTCTATCCGGTTCCAACAAAAGAACCAGAACCATATCTAGGTTTGAATGACCAATTATATGACACGGGAGTGTTCTCGGTTTCATACAGTTCATTATTTAACATTTTGTTACCAAAGAAAACTGAATCATTGGGGCCTAGGAGGAAAAAGAAAAAAGCTTAGAAAGGCAGTCAGAATGAGCTTTGATTGTAAGGGAATCCAGTCTTGAGACTCCTCAGAAATAAGACAGAATGATCTCCTAATAGCTGGTTGTTTCTAATGCAGGTTAGCTGAAGGCATCAGTCATCCTCCATCTGTGACAGTGAACAATGCCCAGACATGAGCTTCCATTTGAGAGAATGGTACATAAGATTTTATAAGCCTGAAATATTTGTTATTTGCATTATTTATTTCTCATGGTTAGAGGCAAGATTTTTAAAATATTTTATTTTTTGTTTTTATTTTATGTGTATGAGTATATTAGTGTGCCAATGTTGGTGCAGTGCCCATGGAGGTCAGAAGAGGGTATAAGATCCCCTGGACCTGGAGTAAAGAATGTTTGTTAGCCCCTCTGTGGGTTCTAGGAACTGAATCTGGGTTCTCTGCAAGACCAGGCAGTGATCTTAACCACTAAGCCGTCTCTCCAGTCCCCCAAAAGATTTATTTCTCATATACTGCTAAATAAGTCAGTTAACAATCATGCATGAGTTTGTTGGAGGTAATCACTATTTACAAACCAGAATTAGAGTCTAAATACTGATGGTGAGATGCCAGTTGGCTGCATCATTATGTTTGGGACTGTCATGAGTTCTGTAGTGAAAGGCGTTTTCCCTTGCAAACTCTCATCATACCAGCTCTTCTGTTTGGTTTTCTGTTGCTGTGATGAACACCATAAACAAAAACAACTTGACGAAAAGAAGGTTTATTCCACATACAGATTAGAGTCCATCACTGAGTGAAGACTGTCTGGCTGCATACTTGGCACAAGTACCCACTGAAACATCTTTTTTTAAATTGAGGTTTTGTGTATTTCGTACAAGATTTCTTAATCAAATTTAGGCCCATTCCCCCTTCTTTCCTCCCCACCCGGCCAGAGCTCATGCATTCTGCCATATGCATCTTTCATCTTTTTCTCAGTCTCTTTTGAATTTTTGGGTGCCAAAGTTTACTGTTTGGGGGAGAAGTTTACTGTTTCAGTCAGTCCCCTGACACAGTCTTTGTTGTTGTTGTTGTTGTTATTGTTGCTAATCCTTCCAATGTGTATCACTCCAAAATATGCCTGCATACATGACACACATATATGAAAGTTATGATGTCTGAAAATAAACTATAGGTCAATTCCAAAATCTGTTCAGGGATACACATTTTGACAGTAGAGTTGCATTCAGGTAAAGAAAAAAAATATTACTTTACATTCCTATATTACATAGCAAGTTGATGAGTAGCATCAGGTGTTATATTTACTAAAAAAAGGAATTACATCTTATCAGCCAAAAAGACTGTCTTTTCTTTCCTTATTAGAATCTTAAGAGACATAATCAATTTTATAAATGTTCTAATATAAATGCAACATGTTGGATGGTGCCTTTGATTATTTTTCCTCCTTAGTTTCAAATCTATTGGTGAGATTTAATAGGCAACTGAGCTCTATTTAGTTCTTTTCCTTTCTTCTACTTTCTTTGGTGTGTGTGTAAATGGGGGTAAGTTCTTATGAGGGTGTGCACATATGTATGTGGGTAGCATGCACTGTGTACAGGTGTGTAAAGAGGCGAGAGGTCAAGCCTGGGTGCTGTTCTTCAGAAGTTGTCTACTTTTTTCCCACAGAGTGTCCCATTGGCTTGAGGTTTGTCCATTAGGCTAATCTGGATGGCCAAAGCATCTGCTTCCTCAGCAAGTGTATGATTCCTCACCAGGCTTTCTTGTGGGGGCTCTGGAGATGGAGCTCAAGTTCTCATGCTTTCAAGGCAGGCACTTTATCAACTGAATGAACACCAAAACTTATTTCTTTCTAAAATACTGAGTGCATTGTTTCTCTAGTACAGCTGCATCAGAGTAGTATCAGTTGCATGGCTTTAGAAATCAGAAGTTTATTGTTTGTTCTAGAGGTTAGGAGTCTGCTATCAAGGTGTGTTGGGTTGGTTTATTTTTCTGTGAGCTGCTGGAAAGAATTTTCCTCTGTGACGGCATGCTGGTAGTATTTGGTGGTCCTTGGCTCCCAAAAGCACCACCATGGCATCTGTCTTCATTTCCCAGGATTTGCCCCGTGGGCTAGTCTGTGTTCAAATTCTTCCTCAGTATAATGAATTCATCCATATTTTTAAAACCAGATGTAATGACCTAATCTAAGTCAGTTACATCTTTCTACTGTACTTCCAAATAAAGTCACATTTCGTGGCATAGGGTATTGTAGTTTCAATGTATAAATTTGTGAGGGGCTCAGTTCAAGCTATAATGTTAATCTCTCTGATAGCTAAGGATTATTGGAGACATACTGTTTGGAAGACAAGTACTGATATTACTTCCTTACTTTCTAATATGTCTGTTATATGACTATCATTAACAGATAGTTTCAAAATCATACATGAAAGAGTAACCAAAATAGCATTATTTATCCATAGTTTCTACTGTATCTAAGTATTCTGTTAAAAGACAATCATATTCATCTGTTTGGTATTCTATATTGAAGTGTTTATTTTTAATTTCATATAGGCTATGCCTATATTGGCATTATTAATGGATCATTTAATTATTCTCCATTGAATCCTACCTTGGATGGTATGGAAAAGAGTGCTTAGGTCATGCTCTTCTTTTTCTATTTTTCACAATTATTCACATTTCCTCTAAACTTTGATTAGATCAATATTATAAAATTTATGACTGTATAAATATTTTCATGGCTGGGCTGGCTTTTGAATTATGAGAGAAATTTCTTTCTTATATAATATTTCTCCCTAGAGTTAATAATTCCTTCCTGTTAAAAAGCAGACTGTATTTTTTTTAACAGTTTTAGGTTCACAGAAAAACTGAACATGAGGTATAATTCTATCCCCACAAATGTACAGTCTTTCCCCCCTTTTAAATATTCTAGCTCAAAATTTTACATTCATTATTGTTCTAGTTTCTCTTTAGTTGCTGCTACAAAACACTCTGACCAAAACCAACTTGGGGAGGAAAGGGTTTATTTGGCTCACATCTCCTGGGTCACAGTTCATCACTGAGGGAGCCCAAGTCAGGAACTCAGTGCAGGAACCTGGAGGCAGAAGCTGAAGCACAGGCCATGGAGAAGTGCTGGTTATTGGCTTGCTCCCCTGGCTCATGCCCAGCCTGCTTTCTTGCACCATACATAACAACCTGCCCAGGGGTGGCACCACCCATAGTGGGCTGAGCCCTCTCACAATGCTCAACAATCAAGACAATACTCCACAGATGTTGACATAGGCCAGTCCAAAGGAGCCAATTCCCCAACTGAGGCTCCCTCAACCCAGGTGTGTCAAGTTGACTCTAAAGCTATCCAGCACAGTTATAGTCAATGAAACTTCACTGGACATCATTTCTATAATTTAATTTCTGTTGCTCTGATAAACAACACCATGATCAAAAGAAAGTTGGAAATGAAGGGTTCTTGAGGCCTACAGGTCATTGCTCATCATCCAGAGAAGTGAAGGCAGGAGCTCAGAGCAGGAACCTGGAGGTAGGAACTGAAGTCACGGAGAAATGCTGCTTACTGGTATGCTCCCAGGGCCACATTCTGCCTAGGGATGGTATTGTCCACCATGTGGCAGTCTACATTAACTAGCAACCAAGAAATGCTCCATAGGCCAATCTGATGGAAGAAATTATTCAACTGAGCTGCCTTCTTCCCCTTGTTGTCAAGGTAATAGCCAAGATTAGCCATCACAATAATTATCAGGCAAAGTCTCCATTTTGCATTGTGTTTACTCTTCATATATATTCTATGGCATTGAGGAAACCTGTCATTCTAGTGTCACAGAGATTCATTTTATTTCCTTATAAATTCTCCATGCCTCACAAATCATCCCTCTCACCCAACTTGTAGAAACCATGCTCCTTTGTGCTCTTCATGGTTTAGCCTTTTGAATAATTCCATATCTTTGGAATCATGTAGCATGTGGGTTTTTTCATATTGGCTTCTTTTACTTATATGTATTTGACTTCCCTCTATGTCTTTTTGTGACTTAATAGTTCATTTTTGGCACTAAATAATATTTCATTGGATGGTTAAATCATGGTTATTTTATGTATTCCCTTTAGTGCAGTGTCTGCAAAGATGTTTGACACACATTTTTAAAAACATTTCCACACGTGTGTAAGTACATCCCTGTTGGTTAATGCCCATGGACATCAGAAGCAAGCATTAGATTCCCCTGGAACTGGAGTTATGAACAGTTGTTAGCTGCCATGTGGGAGAGGGAATTGAACCTGGGACCTCTGTGAGAGCATCTGGTGCTCTGAACCATTGAGGCATCTCTCCAACAGCTGACACATAATTCTTTAAAAATCAGTTGTTATATGATTGTGTTCTTACTCTTCATCTTTAAGAGTTCTTCTGAGTATTTTGGATAACAATTCTTCATCAGCTAAGTCTCCTACAAATATTTTCTTCTAATATATTTGCTTGCTTTTTCTTGATTGAGAGTCATTTATGCAGAGCAGAAAAGGTTAGTTTAAATAAAAGACAGTTCAGTGTCAAGGTCATGTAAGTTTTCTTCTATATTGTCTTCTAGAACATCACAGGTTTGCATTTTAAATTTGGGAATGCAATAAACTATTAGTTATTTTGTGATAAATCCAAAATCACATTTGCATATTTGTTTTGATATATCAAAACAAATATATATATATATTTGTATATATATATATATACAAATATATATATATTTGTATATATATACATATATATACATATATGTATATATGTATATATATATATATATATGTATATATATATATTTGGTCTTTTCGAGGCAGGGTCTCCCTGTAGCCCCAGCTGTTCTGGAACTCTATAGACCAGGCTGGCCTTGAACTCACAATGATCCACCTGCCTCTGCCTCCTGAGTGCTAGGATTAAAGGCATGTGCTACCATGCCTGGCTGTTTTGCTATATTTTACATGTGATGATACAGGTTTTCTCTCACTAGCAAATATGATGCTAGCTGAAGGTATTTGTAGATGTGGTTAAACAAGCCAAGGAAATTCCTTTTTATTCCTACGTTTTATTATGTGTTTAAATCATGAATGGGTGTTGAGTCATATCTATTTTTTCTTATATAATAACTGATTTTGCTTTTTTGGAAGTGTAATGCAAAGTGAGTTGCAGTTGCACAGACTGGAAGAGAAAGACAGCTGTGCCTGCTTGGGGATCTCATCCACTTTAGGAATGTTGCTCAGATTTTAAGAATGGGGACAACCTGTTTAAATTTAAGTAGAAAACAGATATATAAGAGAACAAAATGGCTCAATATATCATCAAGGACTTAGCTCTGCCTTACTCGTTTTTTTTATGGTACAAAAGTCCACAAGACTTATCTTGTCACCATTAATACTACCTCTTATGTACATTTTCCCAGAAAGAATCCTTCAGGATCTACCCACCAGGAGTGGGCTGTTTCATTCTTTAGTCTCAATAGGAAGCTTTCCCAATAATTACACTTATGTGATGAATTTCATTAATGGATTTAAAAATGTTTAATCAGCCTGACATGACTATAATAGTTACTCCTGATAATGGTATATGATTCTTTTTATTATGAGATTCAGTTGCTAGTATTTCTTTTTTTTTCAAAGCCATTTTTTTATTGAAGCTCTTTGCATTTCATACAAAATTTCCAATCGAATCTAGACCAGTGCTCCCCTCCTTGCCTCCCCACCCCACCAGAGCTCATGCATTCTGCCAAACATGTTTTTCATCTTTTTCTCAGTCTCTCTCAAAATGTAGATGCAGAAGTTTACTGTTTTGAGCAGAAGTTCACTGTTTCAGTCAGTTCTTTCTGTTGTTGTTGTTGTTGTTCCTTCCAATATGCATCACTCCAAAATATGCACATATGCATGCCACATATATCATAGGTGTTTAGCATCTTCAACTTATGATTTTTTTTCTTTATTAGGCTGAAAGATGTCATGTTTGAAGTCTCCTCCTTGGCAAGCCCAAACCACCATCAGTTCTGCCCTTGTGCTCCACACTGGGGTTTTCCCTTCCCATGGTCACCAAATGAGATCCAGTAAGCACTGAGTCCTGTCTTGATCTTCCTGTACTGGTCTCCATGATACAGCCTGTCTAGTTCAACAATGGTAGTCTATACTCTGAAGAGGCTGACACCCCAGTAGTAGCTCAGTCCACAAGCTGGATGTCTCAGCAGTCCCCATCTGGCACTGAAAGTTTGGAGGATTCTAGGAGAGACATGAGTCTTCAGTCCATATTGAAAGGTTGAAAAGCTGTGAGTTGTTAGTAATTCATGGAGTATCCTCTTACCTATGTTCATGAGGTTGTGTTTTCCTTCAGTGTCTTTGGGTTGGAATTGAGGTAAAATTAGCTATTCTTATATTTTGAGGAAAAAAAATCTCCTTAATTCTGCTTTCTGAAAGAGATGAAAGATCATTGTATACTTTCTTCCTTAAATGTTTGGATAAAATCACACATTTGAGCTCAGTGTTTCTTGTCTTGAAAGAATTAATGATCCACTTTGTTTAAGAGATATGGGATTATCCAAGCTGTCAATCATCTGAGTTTTGTAAGATTAGATCATTCAGTATCATGTCTACTTCGCTTTGGCTATTGATTTCATAGACACAGAATAATATTCCATTATTACCTTATTACTTATCTCCATGGATCTATTCATTTCAGATATTAGCATTTTGTATTCTCTGTCTCTATGTCTCTGTCTTTCTGTCTTTTTCTCTGTGTCTGTCTATCTCTCTCTGTCTCTGACTGTCTCTCTCTCTCATACACACACAGGATTATATTCAAAGCTTATCTATTAGTGATCTTTTCAAAGAACAAGCTTTTCATTGTATTTTTTTCCTTTATTGATTTCTTATTTTTAACATCATAGATTTCTCATTTTTAAGTTTTCTTCTTATTTTGGAACTAATTTGATCTTCGATTACTAATGTGTTTTGTAAGAAGCTTTGCATATTGAGTTAAGTCTTGGTTTTTATGCATTCAATGCTATGAAATTCTGCTCCAGCAGGCAAGCAGTCATTCTATTCCATCTCATACATTTTTATAAGTTTATTTTCATTTTCACTTAGTTTAAAATATTTAACATTTTGCAGAGCGTGGTAGCACATGCCTTTAATCCCAATACCTGGGAAGCAGAGGTAGGCAGAACTCTGTTTCTTGATCTGAACAGGAAATTCCAGGCCAGTTGAGGCTACAGAGAAACCCTGTCTCAAATAAACCAATCAAATAAAACACTTAAATTTTGGGGATGTATACAGTATTCATCTATGCATTTTTGAACATGTATGGTTTAATTTTCACATATTTGGGGGATTTTCCCTATGTTATATTTTATTAATCCTTTCACATTTTGTGACATTAAAATTTTTTTTTCTGTTGCATGTTATTGATTGACTCATCGAGTTACTTTGATTGAGACAGGATCTCCCTGTAACCACAGCTGGCTTGGAATTTACTAAGTAAACCAGGCTAACCTTGCTATCATTGAGTTCTTACTACCTCTGCCTCCATAGTGCTGCAATTAAAGGCAAGTATCACCACACATGAAAATATATTAATTTCAACTATAATTTTAATTGATTATTATGAATCTCAGACAATATATTTTGAGCATATTTACCTCCTCTCCCTTGCCTCCATCTCTTACAGCCCTTCCCTCTCCTAGATTTAATTTTCTCTGCCATATTCATTATTTTTAGACTGACCAATAGTTTGTAAGGACATCTGAAATTAATGGCCACATGATAATGCATTTATAATCACTTAATTTTGTTTTCATTTGTCTGTTCTTTATCTAGCAACCTATGACATGGTATCTGGGTTACAGTTTTTCAGGCTGTGTTTTATTCATTTGATGCACAGAATTGGGCATGTTTCTTCTCTAAGCATCCTTGTTTCTCTCTTAGGTGGGATCTCTACTTTCTTGTATCTGACCAAGATGGGCTTCCTGTCCCCCCTTAGCTAGATTAAATGTCAGACAGACCAGTTAGTAGAGGCTCTCGTCTCTCCTTCCTTAGATATGTTACTTTAGAACACGACACGGGTGCGCAGACCTGCATGCAGACAATACATTCATACACATAAAAATAAAAAAAATAAAAAAAAATAAAAAATTTAAAAGAAATCTTGTAATTATAAATTGTTTCACTACTTTCAAGATGCAAGTTTCCTACTATCCAGAATTATCTTTCAAGAGAGTTTGAGAGCCAATCCTTTGGGATATTATTGTAAAGAAAATAGCCCTTATATTTCAGTCTTGATAAGAGGGTAGGAAGCCTACTATTGGTGATGGGCAGACACAGACAAACTGACCTACCCTTCCCAATATCTTCTAGTGCTTTTCTTCTGTATGCTCCGTCACTTAAAGTCTTCTACCCTTTGTCTAAATGGTGTTGAGATCCATCTATTTCACCTATTGCAAAGTGTCTAACACTGTCTTTATTCAAGTACTGAATAGGCTTCCATGACTATTTAACTTGGAGCTCATGTCAGTTTAACTGGTTTCTATCCTCTGCTTCATCAGTAGTTCAATTGCAATCTATCTTGCTATTTTTAAAGTTACTGTTGGTGTAATTTCTCTTCAATTGTTCTCATGTCTTTTTTTATCTGATTTCTTCTTTCATTGATGAGGGTACATCCTTGCTTTCTTAAGAATAGGTGAACATTTTTTAAGTATAATGTGCTTTAGTTGTACTTCTCTATTAATTGATATTTGGCTGCACATATTTATCTTGTTTGAAGGTAGTTTTCTCTTAACACATGTGGACATTTCTCCATTATATTCTTCTAGTTTAAATCCTACAGTTAAAAAGTCTTATACCACAATAAATTAAGGAAACATTTGCTTAATAGCTACAGTTTCCTTAGAAAGGAAAAGAAATCCACTAATGTGAGGTGAATGCTTGCTGTAGTTCATGTGGATTTGAGCAAGTCCCATTTTGTAAAGACTTCCCTCTAAACTGCAAATACTAAAATAAGAACCAATACAAAGATCCAGAAATGGAAATCCAATGAGCCTGTGAAGTTCACAAAGTGCATTGGGATTGAGAGGGCATTGGTATTTTTCTATAGATTGGATCTGAATGAAAAGTGCATTGCATTCACAGCTTAGTCCTTAAATTGATGCTGCTGGAAAGTGGTGGGAATTTTAAGAGGTGAATGGTACCGAGCATTCTTCTGGTCCTTGTGGGCGTGCCTCTGAGGAGTGTGGGGAAATCCTAGCCCTTTTTCTTTTTGTATCATGGTCATGACCTCTGCAGCTTTGCTCTGCCCCATACTCCCCACAATGATATGCTGACATATCACAACTCCAAAGGCAATAGGTCCAAATAATCATGATTAAAATCTTTAAAACTGTGAGATAAAATAAACCATTCCTATTTTTGAAAAAATTATTTTTATATGTGTATGAGTTAAATGCATCCATGTATGTAAGTGTGCCTGTGTCCTGCAGTACCTTCAGCGAATAGAAGAGGACATCAGATCCCCTATAACTGGAACTATGGGTGGAGGTTAGTTACCACGTGGGTGTCAGGAATTGAACCCAAATAGGCACATCCAGTGCTCTTAACTGCTAAGCCATCTCTCTATCCCTAAGCCAGGTATTTGAAATAGTGGTGCAAAACTAATTTCTACAGATTAAATGTATTTTCATTTATTTTAAATTTAATAAATACTTCAAAATATTTTATTAATAGAAATATAGTCTCAATCTTTTGAATTTTCTTGTAGTAATCATGGGCATAGAAAATGTTTTTTCTCCATCAAGAGCTCTGATATCATTTTGCTTCCTGAAAGTTTTATATAACCTACATTATTTCTTTCTTTGTGTCATTTATATCTCTTTACCTTAAGTCATAAAATATTTTACACACTGATCACTGAAGAGAATAATGTCATAATATAATTACATGCACCCCACATGCTTTAAATCTTCTTTACACTATGCCTGAAATTATTTTTAGGTAAAATTTTACATGTATTAATTATACTTCCTTTGTATTACTCTTAAATACATTACTTTCCCCATTTTATAGATAATTACTATCATAATTTTAGAATTAATATGCTCATTAAAGTTTTTATGGTCTTACTAAGTAATTCATATAATCACTCATAGCACATACATATATGCTTTTACCTTATTTTAGTTTCTTTTTTTATTTTTGAGGTATATTAAGGTAGAAATATATTTTTAGCTTTTCCTTCTGAAATTCTGCAAAGAAGAATTACTGTAGATGTATTTTTAGGGTATGCGGTAGGTTTTTAAATTCAGGAGCCATCAATTTATATCTTGGAAATATTATTACATTATGTCTTTTATTGTTTTTCTCTCCTCACTTTTTTCATTACTATGGAAACTTCCAATAGTCAGACATTTAAATTCTGGCCTTGATTTCTAACTTATCTTTTCTTTCATATTGCTCATATTATATATTTCTCTTTACTTTCTCAGAAATTTTCTTTACCAAACATTTCAGATCAAATCCTGAATGATTTTAAATTAAATATTTGTATTGGTGCTCGTAGTATAGATAAAAGTTTTTATTGTCATAGTTTCTTTACTATTGTAGTTTTAAATGTATATTTTACATTTTTTATTTGTCAAAGTTATTTGGCTGAGTATTGATAACTAAATAAATATTATATACTGTTTTCAGGTGTCTATTATGTGCTACAGATAACATTCCTCCCTTATAAGAATTGGGTTTGTGCTAGAAGTGATGGACAACATATATTTCTTTTATTTTTTAATTGAAGTTTTGAGTATTTCATACATAACTTCTCAGTCTTTTTTTTTTTTTTTTTTTTTTTTTTTTTGTCTTTTTTGAGAAGGGTCTCCCTGTAGCTCCAGCTGTCCTGGAACTCACTCTGTAGACCAGGCTGGCCTTGAACTCACAAAGATCCACCTGCCTCTGCCTCCCAAGTGCTAGGATTAAAGGCGTGGGCCACCACGCCCGGCTAATCAGTCTTAATTATCTTTATACCCACTTCTCCATTGCCGCCCTCCCACAGCCCTTCCCCACCGTCATTTGTGTTAGTGTCTATTGTGCCTAATTACTCTCCTGAATCATTCCTCAGTGCCAGTTCATCCTCTGAGCTCTAGTCAGCCTATCCAGAGTCCCTCTTTTCAAGAACTCCAGTTCTTTCTCTCCAAACTGAAGTCAGCTGTCAATATTTCTTCAGCTAAAATTGAGTTCTGCTACCCATTTCTGCAGTTCAGTGCTTAGTTTTTGTCTAGTTTGAGTTTCCATGAGTCTTGTACATGCTGATACAATTGCTGTAGGTTCATATGAGCAGGGTCTCAGGAGCTCGTAGGATCCATTTCCATATGCTCTTGCACCACCTCCTAAGTTAACATCTCACTAACTGAAAAATGGGTTTCCTTACATTTACCGACAAATGTCCCAGACAGCATGTATTTAAATATGCCAATACCCATGAATTTGATGAAAGTTGTGATAGAAGAGGAAAAAGTAACATTATTTTAGATAGACTGGTAAGAAACACTTCTCTTTCTGGTGAGCCTGGCTGTCCTTTCCTGTAAATGGGGAGATTCTAAAGCTCCATTTGAATTTTGTTTATCATTACTGCTCTGGTCACATGGTGTCTGCCCCATGTGATACTGGATAGTGCCTTCCAAATGATCTATCTGTGGCAATGTATAGTTTTATGCTCTGGGTCTTCCATTCATCTTATGGTCTAAGCATCAGGCCATTGGGCTGCACTGGAAAGGATAAGGTAGTCTTGCTACAGAGTATATATGGACTATCTTTCAATATCAGCTTTTACTTCAATTCTCTTGTGGTCAGTTGCTTGACTTGCCTACTCGTGCTTCCAGAAGCTTGCCTGGCTGAAGGAAAAGTCTGCTGCATGACCCCAAAGGACAGTCTGGAGAAATGCAGCTGTTCCTTGAGGAGTCTATTGCACTCACTCTGATTTTCAGCCCCTTTTCTCATGCTCCTTCCACTTCTAAATCTCAACTTCAGAAGGTTCTGTGTGTATGTCAGTGTAATCTTTCTCTGCAGGTTCATGAGTTGTAAATTTTTCTGGACTGCTTGTCAATCAATCATATATCTACTTCCTCTACTACATAAATTATTGGCTTCTGCCCAATCTCTTTGTATTATGGATTTCTTATGTTTTATTCTTTAATGTCATTTTGGCATTTGAAGATTAAGTAAGGACATTTTTAAACAGCTATCATTAACAAGAAGAATCCTGGCATTATGATACACTGTCATTAATTATCTTTGTAAAAAATTGTTTTCTTTATTCTTTAGAATGTTATGTATGTATATAATGAAATACAAATATATGTACACATGTACATACACATATATATATATATATACACACATATATATATATATATATATATGATCAAATCCATTCAGTGCTTTATGTATGGACACAGATGTGGGGCCATTCTTAGAGGACCAGGCAGTGGACACATCTTCTAAAAATGAGGGATTTTCTCTCACCCAGGAGCCATCCACTACCAATATCTCCTCCAAGGGACAGCTCTGAATACCATCTACTCTATCTGTATTGGAATTTTGGCTGGCTCCATCTTGTGCAGGTATTGCACAAGTAACCAGAGCTTCTGGGAGTTCATGATGGTGATAGCCATGTCATGCACAGAAAGTATCATTTCACAGTACTCCATCCCAGAGTCTAGTACTTGCATTCTGTTTTTCCTGCTCCTCTGGGATGTTCCTTGAATCTTGATGGTAGTGTTGGTAGGGATCATTTTTAAACAAAGTCCCTGGGTGGAAGTGCATGTGTACAGTTTTAACCACATGCTATAAAGTCTTACCTGTAGAACAGAAAATCCGAAGGTGTCCTAGAGATTCCATCAAGTTGCAGTAGAAATTCCTGAATGTAATTTGTTTTCTACATAATAAAAGGCTATTTAATTTGTGCATATTTTGTAAGTTAAGCTCAAAATTGTGACTTCTGACATACTGAACAAGTCTTGATATCACAATGTAATGTAGAAAATTACAAGCCAACAGTTTTAGATTCTAGATGGATTCACAGCGAAAGTATACCAAATTGGCTGAGAACTATAAGCACTAAAACTTCTGAAACTTTTCTATGGAAAAGTTTCATTGTTCTATGATCAGATGAGAATAGTTTTGAAGATCGTGCATCAATGCATGTATTGGCTCTCTTAGTAAATCTTTAAATGTTCATATTTTGTCCCCACTTCCTCCGTGGTGGGATTTTGTCTGACTTGAATTTGTGTACCCCTAGCTGAGAAGCTATTATAATTGATAGATGCTGTCAGAGAGGAGGTTCAGTTTGTTTAAGGGTGTGGCCCCTTGGTTTATTGGCCACATTGCAGTTGATGGACTCACACCCATAATATATGGACAGCACAAACTGGACTCTGTGGGTTAAAAAACAAAAACAAATGAGGGTATAAAGTTGGACAGATAGGAAAGTGGGTGGTTCTGGGAAGGGCTGAGGAGGGAGGGCGAATATGATCAAAATGCATTCTCAAAGAATTACTAAAATGTTCATATTTAAAAGATACCATTACTAATGTCATTTCAAAATATCAAAGGGTGATGTATTACAAGAAAGCTCTTATTAATGTAAAATTTTGTTTCTGACAGGGCCTTTATGTATTTAGGTCAATGCAAGAAGCCTAATTATTCAATACATAATGAGCATTTGATTAAAAAAGTTGACAAGTAAATGAGAAAATGATACCAGTGGCATTTCTGTATTTGAATTGAAAACTAAAATTTACTTTCACGGCATATGACATTTGAAGAAGAGCTAACTGTTATGATAGTCAGCACTAGAAGACTCTATTGTAGTTGTGAGAATGTGGAGGGTGAGAGTTTGATGTATAGTTTCAAGGCATGACATAGTGTATTGGATTTCTGTAGTTTTAATTTCTTCTGAAATATATTAAAATGTATGGCTTCACATTTCTGGATACATTAGTATCCAGGTATATTAGTATTACCATAATAGTGTTCTATAGTCATTATATTTGTTACTAATATTATTAACTTCCAGGTGTGGTGGGACATGCCTGAAATCCCAGCATTGGAAGGCTGAAGCAGAAGGATCATGTGTCTGAGGTCAAGCCAAATCTAAATCACATAATGAGACCATATATCAAAATTCTAAGGGCTTATCCAGGTATGGTGGTACATGTCTTTGATCTTAGCACTCCGGAGGCAAAGCCAGGTGGATCTCTGTGAGATCAAGACTAGCCTGGTCTACATGGTGATTCCCAGGTCTACTGGGGCTATAAGGAGACCCAATCACCACAAGAGAAACAAAACAACAACAAAAACCCACAAAAACTCTAAGGGCTTCTTGTATAGCTCAGTAGTAGAGCTCTTGCCTAGCATGCACAAGGCTCTGGATTCAGTCCAGAGCAATGCTGACCATCAAAGCAAAGCTTCATTCTTAGACCATATGCAGACCACTTCACCAGGCTACACCAATGAGCTCTGTAAGATGATATAGTTGATACTATAGGGCTTATTTTCTCTTTGTACCTTTGGCTAGGTACAAAGACAAAATAAAATAATTTAAGAAATTGTGTAAATACCTAATGAGAAGTGTGAATGGTCTGTACAATAGGGATTCAGGGAGTGTGGTACCTGAAAATGTCTAGTATTTAAATGGACCCTTAGCTTGGGAGGTGAGGATTTTAAATAAATAACAGATCAATTAATCAAAATTTCAGTGTACATCTTATTTGTAGCTTTCTAACAAGGTGGGAGTTTGCAATAGATAGTAGTGTAAAATAGCTTGGGGAAGATAAGATGGACCAAATTGGGGAAGATGTAAATGACAAGGAATTCTGGCTTGTGGAATTTTTACAGATTTTTAATCCATGAGAGGCCATAGGCAATGTCAAACTTGAAACTAGAGATATTGCATTGAAATAATCAAATAATAAGAACACTCTAGGTCACAGTAGACTATGCTGAAGACACTATGCAAGAACTATACAGAATTATTATTAATGATCATTGTGGAAGTGGTGCCAAAGAGGCTATAAATAGTCCATGGACTATTCTGAGTTATACAAGGTCCCAGGCAGGCAGGACTAGGATCACTGCTTCCAACATTATCAGAAAGATGGCCAAGTCAGCATTCTCCTTACCATAGGATACTATTCTGATGTTGACATTAGATGTCAAGTAATTACATGAAATTGAAGGAAACAATACTCTAGGAGATTAAAAGGTGTACATTAATAAACTGTATACATTTGGTCTTTAGAAATTAATTAGGAGACCTCATGAAAAATAAAATGTTGAGGATGTAGGAGTTAGAATAGTGGGAAGGACTGAACTTGCATCCAGTTACCTTGTTAATGAACATTTACTTGCAGCTAATGAACAATAAAGTTTAGAATATCTGAAAAATGTTGCCATGTATCACAAAGCAAATATCTACATAAAAATGCTAATTCTTATAAAATCTTAAAATAATTCTCAAGAGTTAATATTCCAGTTTTACTTCCTGGTGGTGAATTTATGATTTAACTTTGCAGCATCTTTTCCTGCCCACGCCTGCATAGATCTGTGCAAATTTATTTCTGCATATTAAAATCACCATAATAATGTTAACCTGATAACATATGAAAATCAGTGAAAACAAGTAATACTGCTCAAGATGAGAGGAAGGTGAGCTGACAAAACTTCATTTTGAGAAGTTAGGCAAATAAGGAATGCAGCCCAGAGATTAGGATGTTCATAGCTACCAAGTACAAAACCCAAAAATGTGATTTGTTCTGCTGGAGATGAACTTAACAGATATTGACAGAACATCAAATATACATATGTTTTCTACTTTGTTCTAGGATCTTTAACTATAGGTAACTTTGGGATTTGTTGTGTTTTTAATGAGATTGCTTTAATACTTTTTCCTAATAACCACACATTCCTGTTTATTTGAATGCATATTTCAGGTTGCCTCTTGCAAAGGGCTTTACCTGATTAACTATCTCTTCAAATTCACTATGTTATATCTGGTACATCTTTATGTAATTCAATGGCAATGTCATCTTGGTCAGTTGCTTTTTTTCTCAGAGTTAAGGATCATGGACAATAGAGTCAATGTCTTTGTTGAAATGCATATTAACTCACAACTGGAGAAAAAAGTTAAGAGAAGAAAGAAAGAGGGGGAGAAAGGAAGGGAACAATTAAAGAAAGTAAAGAAAGAGTACTGTAAGGAAGGTTCCATGCCACATTAAAGTTAATTGAACCTCCAAGGTTCAATGTCTCAATTATTTAGCTTTCAAAATTAGACATCTTCAGCTATGAATGGTATCTAAGTTTGGAAGAAATGGAACTTTCTCTTTCTCACAGTCACAAGCAGATGCTAGAGGCAGAATTTCCTCAGCTGGTTACAATAATGAAAGTTCCTCACTGGTATTATGGTTTTCCATGTATTGAAACCTCTCCTATAGCCTTCCTTGCTGTTTTCTCAACTTACTGCTTGCTCCCGCCTCACAGGTGTCCTGTCCCATCTTGTGACTGTGCCTTTTCCTGTGTAAAGACTCTGAAAAGTGATTTACATTCTCTCTAGGGGCTTAATCAAGCAAAGAACAGGTTAGCTATTTCCAGACATGTTGCTTCCATTTAAACACTTAACCTGAAAGCTACCATTCACTAGTTTAAAGCACATTTATGAAGGCTTTTAAGCAGCATGGAGGCACAGAGGAGTTGATGATACTGAAGGCTTGGAGTGATTTACACTGAGTCCGTATCAATTGTTGCTATTACTCCCAGTCCTACTTCACCTAGAAGTGCAGCCAACACAGCTGTCATCATCATTTTCCCAAAGCCAGAAATTCTGACTCATAGAGCATGTGCACTTGTGTCTGAGGACTTTGGTGAATAAACTTAAACTAGTAGACTGATCTCAGTCTGATCTATCATTCAAGATGTCTCTTTGTTACAGTGGTTATCAGTTATGCGAATAAGATTTAATGTCTTTCTCAATGTTATTTCCTTCTCTGGGCAAGAATGGTTCACAGAAAAATTGTCTTACCCCCCCTTCCCCCCAAACAGCAGAAAGTTATAGATGAATCAAAGGTTTATGTTGCTGATGGTGAACTTCAGATTGGACATAACTATAGATGAAATTAACAACTAGTTAACAAAATTTATCTGTAAAATATCTATAAACAAATTTGTTTTGAAGATGAAAAGTATGTCACCTGGTTTCTTACAAATTCTGTAACTTGTTCTTAAATATGAGGCAATGCATATTACAAAAAGGAAATGAGATAAAATTTCTGTATTTACTAAGTATCCCATGCTGCATTGTTAGGATATGAAAATTGCTATTCGTATTTAACAGGAGAAGAAAATGAGACTGAGAGCTTATTTACCTGGCTCAAGTTATTTTCATTAAGGATGAATTAGATTACAAAGAATGTATTATCTGATGTTAGTTATGCTTTCTTGATGTGCCTTGTTACATCTCATGAAAATTCTCTGGACAATTTATCAATCACAACATATCCATCAATCAATACAAGATTCTAGGGCCAGCTAGCTGGCTCAGCAGGAAAGGATGCTTGCTGCCAAGCCTAATAACCTGAGCCTGACCTCTGGGAACCATGTAGTGAGAAAGGAGGACCAAATCCCAAATACATGCAAGCCGTACACTGAAGGCACTAATATGTACTCCCAAATAAATACATATAACAAAAACTTAAAAATGCCATATTTTGTATTCTGAAGGAATTTTTAAGTAGATTGTATTAGAATTTCAAAATGGCAGATATATAGTGCACACAATGAATTTCAAAACATTTCCAAGTGATTTTTAAAAATGTTTCCAGCATAAGGGAAGACCTTGACATGTCCTCTCTGGTGTATTGTCAAATTTGATCGGAAGTACATTGCACACCCTGACTTTACAGATTTTATACTTGTTGTGCTTTGTGATGAAGAAGCTTTTAAGGATATTTTAGTTGTACTTGATTCTCATGAGAGAATTATTTTTAAGTGGTAAGATTTGTATCTTGTCTTATTTTGTCCTGGCCAGTTCATAGATCAATACTGCTTAGAATTTGTGGAGACGAATATAAATAAACTTCTAGGTATAAATAAAACACCTTGAAGTACATGTACTTATTTCATTTGGACCACATCCAAAGAGCTCTCCACTGGTTTTGTAACATTATAAGGGCAAGAGACTATTAGAAAATAGTACAATTTAAAAGGGAATGTTAAGAAGCAATTTTTGAAAAAATATTACTTATCTTTCATTTTAAGGAACATTTAATCCTTATTCTCTTTTGGGAAAAATGGGAGTCTTGTTACAAGTTCAAGAGGAGATTGAAGTATAAGTTGTGGGAACAGATACAGAGGATAGAATCAAGAAATCATTTTGTTACAGCAATAAAAGCTGAATATAGAAAAGTGAGAGTGGGAGGTTGGTATTTCACTTGGGCCATGATATTGATACTGCAGCAGTGTTGGTCACAATGAAGTTCTTAATCAAAAGATATACTTACCCCAATTCCTACTTTATTCTTTTGCCTAATCAAAGGTATTATTCTCGAGAAGGTAATTTTTCTATTTTATAACATTTAGTCTCTTAAGAGTATCAAAAGTGCCAACACTTTTGATTTTCTTGTACTACTCACAGCTGTTGGTTACCTCCCTGAATGTGAAGGTAAGATACTATTGCTAAAGACATTACACAGTTTGGACATAGTACTTGAGAAGCTGAGGTGAACTGACTGGTAAGCCTCCTCCTTGAAGACTAGCTCTCATAATATTAGGAGATGCTATGAAAGCTGTCAAGGGAGAAAGCCAATAAATGCTCTTACCAAACTACGAAGCTAGAAACCACAATAATGATAAAAATCACAAAAATGCTCTCTTGATGAAATAGTGTCCTTTTTCTGTTTTGGGGGTAATCTACAGTTGTCTAATTAGACTTAAGTTCTACTCAATACAAGGGAATCCATGCATGATACTATAAACACAGCCAAGAACATGTGCACTCATGAAATCTCCACAGTGTGGCTGCCTAAACAAGACCTCGATAATGGTAATGCCTATTGACATGCCCATGTAGATGGGGAAATTTCACAAGTTCCCACCTTTAGATGAAGACCTATAGGCAAGCAATGCAGGCTGAAGGAGGGATAATCAGTCTTCTTCAGGAGCTTCCTAATGGCTTATCAAATACCTAATGGCTTATCAAATCCCAAATGGTCAGCCCTAAACTACACAAAAGCACCACTAAATGACTCACACACACATATATTCACATATTAATGTATATACATGTAACAATACTCAAAATGAGGATAAGAATTTGAGAGGAACCCACAAGACTCATCCTACTGCAAAGATACATGCACATCCATGTTTATTACAGCTCTCTTCACAATAGCGAAGAGCTGGAACCAACCCAAGTGCCCCTCAACAGACAAGTGGATGACAAAAATGTGGTACATCTACACAATGAAGTACTATTCAGCAGTAAAGAAAGATGACACCATGAACTTTGCAGGTAAATGGATGGAACTCGAAGCCATTATGCTAAGTGAAGTAACACAGTCCCAGAAAATCAAGCGGCAAATGGTATTCCTCATTTGTGGATGCTAACACCAAACCCCCAGATGAAAGGCAAGCTGAACAACATTATTGTTATATTTCTGTTTATCTGAAAGCAACTATGTTTTTATAATGTAAATCTCTTAAAGGTCTCTAGAATCAATCCACCAGTTACTTTCAGACTCTGAAATTACTGTATATGAGTGGAGAGTATGTATTCATATTTTAGAGTAATATAAAATTAAAGGAGTAAAATGTGAATTCCTAAACATAAAAAAGACTGAGTATTTCCCAATTATTAATTGTTTGTAGCCATAAACAAAAGAGACATTTGAATTTATATTATATGTATCATAGTGGAGTGTGTATGCTGCAGCAAACTCAATGGACTCATGATCCCTTTCAAGGGCTTGCATTAACAGGTCTTAACATCTCCCAAAAGCATGAAGCTGGTGATCCAAGATTTGAACCCATTGTCCTGTTGGAATCATTCAGTATTAAAACTGTAGCAGGTTCTTACCAAAACTTCTCCCAATTTAAGAATGTATTCTCATTATAAAGTTTAAAATATTAGTTACTGTTTTAGGTCATGGCTACATGATTTTGAGTAAATTTGCACTTAAAAAATTCAGTCAGAAAAGACCTGGAATTTATTGTAGCTCCTAAGGCTGAGTTCAGACCTGACACATTTCATTCCTTTCACTCTAAAATGCAGTAATTAATTTTCCCTGGTGCTACATTGTCACTTAGCTTGGATTGAAGCTTAGTTTTTATTAACTGTATAATTTGATTTTTCCCTAGTTGATTCCATGCTAATCATTCTCCATAAAGAGAGATGTATGAGCCTGTCTGAAATCACTATGAATAAGAAAAAAAAGAAAGAGTAAAAATATTTCATGTTTGAGAAATTTTGAAAGAGCTCATGTAATTTATAATAATCACTCCCTTTCTACTTTGAATTATCCAAATAGTTATGCAGTTCTTTTGCTTTGTTTGCCAGTGGAAACTAAGATAGAGCTTGTGGGAAAAGACTATGAATGAGAAGCCTTGAGCTCATGACCCTGTGCATCATTCTCTTCACTGATTATTTTTTTCAGTCCACAACACAGAGGACACTGGCCATCTCCTTCCCAACTGAGCACTAGTGAAGTAAAATGGGAATCGTTATCTTTAATAAGGATAAATTTACTCTTGGTGCTAAAGCTCTGAAGGATCTTCACATAATGAGATTTTTGACACTTTATAATTAAGCAGTTTCATTTAGAGTCCCCTCTGAATATCAGTACACAGCTCAGAACCTTATAGCAAAGGATAGTATTGACATTCTTTTCCTGTATCATTGCCCAGATCCTGTTCCCTGGCTACTGTACTTTGTCATTTTGTGTGCAGGATTCTTTCTCACCTCTCAAGGCTGACTTCCAAGGAGTATGGAGAATGCATTTGTCTATGCATATTTGGCTCAAGATTGGCTTTCTTTTCTAAGCTGACATCCCATATTGTATGTGGAATGGTCATGACTAGGTGATTTCTGCCCTTATATTAGCTATGGCTTGGCTATAACTTCCTGTTCTCATGATTTTCATCAGAGGCTGGGCCTTACACTCTTCTGCCCAACTGCTTCCCATGGCTCAGTGCACACCAGCATAGAATGGTAGCGTCTCAAAATATTCAATTACTAATTCATAGTATATTTGTTAGATATCATAAGTATCTAGCATAGATTCTCGATGGATATGTAATGGTCAATCAAATTCATGTACTTATTGTAAGTATTGTAGTTATGTGACACTTGTCTCTTTATAGCTTGTTTTAATATTTATTTTTCACTAAAATGAAATTTCTGGAAATTAGCTATCCATCCATATCCAAGTGATTGTATTCACAGATTCAACTGATGTTGGATCAAAAATATCCAAGGAAACAAAAATTGCATTTGTACTAAACATATATATCTTCTTTTTCTTTATCCCCTATACAGTAAAATATAACAACAATTACATTGCATTTACATGGCATTAGTATAAAAATCTAAATAGTATTTAAAATGCATTAGTATGTACATAGATTATATGCAAATACTGTGTCATTTATCATAGACATTTGATCAATTTCATATTTTGATGATCATGGGGTTGGGGTGTATCTTAAGATCAATTGTTTCTCTGTATCTTTAATTTTTTTAATTTTATTTATTTATTTTTTATGTGTATGAATGTACTGTCTGCATGTACGTTTGTGCACCTGTGTCATGCAATGCCGCAGAGGTCAGAAGAGGGTGTCGGATTCCCATGGAACTGGAGTTCTCCTGGAATTGGAGTTACAGACGGTTCTCAGCCTCCATGTGAGTGCTGGGGATCAAACCTGAGTCCTCTGCAAGAGCAGTCGGCACTCTAAACCACTAGGCTATCTCTCCAGCCCCTGTATCTTTAATTGTTAAACCATTAATGGGAAATATTTTGATATATAATTAGAGATGCTAAAAGAATTAAGAAATAATTTATATTCAATTAGATTAATAACCATAGGTCATACAGTTTTACTTCTCCAAATTACCACAGCACTTATTTTCTTCCTCAAAGTAAATTGAAGACAGTATATTTCTTGTGCACACAGAGAAAGTATTCCTACTCATTGACCAAAGAAAGGATAAAAGAAAATCATGTTTTGATTTATTAGTATTTTGAGAGTGCAATTTTCGTTGGGAAAAAGAATTGAGTTAAATTTGAGGCTAGTATACTCAAATAGATAATTTCAAGGCCTTCAAGAGACAAAACAAAACCACCTATCACTCGCTATAGAAAATAGCTAAAATGGCAAAAGCCAGTTTAAAAGTAGAAGTCTCCTTAAAGTGAGGACTATGCACTTTGACTTTGGATTGTAAGGAAATAAATCCCTAATAACCAGAGAGGGTTACTGAGGAGTAATAAGGAGAACACACTGCTTCTTCTTGGTCTGCCAGGAAGATGTAATTTTTTTATTGATATTTTTATGTGTTTCATACATAATTTTTCAATCAGTCTTAAGTGCTTTTATACCCGCTTCTCCCTAGGCACCTTCCTTCAGCCACCCGACCTTGGAGTTCACACCTTCTGTCATTTGTGCTAGAGTTCATTGCACAAAAGTACTCTCCTGGCTTGGGGCCATTTCAACCCCTGAGCTCTAGTCCTCCTGTCCAGAGTCCCTCCTTTAAAGGAGGCCAGGTCTTTCTCATCTGATCAGCATCAGCTGGCAATATTTCTTCAGCCAAGTTTGGGCTCTGCTGCCCATTTCTGTAGCTCAGCTGAGCTTGCATGGGTCTTGCGCATGGTGATACCAATACTGTAGTTTCATATGAACAGGGTCTCAGGAGCTTGTAGGAGTCATTTCCATTTGGTCTTGCATCACCTCCCTGACTATTAGGATCTTTCGGCCCTCTCTCCCACAATGTTCCTTGAGCCCTGGGTGAGTGAAGCTGAATATCGACAATCTGTTCAAGGAACCACACTCTGCACCCTTCTAATCTTCATGGTTTGGCCATTCATGCCCCTTTGAGTTTCTGGTCTCCTGTTGCCTTGGGGAGCTTCCTTAAGGAGAGTTAAGAGGTAGTTAATATCTTCTTGGGTCCATGTTCTATGATGCTTTGGGCTTATGTATAGAGGTTGCGTTGTAAATGTGTCACCTAGGGATGAGCAATTCATAGACCATGTCTGTGTGTGTTCAGTTGTGGAACTCCATAGTATTCTCATCTAGTGCAGAAGAACCTTCTTATCTGAGTGGTGTCTGGGATATCTATCTGTAAATATAAGGATAGTTCTTTTGGAGTTAGTAAGATGTTACCTTAGCCTACAGATGTGTTAACCTTGGGGATGTCTCTAAGATCTATGAGCTCTCCAGTTGTGTGTATCTGGCTATGTTTATAATACCAAACATGAGTTTTCTCCTATTGCATGGGCTTTAGGTCCAATTGGTTAGCCATTGATTTCCTCCAAGATAAAAGTGCCACTATTGCACAGATGTATCCTGTGCTGGTCATTGACATGGATATTTGGACTTGAGGCTGATGTTGGATTATTGGTTGATGGTCCCCCTTAGTATCTTGCATAGTGGTCTCCATAGCTGTGAGAACTAGCCTTCAGGGGAGCCTCATTTTTAAGTTCAACAGAGCCCCTTAAACTGATCACTTAGAATTAAGTAGCCACAGACATCTCAGCTTGCAGATGTGACCTCTCATCCTTCTTTTCTTTGTCTAAGGTGGCCAATCAAAAATTAGGGGAAGGAAAACCACCAAGACGCTTGGAAACCCCACTCTCCTGAGGAACACTGAATTCCCAGTTTCCAAAGTTCTTTCTGTGCTCTGTGTATGAGTGTGGATGTATTTCTTTGTCCTTCAGTATGGTTGTCTGCTTCTTGCTCTCAGCTTGTCTGAGATTTTTCCTGCCTTTTAATTCTCCAACTGGCCAAGAAAAGGAAACAACCAGCACCTTTAGACTGATAACATGTCAATCACAAATGGATCTCTTCCCTTCTGAAGGACATGGCCCCAAGACACAATTTTTAGTATCAGTAGATAAAATATAAAGAAAATGTACTTATTTTCATTCTTCGAGTTCCAAAATGAGAAATAATTTCTATATCAATCCTCTTCAAGGCAAAGGATAGAGAAATTTTCCTCCTCTCCCACTTTCCTATCATTACGATGGGAAACGTATTTATGGATAAGATTGGTGATACTGAGCATGCTCAGTTCAGTCATGCCTTTCCTCTTACTTGGAAGCAACTGATCTGTACAATACACACCCACCCAGGGAAAAACAGAGACACCTGCCTTATTTCCATTCCAGCTGTGCTTGTATGGGTATTTTTTAAAGACATTTATGTTTTATCTCTAAAAAGACAAGCATCTCAACTGAATGTCTGGAATCTGAATGATGCTGACTGACTGAAGAAGAAGCTTGGTAAAAGGCTGAAGGGACAGATGTGTAATAGTCAATGGAACTACCATACCCACTTGTGTTCTTTGATGAACACGGCATCTGATGAACATAGCTAATTGGTTCCTGAATCTCTACTATCAACCAGATGACACACCAGTTATTATAGGTTCAACTGGAACTAGCTGTATATCAATAAAAGAGCCATCTTCAAGTTATTAAGTTATTCTAAATACTTCTCAACTACATGAAACTTGACAGGGCCTACTATCTCATGAATTTTAATGAAGGTTATAGTTCTCCAATATTATGAAGGTGACCATTGTTATTAAGAAAGTGACCTCCAATATTATGAAGGATGAGTTATAAATAAGGCATGATTATAGTTGGTCTTCACTGTCCATGAGAAATTTGTTCCAGGATCTTCTCCATACCAATATTGGAGAATGCCCAAATCTCTCTGTTAAATGGAGTAGTATTTGCATATAAGCAATTCACATTGCTCAACATACTTTAAAACATTGCCAATAATTCCTACTATAATGTGAATGCATGTAAATAGTTTTATATTATATATTAAGGGAATAATCACAAAAAGTATTTCTACACTTGTTCAATATAGATGTTTTGTTTTTCAAACACTTTTGATCTATATTTGATGACTACATATATGAGATCCATAGATATAGAGGGTTTAGTGTATTGCCTTAAAAATGTTTACAATCGGGCTGGAGAGATGGCCTAGCGCTTAAGAGAGCCAACTGCTCTTGCAGAGGACCCGGGTTCGATCCCCAGCACCCACATGGCGGTTAAGAACAATCTTTAACTCCAGTTCCAGGGGAATCTGACGCCCTCTTCTGACCTCCGCAGCATTGCACAGCACAGGTGCACAAACCTACATGCAGACAGTACATTCATACACATACAAAAATAAATAAACTTAAAAAAAATGTTTACAATCTTTTGTTTAACCAAAGTGAATAATTACATAATTGGACATGTTTCAAAAACTTTTTGTTTACTTATTATTTTTATGTGTATGAGAGTATTATCTGCATGTACATAAGTGCATCCATGTCATTCAATGCCTGTGGAGATCAGAAGAGGGCATCAGATACCCTGGAACTAGCGTTACAGATAGTTGTTAGCCGCCATGTTTACACTGGAAATCAACCTGGGTCCTCTAAAAGAGTAATCAGTGCTCCAGGCCCATTTTTCAAAAACATTTAAAAAATATTTTTATTGAACTTTTGTTCATTTCATACATTTCTCATTTCAATTTAGACTCATTCCCCTTTCCACGCCCCCCCACCCTGCCCGAATTCATGTATCCTGCCATACATGTCTTCCATCTTTTCTCGGTCTTTTTAAAAATATTTTCTTATGCAGAGGTTTATTGTTTTGGGCAAAAGTTTACTGTTTCAGTCAGTTCTTTGACCCAGTCCTTTTGATGGTGGTGTTTCCTCCAATTTGTATTGCTCCAAAATATGCATATACATATATCACACATATACCAAAATTATTATGTCTGAAAATAAACTGTATGTTAATTCCAAAACATGTTTAGGAATTCACATTTTTCCTTTTAACAGCTAAGCCGTTTCTCAGTCCCATGTTTTGAAAACTTAAAAAAAGACGAAAATGGTACTTTTGAAGTTAAGTTCACATCTGGCTAAGTCATGAAGACTTAAGAGGAAGGTTGGTATTTTAACTAGATATTAAAGAACAGATGAGATTTAAGTAGGAAAAAAATGGGATCAAAGGTAGAAAACAAATAAACTGAGAAAGGAAACATGAACCAGCAGGCAGCTCTATGTAGCTACAATGTATTGCGTGTGTGTGTGTATGTGTGTGTGTGTGTGTGTGTGTGTGTGTGTGTGTGTGTATGCAGATATCTGTCCACATGCTCCCTGGGACTGTAGCTGTGCTGTGGTGATGTAATGACCAAATAGTGCTATAGCAAACAATGGGAACCATGGGGGTTCTGAGACAGAAAGAATTAAGATCAGGAATTTCTTGAGACCAACTTGGTATCCTTTTAAGGATCATACTCCTGCTCCTCAGCACTTCAAGTTTATATAATGTAAGAAGCTTCTTTGGGCGACTTAAATCATAAGAAGGTAAAGGAAGTAAACTCTGTTCTGTTGGCTTTACAAACAGGTTTATTTTCATTGCAGTCGTTTGGAATGTGTGAGAGAAACAATAAACTAATCATTTCAGTAATTTGCTAAAAGAAATAGGAGCCGGTGTGGTGGCTCACTGCCTTTAATCCTAGCACTTGGGAGGCAGAGCAGGCGGATCTTTCCGAGTTCAAAGCCAGCCTGGTCTACAGAGCGAATTCCAGGACAGCTGGGGCTACACCCTGTCTTGAAAAGACAAAAAATATAAAGAAGTTGTAGTGCACACAGTGGAATTTTATTCAGCAATAAAGAAAAATGAAGTCATGACATTTTAAGGAAAAAAAAATAAAATAAAATAAAATTAGTTTGGTTGAATAAAAAAAAAAAAAAAGAAATAGTAGGGACCATTTTGAACTCACATTTGATTTATTTACTGCAAACTTTATGATCTGTCCCCAATACTAGTGATTTCCAAATTTTACTTATTCACATACTTTATTCCTGGATTAGCTCTATGACCACTTGTACTTGCTTTGAGAAGTTTTTCTTATAATTAACCTCTATTGCTTGATTTGGTGGTTATGTTTTTGCAACACAAATGAAAACTCCTCATATAATAGGCAGAGAATGAGCCCACAGCCTTCTGGAAAGGTTCTGGCCTGACTTCACTCTGAATGAATGATAATGCGTTGGGGAGCAAAGCAGCTGTATTTTAGCTTCCTCTGACCTCTGTAGGTCTCTCTCTCTCTCTCTCTCTCTCTCTCTCTCTCTCTCTCTCCCTTTTTGAGTTTGTTATTGGATAATTTCTATGCTTTTACTAACTAAATTTATTTTATTTACCTTTTTAATGTGGATACTAATTTGCATTTTTCTGAGAGCCCAAAACTTACACACTCCCATGAAATTGATATTCATGGAGATAATTTCTCTCCTTCTTTCAAATACATTTAAATTGTTTTTAAAAAGTGAGATGAGGGGCTAGAGAGATGGCTTAGCAGTTAAGAGCACCGACTGCTCTTGCAGAGGACCCGGGTTTGATCCCCAGCACCCACATGGTGGCTAAGGACTGTCTTTAACTCCAGTGCCAGGGGAATCCAACACCCTCTTCTGACCTCCGAAGCATTGAGTGACACGGGTGCACCTACTTACATGCAGACAGTACACTCATACACACAAAATAATAAATTTAAAAAAAAATTTAAGAAAAAGTGAGGTGAAATTAGCCATTAGCCATTCAAGGTTTTTTAAAATACAGTTTTGATGTACCATAGATTCTTTTTTTGTTGTTTTGGACTTTTTGAGACAGAGTGTCCCTGTAGCCCCAGCTGTCCTGGAACTCACTATGTAGACCAGGCTGACCTTGAATTCACAGAGATCCACCTGCCTCTGTCTCCCACATGCTGGGATTAAAGGCGTGCCCACCACGCTCCGCAGTGTACCATAGATTCTTACACAAGCCCTTCATCAAGTGCCCTGTGGCTAGCATTGTAAACAAGTGTTCCTCCCACAATTAAATAGAACAAAGAACTGTATTTCTGGTCCTAATTTACAACATCTTGCATTCATTTTCTTTCACTGGTCAGTAGCACTCAGTGTGATCTAGAACAGAATTCACCTTGGTACCTGGCTCCTCTCTGGCAGCAGTGAAGGAAGCTTTATTCAGGGTACTGACATGTACTCAAGTATCTAGACAGTTTTGTCTGAGTGGTTTAAAAGTTAGACTTTTAGAGAGTAAATATGTACCAAGGAAAGAAAAAAATTATGCTCAACTATCGTTTTGTGATTCATGTTTGGACTCTTTGATGATTGTATTTAGTGCTTAAGTGGAACAAAGGAGCACTGGTGTCAGGAAGACAGGAGGTGAGTGAAGATCAGTATTGAAAAGACTGCTGAAGAAAATGACTTTTTTTTCCTAGTTGGTGTTTATGATGCATGAATACAGCCTCTCAGAGTTTTGATCTTCTTGTTATGGAACCAAATAAACACTTTTTAATTATCAGGATCTCCTGTAGCCCCAGCTGGCCTGGAATTTGCTATGTGGACCAGGTTGGCCTTGTACTCATAGAGATCTGCTGACTCTGCCTCCCAAGTGCTAAGATTAAAGGCATTGGCTACAACGCCCAGCCCCAAATAAATATTTTAAAAACTAGGTTAGAGAAAGGGAGAGATTGAGACTGTAAACTTTAAGAAATTAAGCAATACAAATGAAGCATTGTAGTTTTTTTAAAGAACCAGAGAAGACACGATTTTATTTTCAGTTACATAACCTTTAAACATTTGTTCAAGTGATATTTTTAGATCAAAATCTCCAATTTTAACAGGTACTTGTTCTGAGTCATGATAAACAGTCATACATCATGAATAGAACTGAACATCTGGATAAGAACAAGTTGCTAAAATTAAGAGGTCCTATATAAAAAAAAAAAAAACTTATAGTTCACAGAACTGGTGACAATATGCACAAGTCCCATATAGGTTTAAGCCAGACACAAGTCAAGTGTGAGCGTGGGGAGAGAGATAAAACAAAACAAAACAAAACCAAATAAAACAAAAAACCCAGACCTGAGGTATTATGGCAGCTGATGGCTGCTTGGAATAGGAGTGTCAGTACATAATATATAATAGAATATGTAACACATATTGTATATATATATATATATATATATATTAGACAGCATGAAATTTATGAAATGGGTGAGGGTTAATGGGGGATACAGATGGAGAGGAATTCTAAATGTGATCAAAATACATAAATGTGGTAAAAATTCCATTTGAAAAATTTGTAGAATAGTTGTAGTTCTGTATCTTGATTTGGGGAAGGAGCTGAAAATTAAACATATTCTTCTGAAAATGTCTCATGCTTCCTATTTGAGATTAAATGAAGTACAGAGTTAAGATCTTTTCAAACCCCCAGCTTTTCTCTTTAAGCCATCCTACCCTTTCAAAATAGGATAAGAAGACTGGTGTTAACACATTATTAAAACATCACACGTTCTGTCCCCATAATTGGTGGAAACCTTAGATTCCAAAGGCCTCAGAAACTCTTCTAGCTGATGGTAAATGACAAAACCAGATGGAGGTCCCCAGTCTCCTAAATTGTATTTAAATGTTCCTTTTTAAAATTCACAGGGGACAAATACTTATTACCATGGGAAATCCCTCCTTTTCTCTCTTTCTCTCTCTCTTTTTTTTTTTTTTTTACTTCTCTGTAAACATTTGCAGTCTACTAGTGATATTTACTGATCCTTTATCCTCCTGTGTTTATTTACTCTAAGTCATTCTTTTTTTTTTGCATTTTTTTTAATTTATTATATTTTAAGGGATTCACAATATAAGAGCACAGTTGTTTTCAGATCACACAGTTTGCCATACAATTAGGTAATTCGCACTAGCATCCACAGATGAGGGATACCATTCATCATTTGTTTTTCTGGGACTGTGTTACTTCACTCAGCATGATGTCTTCTAGCTCCAGCCATTTACCTGCAAAGCTCATGATATCATCTTTCCTTACCACTGCATAGAACTCCATTGTGTAGATGTAGCACATTTTCTGTATCCACTAGTCAGTTGAGGGGCACTTGGTTTGGTTCCAGCTCCTTGCTATTGTGAAGAGAGCTGAAATAAACATGGCTGTGCCATGTTATCCTTCTTGTGGGAAGATGAGTCTTCTGGGTACATGCCCAGGAGTGGTAATGGCTGGGTCAGGTGGCAAGTTCATTCCTAAGTCTTTCAAGGGCTCTCCACACTGCTTTCCACAGTGGCTGTAACGAGTTTACATTCCCACCAGCAGTGATGAATGTTCCTCTTTGCCCACAACCTCTCCACACTTGGTATCATTTGTTTTGATCCTAGCTAGCTATATTGGAGTAAGATGAAATCTTAAATGGTTTTTGATTTGCATTTCCCTTAATGATTAATGAATGTTGAACACTTCTTTTTTTTTTTTTTTAATTTTATTTATTTCTGTATGTTCATGAATGTACTGTCTGCATGCAAGTCGTGCACCCGTGGTCGTGCAATGCCGCGGAGGTCGAAGAGGGTGTCAGTTCCCCTGGAACTGGAGTTCTCCTGGAATTGGAGTTTCAGACGGTCTCAGCCCCATGTGTGTCTGGGGATCGAACCAGGTCCTCTGTAAGAGCGGTCGGCGCTCTTAACCGCTAGGCCATCTCTCCAGCCCCCTGAACACTTCTTAAGATGTTTCTCAGCCATCTCTAATTCCTCACTTGTGAAATCTCTGTTCAGCTCTCTCCATTATTGGTGGTCATTTGTTTTCTTTTCTTCCTTTGTTTTTTGAGTAGTTTTATATATTTCTGGAAATCAATGCTTTGTCAGATGTTCTGTAGTGAAGGTTTCCTCACCACTCTGTGGGATTTCTCTTCACTTCCTTGATTGTTTTCTTTTGAATGTACAGAAGCTTTTGGAGTTTAATGAGGTGTCCCATTGTCAATTGTCGACCTTAATCCTTGCACTGCGTGCTGATTTAGAAGGACATCTTTTCCTCACACCTATGTCTTTGTAGTCTGCGGCCAACTTTTCGTTCTATCACCTGCAAGAGTTTGGGGTTCACATTGAGGCTTATAATCCATCGGAGTTGACTTTTGTACAGGGCAAGAGATAGGGGGTTTAATTCATTCTTCCACAAGTGGTGACTCAGTTGGGCCAACACCACTTGCGAAGATGTGTCTTTCCTCACATTGTGTTCTGGCCCTTGTCAAATATAATGGCTGAAATTTCAAGTGCTCAATTTTGATTTCTTTTATTCCATTGGTCAACAGTTCTATTTTTGGTGCCAGTACCAGGCTTGTTTTATGACAAGCCCTGTAGTATGTTGAAGTCCTGGTAAGAGATCCCCCTGTATTGCCTTTTCACACAGGGGTTTTGTCTATTCGTGGTTCTTTTGTTTTTCCAAGGAAAATTAAGGACTTTTTTTTCCCAAGCCTGTGAAGAAACTCTTGGGGATTTTAATTGGGATTGCATTAAATCTATACAAGGGTTTGGGTAGAATGGACATTTTTACTATATTAATTTTCCCAATCCATGAGCCTGGGAAGTTTTTCCATCTTCTGATGTCTTCTTCAATTTCTTTCTTCAAGGGTTTAAAATTTTTGTTGTAGAGATCTTTGGTGTCTTTTGTTAGGCTTTTTCCTAGGTATTGTATTGTTTTTGAGGCTATTGTGAGTGGGAAGGTCTTCTTGAATTCCGTCTTCAGTTGCTTGTTATTGGTGTAAAGAAAGACTACTGATTTTTCTAGGTTAATTTTGTATCCTGCCACTTTACTAAAGCTTTTAATAATTTCTAGGAGTTTTCTGGTGGAGTTTTTAGCATCCCTTAAGTAAACAATCATATCATCAGCAAAAAGTGATAGCTTGATTTCCTCTTTTCCAATTAGTACTCCTTTAATTTCCTTTTCTTGCCTTATTGCCCTAGCAAGTGTTTCAAGCAGTATATTGAAGAGGAGTGGTGACAGGGACAAGTTCCTACCTTTAAAGGGAATGCTTCTGTTGTTTCCCCATTTAGGATGATATTGGCTGTGTGTTTCCTGTATATGGCTTTGATTACATTGAGGAAAACCTATGGGATACCTTAAAAGCAGTCCTAGAGGGACGTTTATAGCCCTCGGCACCTACATTAGAAAAACAGAAAGAGCACAAGTGAATGATCTAACACTGCAGCTAAAAGCACTTGAGAGGCAACAACGGATGAACCCTAAATGCAACAGACAGGAAGAAATAACAAAAATCCGAACAGAAATCAATGAAATAGAAACAAAGAAAACAATACAAAAAACCAATGAATCCAAAAGTTGGTTCTTTGAAGAATAAACAAAATAAACAGACCTCTAGCCCAGTTAACCAAAAGAAAGAAGGAACAACTCCAAATCAATACAATCCATGATGAAAAGGCAAATATTACAAGAGACAATGAAAAGATCCAGAAAAATCATACAGGAATACTTCAAAAACCTGAACTCTACCAAGTTTGAAAACCTAGAAGAAAGGGATGAATATCTGAAATCCTGGGAATCACCAAAGTTCAACCAAGAAGAGATTGACTGCTTAAATAGACCCATAGTATATGAAGAAATTGAAGATGTAATAAGAAACCTCACAACTAAAAAAAGCCCAGGCCCAGATGGTTTCACGGCAGAAGTCTTACAACCATTATTACTCAAATTGTTTAGAAAGATACAAACAGAGGGAATTCTCCCTAATTCCTTCTAAGAAGCCAGCATCACTCTATCACCCAAACCAGGCAAAGATACAACCAAAAAGGAGAACTATAGACCCATCTCACTAATGAACACAGATGCCAAAATTCTAAACAGGATACTGGCAAATTGCATACAGACTCACATCAAGATGATCATCCATCATGACCAAGTTGGATTCATACCAGAGATGCAGGGATGGTTCAACATATGAAAGTCAAATATCATCACATGTATAAATGGACTGAAAGACAAAAACCACACAATCATCTCAATTGACTCAGATAAAGCTTTTGACAAAATCCAGCATCACTTCATGCTTAAAGTCCTAGAGGGAACTGGATTGGAGGGATCATTCCTCAGTGTAATTTAAGTCATTCTTATCATAAGCACTTGTTATTAACATGTAATGGGACACGGATTATTACTATGTTCTGCACTCCTTTTACTTTGTACTGGAAATACACATGTGATACTTCACCTGATATCAGGTTGACCAATAACACTATATAATTCACTTAAACATAGAGATTTGTGGAAGAGAAATATCATATATCAAGTATGGCCAATCAGAATCTAGAGACTTAAATGGTCTAAACAGGGAGGCAGTCTCTGTTTTTGATACTGAAACTAATGAGGCTGATACTAAAGATCAAGAAAACCTGAAAAATGGCCTATGTTTAGTTCTCTTACCAGAGCAAAGTTTACCTTTGTACATCGAGAAATACATGGACAGTAACTAGGAAAACATGGAAGAAATGGAACAAAAATCCACAGTAGATTTATCTTATTTATATTCATAAATTCATTATCCTTCCCAATGCACAGACCAAGCTATCTTCTTAACAGAGGTTGACTTAAGTTCCTGTCATTTGAGTTTAAATAATTATAATAAACTTTAATTTTTATTTGTTGCCTCAATTTCTACATGGCTACTTGTTCCTGCTGTTACATACGGTCACCAAATGCTATAATTCTGAGTTGTGAGGATCTACATCTTTACTTGGGTGTCTCCTGCTATACTTACTTTTTTTTTTTTTTTTTTTTTTTTTTTTTTTTTTTTTTTATATCATGTTTTTTTTTTTTTTTTCTTTTTTGGTCTTTTTGAGACATGGTCTCCCTGTAGCCCCAGCTGTCCTGGAATTTGCTCTATAGACCAGGCTGGCGTTGAACTCAGAAAGATCCACCTGCCTCTGCCTCCCAAGTGCTAGGATTAAAGGCATGTGCCACCATGCTCAGCTCATACTTACTTTTTAAAAGTTCAATAACATGCTGAGCCTTTCACTCTTCTGTGATGTGTGCATATGTAGCTTCCTGTCCCCTCTGTGAAGTGCTCCTCCTCTTAGATGTCATCTTCCCAGTAGTTTCTCCCTTGAAGCTCAATCATACAAAGAATACTTCTAAAGTCATCACTTAAAATATGTTCAGAATAAAATGTCTGAAAACTGAAAGACAATGCTCAGCCTAGTGGGTTGAAAGCCCCCACATCAACATATCCCAGATAGGATCCACAAGGAACCTGGATAGTGACCTCAACTTGAAAAAAAAAAAAAAAAAAAAACAAGAAAAAAAAGAGATATCTTTGCAGATGTAATTGAGGATCTCAAAATAAAATTATTTTGAATTAACCATCCTAGATTATTCCAGATAGTTCTGCAGGCAAAAGTTCTAGCATCTATCCAAAAATAACCATCCTTATCAGAGAGCAAAGAGAAGACAATCCAAATAGGGAGACAGATTGGAGTTAGGTCAACGTTGGAGTTATGCCAGAAGCCAAGGAAGGCCTCCAAGCCACCAGACTTGGAAGACATAAAGGTGAATTCTCCTCTAGGGACACCAGCAGAAGCTATGTCTCTACATATATTGGTTTTAGATTTTTGACCTCCAGAACAGTGAGTATAAGTTTATATCACTTTAAATAATAATATTTATATTAATTTGTTATGAAGACATTAAAAAATATACAGGTAAGAATCAATAGTCACATTCAGAATCAATTAATGTTCAGATTCTTATTTCATCCACTGAAGTTCCCAACTTATGACACAGCCAGGCTTGGGGCTTTCTGTGGACAGAATTTGCTCTATAGCAAGAGAGAAGAGAAAAGTGATCCAAAGTGTAAGAAAGGGAAGCACTTCCAGCAGAGTCCGAGGACCTTCCCAGAGTCAGCTGTGTCTTTGTTTCTGAAATGTTTCACTAACAGGTATACATTTCTTTCAGTCAAGCTGCTGATCTCTTCTTTGAGATGAGATGAATAGAATAAAGTACAGGAAATCTGAAATCAAACAGGCTTGAGAACAAATTACTCTTGAGTATTAGCTTAAGGATCTGTAACATTCTCTGACCCAAATACAACTACACAAGATTTGTGATCTGAGTTTACTAAAGAAACTTGCTCTCATTGTGTGGATTGGAATGTGAGAACAGTATAGTCTAGAGTTGCTGACTTCACTTCCAACTGTGAAGGGATTTGTGGTCTTAGGATGGAGCCACCTTCAAAACATGTTGATGTTGTGAGTAGGAGAGAAATGACTCATTAATTACCTGGTTTACAGCTGTTCTATATCCCCAAAGTCATTTATTTCTAAGAGCTAATAAGCTCTGTGTTGTGCAAGTCAGTGAACCTGAAGATTATTTGTATTATATATGATGTAAAGCACTTAATATAATCCCTGAATTGTAGTATATACTTTATAAATATTAGTATCATATTAAGCTAGAACTTTATCAGAGTATTACCAGAGAGCACTGGTTTTGCAACCTTGACTGCACATTATAATCATCTGGATAGCTTTTCAAATCTTCCTCTGCCCTGTGGTACCCTATACTAATTAAATCAGAAACCCTAGGAATGAGACTTGTCTTTCCTTAAGCTCCCTTGGAAATTCCCATGTGCAGTCAAAGCTGAGAAGCACTGTTTTAAGACTAACACACAAACAGAATTGGTAGGAAGGGGGAGAAAAATAAAGAGAGCTTTTATTTTAAATAACAGCCCTAAGTATTATCTATTTATTGTGTCAAGATTTTGAAGTTCACTACCTCTGTGGAGACAACTTCTAATCTCATTTTGTTCCCTCTGGCAAACCTTTGCTAGTTTTCTGTAGCAGCAGTTAAGAGAATATCTTTTTAGCCTCAGTAGGCTATGCCCACTTACTTTTATTCTGTGAAAATCCCTCCAAGCTTTTGAGATCATTATTTTGTTAGGGACTAATAAATTTAACTTGACCATATACAACAGCCAAAAGACAGTGTTCCCGAGGAGGCAGTCCAACAGACAGTAGCATTTCTAATCCTTCAGCTTAGCTTACAATGTATCAGTGTAACATTATAGGATAAACATGAATTATTGGCGTGGATGAGATTTACCAACCCAAACTAAACATAAAAATATGCTAGAGTTTTGGAAAATTTGGACCATATGCCTTGAATGAATGATCTGAAGAAAACAATTCTGTCAACAATGAAGTTATACTTATCCTGGAACAAAAAATTCAGAAAGCTGTAAGAATCATGTAGGTCTCTGGTGTCAGTCACATCAGAGGAAAAAGGATTCCAGCATCGGTAAGTATGCATCATGAACCAAACAGCTTTAAATCAGCATTTCCTAGCAATTGAGGAACTCAGGGCAGAGGATGTGCAATATAAATCTATCTCCTAAGTAACAGACAGAAGCAAAATTTAAAATAAGGTGCAGCTTCATGGCTATATGTTCTCAATGATGCCATCCTGATTCAAAGTTCAGAAGATAAACAATGATCTACAAAAGGAGTGGGAGACACTGCAAATCATTACACCGTTCCTTTCAGAATATCCTACCAGACACTGAGAAGGTGCACCGTCATACAGGAAACATGCTGACGTCAATCCTTGCTCCAGCCCAGCTATTCATCACATTTTAGTGGGTCAAAAGAGCTGCTTCCTGAGGCTCTCACCATCAGAAAAGAGTTTATAGAACTGGCCATGATGAAAGGATAGATTTTGATAAAATATGTTCACTTGATTTTTCTGTGCAAGTACTTCTGTTAGAAATTTTTGATATTTTCCCTTTCAAATGAAGTGGAATTACAGGATCCAAGAACAGCATGATTTAATAATATCTTTAAAATTCCTTTTAGAGGCCATCTTTGAAAGTGAAATATTTTATTGTCTCATGGCTTCTTGACAAAGATATTTGAAGCTCAGGATAGCTCTTTTTTAAAGAACTACAAAGAACTAAATTTCAGAATTTGTTAAAATAGCTTTAGCATCCACAAGCCCTACAAGAACCTTAGAGGCATCCAAACCACATAAGGAAAATATTCATTAGAAATTTTTCTTCCACTTTAATAGGAATAGAATTAAAATGCTACACTGGCATAAGCTGTGGGTCCTTGGCAACCTAAGGAAAAGTGTGTGTGCACGTGTGTGTGTGTGTGTGTGTGTGTGTGTGTCCCTGAGTCAAGGCATGATTCCAGTTCTCAAGTAAGGAATCAAATCTGAATATAATTTGGTTTTCATGTTCTAATTATGTCTATAACATTCTCTTCCTCAAGTGTTATGATTAATGTGCAAATATTTTGTATCCTCTTACATTAAATTCATTGAAAAGAAACTAGTGTCTTATTTCAAAACCGATTCCACAGAAACAACTGATCCACAACATGATTAGCATATCAACATTGTCAAAACACACTATTGAAATGGAATTGGTTTACTGATGTAATATGCAAACAGAGTTTATCTTTGCCTCCCTCAAACTGAGTGGGTTCATGACACTGTCTTCAATACTAGACTTCCAGGAATGGCTTTTTTTTCTCCTCATCTAGAAAGGGGTAAAATAGGGGTATTTAAATTGGTGGGGGAGGGGGCTGGAGAGATGGCCTAGCAGTTAAGAGCGCTGACCGCTCTTACAGAGGACCCGGGTTCGATCCCCAGCACCCACCGTCTGAAACTCCAATTCCAGGAGAACTCCAGTTCCAGGGGAATCTGAGACCCTCTTCTGACCTCCGCGGCATTGCACAACACGGGTGCACAAACCTGCATGCAGACAGTACATTGATACGCATACCGAAATAAAAAAAAATTGGAGGGGGAGTGGAGAGATAAATAATACCTGTCTGGTGTAAAAATACCAGAGGAAATTGCATCAGTTAAAAACCTACTGAAAACTGCACATATAATATCTCTTCATGAGTCCATGTGTTTAGCTGAAGTCTATATATCAAGAAGCAGTGATAGATAGGAGAAACCTTCCTTTGTGTTGTTGGCCAGGGTATCCCAAGAGCATCCCAGAATTATACAATCTATTGCCTAAGCCCTTGATGCCTCCCAGAACTTTAAGGTAAGACCAATTCCTAAAGACAGGACATAATTTGGACATAAGACTTGTAGCAATGGAGCTGGAACTTACCTGGAATCCACCTCCTTAAAGGCTAGGTTTCATAGTTTTGGAGAGCATTATGCAAGCTTTTAAGGGAGACCATCAATTGAATGTCCAACCCCAGCTTTAAAGCCTAATAACTACAACAATAACTGGCACAGGAGACTATATCAGGACAGTGGTGGTACTTTTACCTTGGGAGTAATTGACAGCTATTGAATTTGACTTAAAACCCACTTAATGGAAAGGAACTCATGTGTGGGACTGTCAACATTGCCAAATACAAGTGACTGGAGAGGTCATTGATCTTAGAGACAACCCCAAGTCTTTACATGCTTAGACAAATACAATTTCTTACTATGTGTGTTAAATGTGGATTCTTGTATCTACAGACAAGTATTCCAGTCACCACTAATCAAACAATCTTCTTTTTCAACAGATGGAGACTATTACAGAGTTCCACAACTGGTCACAGACAGAGGATAATTATCTGTGAGATACCTAACCCTAAGTGATACATCTACAATGGAACCTGTACACCTAAGACTCATGGAACATAGTGGGAAAAGGGGTAGAGAGAATACTAATGCATCTCTCAGTTTTCATCAACATGCAACAGAGGGCAATGAACTTGGCTCCAGAACCATTGTGGAAGAGGGCAAGGAGGATTATAAGAGCCACAGGACAAGGTGCAAGACCATACAGAAATATGGTTTTACATTCTTCTGGGACCTTGCTCATATGAAGTCACGCAATGGTGTCAGCATGTACAATATCCATTCAAACTCAAGCAGATAAATAACCAACATGGAATTGTGGAAATTTGCAGCCCCAATCTTAGCTGAAGAAATGTTGGGCAGCTAATTACTTACAGGGTGAGGAAGAGCTGATCATCTTTAAGGGAGTAACTCTAAATAGGCTGACTAGACCCCATTTTATGAACTAGCACTGGTGGATGTCAGGAGACACTAACTTAACTTTATAGGCCTTAACATAAAGGACAGAATTCATGAAGTCCAGTGGGGTGGGGTGCCATTTGGGAAGGGGGTAGGAATAGGACTAAGATGTTATGTATGCTATACACCAAAATTCAATAAAATATAGTTTTTATAAAAGTAATCATGTTGAGCTTGGGCCAAGCATGCAAGCCAGTAAGCTGCACTCCACCCTGGTCTCTGCTTCTGTTTCTGATTAATTTGCCTCCTTAGTTTCCCTCAGTGACAAGTTGTGATTGCGATTATTAATCCAAATAAACCCTCACCCAACAAAAGAGAAATTGCAATGATCTATGAATTTGTTCCTGGTGGACTGGATGTGATTCTTGCTTCATGTATCTGTCTTTGGGAATTAAAGTGTGCATTGATTTTTTTTTTTTTAGTCTTTTAGAGACAGGGTCTCCCTGTAGCCCCAGTTGGCCTGGAACTTATTCTGAAGACCAGGCTGGCCTTGAACTCACAAAGATCCACCTGCCTCTGCCTTCTGAGTGCTAGGATTAAAGGCGTGCACCACCATGCCCGGCCTTTTATATATATATATTATAATATTTTCAATATTTAGATCTATCACAAAGATCTCAGACTTATTGGCCTCTTTTGGACTTGAAGAGTAATCTTACAAAGTAGAAGACACAGGCAGGCACATCCAAGAAATCAAATATTGAAATAAGAAAGGAATTTGTAAAGAACTATAGTTGTTCTATATTTAAACAATCTCAAAGAAGATATTAATGCACAAAGTACAGATATCATTAGATCAGTATTACTGAGCAAACAATGCTTCACAGAACTGGCACTGTTGTCACTATAAACTTGGGCAGTAGTTGTGCTCTATTTTCACTATATTCAGTGTTTTGAAAAAGATGGTACTTTTGCATTCATCTGTGCAAGTAAGGACAAAGGATGTTTTACTTTGTTCTTTCCTCATTCTGAAGTTGTCATCACTAAAGTTCTCCCTTAGAATGCGATCATTTAAATGTCTAAGTTCAACTGGTTCTTTAAATCATTCACAGTTACCAATATGTAACAATCAACATTTTTGAAATCCCAGTTTACTAATATGTGAATGTTATATGATACTTGAATCATAAAAAGCTATCATAGTAACTGTTTTTATGACCACACTACTGTTTTGTAATTCAAAATTCTAGTCATGAATTTTACAACATATATTCAATATGAGTGATTCCTTGCATTGATAGAGCTGATAATACAAGCAAATATGAGAGCTAACATGTGTGTGATGTTCTACTGTAGGTCCATTCCTATGGATATGGATATGACTGCTCCACAGGAAGCCAAATATGCTGAAGAGATTTATAAGGAAGGAAGTTCATGGAAGGAATTGTGGATATGAGGTTTTTTTCTGCTCCTTAAGAAATATTTAGATATTCATGAAGCAAAAAAATGATAAAAAGAATGATATAAACAATGGGCTTGTACTGGTTAGTGGTACATGGTTGTGACGACACAGTCATTTGACTAGTATTGATGGGCAGGAAAAATATATGAATATATAGGAAATTTATATGTAACCAAATCAGTGAAGATCTCAAATCAAGGGAGAAGAGTTCTTTATTTATATACATTTTATTTTAAAGTTTCAATTAAATATTATGAAAGCTATTATATTTGTAAGGTATCTTTCAATTCTTCTGATTCTTTGAGGTAGATATTATTAAGTAATACAATTGATATGCAGATAAATATCTTGCCTAAGGCTTTTAAACTGGTCAATGACACACCTTAAACTGAAACTCAGGGTCATATGGCCTCATAGACTGTGTGTGTTTCATCACATCAGTCTTTCATAACACTCTCAGGCTTCCGATGAAGGATCTATCATGACTAGAGCTAGAGTCATTCTCTCACACAAACTTTAGGAAACACACAGCGAGATATATTACTCTATACTATACTTAGCACTGTCAATGAAGGGTGGGATTAGGAGCAAGAGGCTTAAATAAATACATGTCTGTAGAAAAGTTCTACCTAGAAATAGTACAGCAGAGAGTAGCTTACAGAAGTAACATGAATGCCCCACAAATAAGATCTCTTTGTTGAATATCTTCAGCTAAAACAGTAGAAAATAATATTAGATTTTCCTATGGCCAATAAGCTTATATGAAACCAATGCTCTTGCAAATAAAAAAGGCAAACCTATGTGAAATACAAATAGCCTGAAGGCTGTGGATAGTAAACAAATGCAGGTAGAAAGTGGAGAGGAGCTTACAAAAGAGAAGAGCATAGTGTCTGTAGTAATACATTCTAATGAAAATGGAATTTCTGCTGTGAAGAACAAGTGTGCTAGAGTTAGAGAAAATAAATACTTAGAAAGCATGAGAAATGCAAACAGGACTCTGCCAAAGAAGAGGGTTAAACCATTTTTTTTAATTTATTTATTTTCGTATATGTATGAATGTACTGTCTGCATGCAGGTTTGTGCACCCGTGTCGTGCAATGCCACGGAAGTCAGAAGAGGGTCTCAGATTCCCCTGGAACTGGAGTCAAATACAATTCTCAGCCGCCACGTGGGTGCTGGGGATCAAACCCGGGTCTTCTGCAAGAGTAGTCGGCGCTCTTAACCACTAGGCCATCTCTCCAGCCCAAGAGTGCTAAACTCTTTATAAACCTACCAGAGTGTCTGGGTGCTTCCTGAACCACATATACGAGGTGGATTCCAAGCAGTTGAATAAAATTGATGAATCCAATAGACTTCAGGGCTACTCTTTAATGAAGAGAATTTGTTTTGAATGCAACCAAGGTCATTGACTAGTAAAATTAATACAAAAAAAAATTACAATCTTTAGAGTAAGATACGATGATCCTGATTCTCTCCAGTATAAAAAGGATACTCTATTGTCCTTTTTATAAACCAAAATAAGCCCTGTGGTAACTCAGATATCAGACTAGTAAACAGAATTTTAAAGCAGGCATTGTAATCTTTTTACATTATGGGAAGGAAACTATGCAACAAAATAGATCTCTTTAGCAGATGCTACAAAAAAATAACAAAATGAAAGAAATCTCTGGAACTAAAAGACAATCTTGAAAAATAACCTCACTCCAGTCTGCTGTTAGGATTTTACAGCAGACTGGAGATGTCAGAGCAATGGACCAGTGAGCATGAAGAAAGAGTAATTAAATGTAATCTGAAGATGAACAAGAATTAAAACAGAAAAGACCAGAGGTCTGTCTGTCTGTCACACAACAAAAGGTCTAACATTGCACAAATACCATCTAAAAAAAAAGAGACCGAGTCAGATAAATTTTCCAAAAATAGTGGCTGAAATGTCCCCCAATCTTGGGAAGAATACAAAATTACAAATTCAGCTATCATAAATACATAGCAATAGCCACTACAAAGAGAAGATAAGAGAGGTTACTCACTATAGACTACAGAAAAGGGCAAAAACAGACACTGACTGGGATGATAGCAAACTGACAGTACGAAAAGAATCTTCCATCTAAATTAAGTATTCACTGAAAGCATCCTTCAAGAATGAAAGGAAAATGATGGCTTATTCTATCTGAAATATCAAAAGAAGTTTTAAAACTGAAAACACAGATATAGATAAATGGAAACTACATCTTGAAGGAGAACAACAATAAATGAAAATAAATACTTGGGGAACTCCAAATACTGTACTTACCTCTTGATTTTAAAATTGTTTATTACATTGAAACAAAAATATATGTTGGAGCCTAGTGTGGTGGTGCACACCTTTAATCCTAGCACTTGGGAGGCAGAGGCAGGCAGATCTCTGTGAGTTCAAGGCCAGCCTGGTCTACATAGGGAGTTCCAGTACAGCTGGAGCCACAGGGAGACCCTGTCACAAAAAGACACACACACATACACATACACACACACACATATATGAGATTATGATATATGTAATTATAGTATATTTAATCTTTAAGGCAAGATTATTCATGTCTCCCTTACTGAATGTCTCTCCCCATTTAGAAATATTGAGGAGCTGAGTGCCACTGGAAGTAAACCCCACTGGATTGACGCAAGAACTCACCAGTTTGTACCTTAACTGCCTCATATCAAAGTCTAGCCCTCCGCTTTGTAGACCAAACAAATCTTTCTGTCCACAGTCTTTTATGGCATGCATAGATATCAACTAAATATTGAGGGAGATTGGGATAATAATTAAGTAATGAATTAATGAATTAGACTTTGATGTTGTAGGCCAGAATGGTCATATTGAGATGATTTTCCTGTGTTCATCTGATGGGAAACCAAATTATAATCAGAAATATATTTTAATTTTCCACCATTAATCACCATGCAAAGAAGAGGACAACATCAAATGCAGATCTTCAAGTGCAGTTTGCAGGTTTTCCAGTAGGTGGATGTATATGAAATGCTAGATTTTTAGGCCAATGTGATAACCACTACACTACGGAAACTATTTGAAATGCTAGATTGTAATTAGAAGAGCACAGAGAGTTGGATTAGTGAAAAGTCGAATAGCATCAGTTAAGTACAGATGATATACTCTTTTCACAAGCATCATGTTACTGACATGTAAATACAGAACACATCCTCACTAGACATTTCTCAGTTCTTTCAAGACAGGAATTCCACTGCTTTTCACCACATTCTTGTTTGGGAACTTAAGCAAAATATATTAATACAGGAGCTCTGACATCAACAATGGATTACTCTACCAAGGAGATGGTGGCCAGGGGATCCAAGCCCCCACAAAAGGTAAAGGCTCCTTGCCTCCAAACTGGGATATCTGCAGGAAGAGAGGCGATAAGGCCCTGCTGTTGAAGACCTGATATAAACATGGGAAAGATGTATGGAGACCGCACTTG
>VZQC01010225.1:1271182-1282676 GCA_009823505.1 Rhizomys pruinosus | reverse complement strand
TCTATATATATATATATATATATATATATATATATATATATAAAGTTTAAAAGTGACCTTAGAGATCATCTGACTCAGTAGCTTCATTTTATACAAGAAGGCAGAGATGCTCTAGAGAGTTTTAAGCCACACTATTTAAGTTGTATGTACTGGAACTAAAGTCAGGGCCTACTGCCTCCTAGCCTCTCCTATTCTCTACTGCCTTAGGGGAATGAGACTTTTTGAATGAAATATCACATAGACTTATTTTATATTTTTCAGATCGGTGACTTTATCTTTCAAGTACTTTGCTTTTATTACTGCTACCATAGTGCAAAATTTAAAAAGAAGTGCAAGCTAAGCAAAATAACTGTAATGTGAATTTAATTTCTCATTGAAATTAATTTATTGCTTTATCAGAAATAATAAAAAGATTTCCTTTTAATTAATACAAGGTAAGCATGATACCTGATTCTGGGATTTTTTCCTGGTAATTTTTTAACAAAAACTTTATTCTGAAAACTAAGATTCTATAAAAAAGAAAGAATGACTCAAGTGGAAACTGACCCTAAATTGTATAATCAAATCCAAATACACAGCTTGAGGAGGCTTTTATATCTATTTAAAAGTATAAGAATTAATCTTATATAAGTTTTGAGAATGAATGGCATACTGAGAAGTAAGAGGAAATTGAAAATATCAATTATTTGTTTCTTTGGATGTGATGTTGATATTCAGTGATGCTTATGTATACTGTAGAATTTAAAGCTTGAAATGAAAAAGTATCTTATAAATCATATGGACAGCAAAGTATTCAAAATTTGCCCTATCTTTACTTCTAGTTGCACTACGAGTCTAATATCATAGTCAGGAGAGAATGGAAGGCTTTGTTTCACTGGTATGTATACATCAAGGCAGAGTTATACTTAAGCAATTTGAGCAAAGTCTTACTATAGTATAAGCATCCAGCAAGGCTAAAACTTCTCTTATTTTATCTATACATCACACCTCTTTGGTTATATAGATTTACACACACACACACACATATATTTAGATATGCACAAATATGCACACACCTGAGCATTAACATTCAGAATATATAAACTACTCAAAAAACAAAGACGTAAGAAAACAAAGGACCTATTCAAAAGATGGAGTAAAGAGGTGAACAGATACTTCACCAGTGAGGAAATAAAGATGGCTGAGAAACATCCTAAAAAGTGTTCAACATCATTAATAATTAAGGAAATGCAAATTAAATCCATGGAAAGGTATCATCTCACTCTGATAAGACTGGCTAAGATCAAGAAAACAAAAGACACCAAATGCGGGGGAGGTTGTGGGGAAAGGGGAACACTCATCCACTGCTGGTGGGAATGTAAACTCATACGATCACTATGGAAAGCACTGTGGAGAAGCCTAAAAAGACTCAAAATGAGCCTACCACCTGACCCAGCAATACCACTCTTGGATATACACCCCACAAGACTCATTCTAATGGCAAGATACATGCACGTCTATATTTACTGCAGCTCTTTCCACAACAGCGAAGAGCTCGAACCAACCCAAATGCTCCTCAACTGATGACTGGATCACAAAAATGTGGTACATCTACACACTCGAGTTCTATGCAGCTGTAAAGAAAGGTGACATCATGAACTTTGCAGGTAAATGGATGGAATTCGAAGCCATTATGCTAAGTGAAGTAACACAGTCCCAGAAAAAAAACAAAACAAAACAGGGAATGGTTTCCCTCATTTGTGGATGCTAAAACCAAATCCCCAGTTGAAAGGCAAGCTGAGGAATGTTATTATTATATTTCTGTTTATCTAAAGGCAACTATGCTGTCGTAATGTGGATCACTTAACAGGCTCTAGAATTAACTTATTACTTATTTTCAGACATTGTAATTACCATATCTGGGTGGAAGGTATGTATTCATATTTTAGAGTAATATAAAATTAAAGGAAATAATCTGAATTCCTAAACATATTTTGGAATTAAGATACAGTTTATTTTCAGAGGTCATAATTTTGGTAGATATGTGACTTTTATATAGGCATATTTTGGAGCAATACAACAACTGGGTAAAGGACTGGGTAAAAGAACTGACTGATACAGTTAAATTCTGCCCCAAACAATAAACGTCTGCAGAGAAAAAAGTTCAAAAGGACTTAGAAAAAGATTCAAGACATGTATGGCAGAATGCACAAACTGGGGTGGGGTTGGGATCAGGGAAAGGGGATTATGTCTAAATTGGACTGAGAAGAGATGTATGAAGTACACAAAACATCAATAAAAGTATTTTATTAAAAAAAGAATGTCAACAAACTAATAACAACAATAGACACTAAGAAAAATACTTTAGAGGAATACAATTTTGGTATTATTTGATATTATTTGGTATTATTAACAAATAAAAGGCTAAAATGAAAATAAAAGCTACTTAGTTGAAATTTTTCCACTCCCAGCAATGCTTTCTCAATTTCACCAAGTCATTTTTTAATTTAATACAAGTATGAGGGGTGTTTCTAGATTAAAGCCAGACATTCTGTAGTGATAAAGAAAGTCTACTCTATATTCTTATGCTTATTATGATAGTTCACTCATACTGAATGGGGTTATAATAGGACCTAGTCAGGATTTTTAAATTATAAGTATTGTTTTATTGGCCAAGTACCTTTCTTAAAAGATAAATTTGTAGGGGCTGGAGAGATGGTTCAGTGGTTAAGAGCACTGACTGCTCTTGCAGAGGACCCCGGTTTGATTTTTTTTTTTTCTTAGCCACATGGTGGCTAAGAACCATCTTTAACTCCAATTCCAGGGGAATCCCACGCCCTCTTCTGACCAACCTACATGCAGACAGTACACTCATGCACATAAAAAATAATAAATAAATAAATTTTAAAAAATAAATTCATAAAATACACAGTATTAGTAAAATATGCCACATGGAATTATATTCCTTTTTTATTTTAAATTTGTGGTTAATCTTATTTGGAAACACATTAAGTGAAGTTTTCATCTGCTTCTTCACCAAACATGAAGCCAGACAGGGCAAGGTTGTGTTTGGGACATGAAGACCCAAGACTCACATTTTTACTTAGAACACCAGTGTCCAGCAGACAAACTCTATTATAGAGTATAAAAAAAAAAATCTGTGAGATGATGTATTCAAAACTGGGAAAGTCAAAGCTTACTAAGAGTCAGGAAGTGGTAAAATATACTGTACTGCATTTTCAAGCCAGAGAATGTCATTCCAGAAAAGATACTAGCTGGGGCTGGAGAGATGGCCTAGCGATTAAGAGCGCCGACTGCTCTTATAGAGGACCCCGGTTCGATCCCCAGCACCCACATGGCGACCGAGAACCATCTGTAACTCCAATTCCAGGAGAACTCCAGTTCCAGGGGAATCCGACACCCTCTTCTGACCTCCGTGGCATTGCACGGAGTGCACAAACTTGCATGCAGTCAGTACATTCATACACATACAGAAATAAACAAAAATAAAAAAAAATCTTTAAAAAAAAAAAGAAAAGAAAAGATACTAGCTTATCATTTGCTGTAACAGGGACTGATTCGAGCCACGAAACACAATATATATTTCAACATATTTAACCTATTTGTATCAACGAATTGGTATGAAAATCCAGTTTGCATCTTTATTAATCAAACATGTATTTTGAGCTTGTTAAGTACTGGGCACTACTAATATATGACACACCCAATAATAGTAGACCTGTCTATGAGTAGATCACAGCTTAGGAGGATATAAAATAGATATCATAACACACTATCACAGTATCAAAAGCATTACGCACGAGAGGTCCAATACAGAAGTTTGTTTTTGAAAGCGGGTGCCTGAAGGTGCTGTGAACTTCCTTCAGTTTAGGATTCAGGAATTCCTGCACAGGGTAAGATATGAAAGCATGAGAGACAATAATAGCAGTTAAGATTACACTCTGCCACTATATGGTGAGCACTTTTCAATGCACTGTACATTTCCTAATTAATTTAAACTTCAAACCTCCCCACTCAAATTATATTACCATTATTGTCTCTCTTTCAAAGACGGGGAAACTTAGGCAGTATATGCTATAGCTTGTGAATGATTAAACCAAAGATTTATTCCAGCAGCACATCTGGGTGTGCAGGCAATCAAGCACTGATCATTTCTGTGTCTTTTCGGTGCCTTTTGGACACAGATTTTGGAAGAGAAGCACCATTATTTTCCAGGTTGAAAAGAGCCAAAATCCTAGCTATGAAGACTGTGAATTCAAGAGGAATATATTTTGTTTATCAAAAGGTAAACTATCAAGGGAATGTGGGATCCTGAGTACATATCTGTGAGAAATGAAGGAGCATGGGCAGATAGGAGAAGGAGCTGGAGACACACTTTCCTCATCCTTACTCCTTTCCATGGCCCCAAATGTCTATTTCTGCATATCTTTAAATGTTCCACATACCATAACTTCTAGAACTCCACAGCTGAATGAGTTTTAGAAATGTTCTATCATCCAATTTCCAAAACTATGAGAAGCTATGATTTTTCTCTTCCAAGATTCTTTCAGACCATCCTATAAAACCATTCAAGGGTGAGTGATGAAAGAATAAAGTAAAACTGACTTTAGCCTCGAGCTTTGTAATGATTATTTTGGCTGACTTTCTTTCCTTTTCTTTTTCATTTCATTCTCTAAATATGAATGTAAGAGAATGCTTTTGTATTTTCTCAGAGCTCTGAGGGGAACATATTTATTTTTCATCATATCACTTAAATTGAGTGGGAATATTGGTCACGTACCTGGAAGCATTGTGTGCAGCACACACAGTAATTGAAATTGGTGATGGCGTTCTGGTTTCCTGCTTCACCCGTCTATCTTTTCCCTGAACAATTCCTATGTTCACTTGCATTGAGGTTTCCAAACTCTTAAACCTCAAGCAAATACTCCAAGCCCAGTGACTCACCAAGCAAACCACAACAGATAAGAGAGCTGATTTTCAGCCATTATGCATGTGCACCGCAGATTGACAAGACTGCATGGGCACATCCACTGCTTACTCAAATATCAACACTTCCTCTCTGAAGCCAGGTGACAGTGAGGTGAGGAATTGCAGTCTATGGGCACTGGCCTGTGGCCAGCAGAGATGCCTAATTAACATCTTGACCCCACTGGTCACTCTTCCATTTTCCAAATGAAGTGTGAAACTGTCAGCCCTGCGGCTGGATGGGAGCTGCAGAAATACATTGTTTGTCAAGGATAGTTCCAAAAAACATTTTAAATTGCTTTCCAATATTTAAAAGTCAGAATTTTCCACATAAATATTTGAAACATGTCACTTCTTTGGAAACTTGGAAAACACAGCATGATGGGGATGTTCTGCAGGAAATTTTGGGATGGTTTTGTGTCCCACGAGAAAGGCACCACATACCAGCATTAGAAGATGTTTGAGTTGTTTTCCTTAAAGTCTTTTCCTGCTTCAGATAGATATATCCAACTCTTCTCCACATAGATTACTATTAATGAAATAGTAATTATTTTCACCTCCACCTTGTCAGGAAAGGTGAGTATAGAAGATAGTTCAGTTCAATTTGTAGAACAATTATAGAATTTGGTCATGCCAATGACATGCGGAGGGCTGAGGATAGAGGAAGCCATGACTAGCCTTTATCTTTTTTTTCTTTTTTTATATATATATATTATTTTTTACTGACATTTTGTATATTTCATACATCATTTTTCATTCCAGTTTGGATACATTTCCCTCCCTGCCCCTCCCCCCACCCCAGCTTATGCATTCTGTCATACATGTCTTGCATCTTTCTCTCAGTGTTTCCAAGGAATTTTTTTTTTCTGCAGAGACTTGTTGTTTTGAGCAGAATTTAACTGTATTCGTCAGTTCTTTGACCCAGTCCTTATGTTGTTGTTGTTCCCTCCCTTTGTTTTACTCCAAATTATGCCCATATAAACAACACATATGTTTCAAAATTATGACCTTTGGGAATAAACTGTATGTTAATTCCAAAATATGTTTTGGGGTTCACATTTTTCCCTTTAATTTTATATTAGTCTAGAATATGAATACATATCTTCCACCCATACATGGTAATTACAATGTGTGAATATAAGTGCTAGGTCAATTCTAGAGCCCATTAAAGGATTCATATTATAACATCACAGTTGCTTTCAGATACAAATAAATATAATAATAAAGTTGCTCAGTTTGCCTGTCAATTGGGGATTTGGTGTTAGCCTTTATCTTTTTCTTTTCTTTTCTTTTCTTTTTTTTTTTTTTTTTTTTTTTTTTTTTTGGTCTTTTTGAGACAGGTTCTCCCTGTAGCCTCAGCTGTCCTGGAACTTGCTCTGTAGACCAGGCTGACCTTGAACTCACAAAGATCCACCTGCTTCTGCCTCCCAAGTGCTAGGATTAAAGGCGTGTGCCAAATAAACTTTTAGAATTCAATTTCTGTAATTTTCCCCAGTAATATATGCTTGAATCATACTTAATCAGTGTTTAAAATGAGTATTGGAGTCCAAACCCTTTATAGACACTGAATAAATTATTTAAAAAATTATATATATGTTTGACCTGTTGGTAGATCTTTATAGCATTCCAAGTTAATTTCTCTTTCTATATCCCATTTAATTTGTGTTCTCCAACAACGACTCTAAGATTATCAAACACTGAACCTTCCACTGCTTGATTTTTCCTTTCTCTGTTGTAGGATTTCATTGTTAGGTTGATAAGATTCCTTCGAAGCTGCATTTATTTAGCAGCACAAGAACAGATTCGTTTACAATTTATGTGAGGCAGATGTTGCCATATTTACTTATTAGTTGATTTTACTGTGGTCCCTTCTTTAAATATAGACCTGAAACATAAACACCGTTCAAACTTCTATGAGTAGAGTTGTTGGGAATGAACAAATTATAGTGAAAAAAATAGTTAACCTGAGTATAGCTTCTATAATTTACTAAATCTGAGTATTAATATGGCTATTACCTAATAAAGATAAAGCAATCACACACTTCTCTTTCTTATAACTTCACTTTTCCTGACTTCAACTATCTTACTAACAGCGTTCTAAAGCATGTATCATGATCATGTATTATGACCATTAGGTATGATAATTATCATTCACATTAAGTGTTACTGATCATGAAATTGTAATTGGCTTTTTGAGGAAGAGTTCTTGTCCCTTCTGCTATCTGTAATGGGTGAATAAATTTCATGACTCTGGTTAGTAATAAAATGTAAATCTTCTGTAATATGGATATTATTTAAAAGTGTGTGTGTGTGTGTGTGTGTGTGTGTGTGTGTGTGTGTTGGAAAGAGGAGGAGAAAGAAGAGGTGTATTCTTTTAGGAAGAGTCAGCCCTTATATGTTTGTATGTTGTTCTCTGCTCTGGGATAAAGGTATTTCCAATAAATGGAGTATTTATGAACATAGAGTTGTAGGAGGTAAAGAGATATTCTATCTTTTGCAGGGGGATTTTAAATTGAGGTTGAATGGACAATTCAGATATGTGTAAAAGTTAAATGGTGAAACTGCCATCAACTTAAACTTAGGTTTTTACTCCTAAGAGTTCTTTCCTGAAGTCCAACCCTTATCTTTAAGAGCCTTGAAGTCTGAGAAGAGCTCATGTCAGGACTTGATGTTGATGGGGCAAAAATTAGACAGAGACAGGTGGCTTTGTGCCCCTTACTAGCATCACTCCCTATGAAAGACTACATACTTGTATTTTTTAAATTTTTTAATTTTATTATTTTTTATATGTATGAGTGTACTGTCTGCAGGTAGGTCGGTGCACCTGTGTCGTGCAATGCCACGGAGGTCAGAAGAGGACGTCGGATTCCCCTGGAACTGGAGTTAAAGATGGTTCTCTGCCTTGTGGGTACTAGGAATCAAACCCGGGTCCTCTGCAAGAGCAGTCAGTGCTCTTAACCACTGAGCCATCTCTCCAGCCCCTATACTTGTATTCTAATACCTGTAAGCTAAAGGGATACAGCATAAAGTCTTCCAAACTATTTTAAATGAAATAATCCTGCATAAAACAGAGCCTTTTTATTTATCTTGTAGGCAGCTGTGCTGATCTGTTCTGAATTTATGCACTTAGTACTCTTAAAAATGATCTACAGGGACTGGAGAGATGGCTCAGCAGTTAAGAGCACCAACTGCTCTTGCAGAGGACCTGGGTTTGATTCCCAGCACCCACATGGCAGCTAAGAACCATCTTTAACTTCAGTTCCAGGGGAATCCAACGCCCTCTTCTGACCTCCGCAGCATTGCACAACACATGTGCACCAACCTACATGCAGACAGCACACTTATACACCCTGTCTCGAAAAGACCAAAAAAAAAAAATAATAATAATAATAATAAATTTAGGGGCTGGAGAGATGGCCTAGCGATTAAGAGCGCCGACCACTCTTACAGAGGACCCGGGTTCGATCCCCAGCACCCACATGGCAGCCGAGAACCGTCTGAAACTCCAATTCCAGGAGAACTCCAGTTCCAGGGGAATCCGAGACCCTCTTCTGACCTCCGCGGCATTGCACGACACGGGTGCGCAGACTTGCATGCACACAGTACATTCATACACATACAGAAATAAATAAAATTTAAATTTAAAAATTTAAAAAATAATAAATTTAAAAAAATTTAAAAAATCTACAAAGAAATGTTCTGACAAGAAATCATATTTTTCATCATCTTATATGAGAAAATTCCAGCTGAAAGCCTACTGGGGGCATACCTCACGTATCATCAATAATAGAATTTGAAATCCTATGCATTCTATCTTCAATTAATTTTGGCTTGCTTCATTTTGCTGGCAGCCAATATTCAATCTTTTACCCCTCTGACTTCTTGGTTTGGAATTTTAATGGATAATGTGCTTAATTATGTTCAGTTTAGCACTTTATTGTACACAGTCCTATGTTTTTCCATCATTGTGCTCTGAATCTTATTAAGTTTTGTATTCAATAAGGGAAAAATGCATGTGCTTTACATCCTTTAAATTTTCTGTGCCATTCTGAAGTGTCATGTCAGTAGAAGAGCTCAATGTGCTAAGCCAACCCTGTTTCCGATCTCTACAGCTATATACCACACTTCACACACACTCATAGAATAAAGCCACGACAGCCCAGTATATATATATTGTATTGGTGTGCTTCTTTAAAGTATTTTAAAATTATAATACTTGCAAACATCAAAGCTGTTGAAAACCCTATTAGAGAGACTGGAGAGATGGGTCTGTGGTTGAGAGCACTGCCTGTTTTTTGCAGAAGACCTAGGTTTTGTTCTTAGCACCTACCTATCTACAAGGTAGCTAACAACCATCTGTGACTCCAGTTCTAGGAGATACAACATCCACCTGTTTTCTCCACAGACACAAGTTATGCATGTGTTATACATACATGTAGGCAAACACTCACACATGAAAAAAATAAAAGTAAATATATAGATGAATAATGAACGAAAATACTTTTAGGAAGCCACACAGTGGGGACTTTTATTTCTCATTTATGCCATGAGCCAAGCATGCTAAATTGAGATAGGTCAGTTTTTTCCCTTTTCCTGTGTTCATTCATTTGACAAATATTAATGGCTCTCTTCTTTGTACAAGGTATTATGCTAGAAGCTATTTGGGATACAGTGATGAATCAGCAGATATCTTGCCCTTGATTCTTATGATGCTTTGTTGTAAGAAATACTGTCAAAGTATGGAAGGCCACTGAGCCTATAGCCTTGGACTCGGTAACAAACAGGAATATACAAAAAGAATAAAATAACCCAGAGTGGACTTTATTTTTCAACTCAGATGAAGTGCTTGTAAAAGTAACTTCTAATTAAGAACAGAATTATGTATTGACAGTGTTCAATTTGTAAATGTCACATTTTATATTTCTGATGGAGATTATGAGGAAAAATAATCAAATATGAAAAATAAGTACTATAAACCACCCATTTTTATGAACGGAGGAAGAAAAAAGAAAAATAATAGGAGACTGAAAGAAAAGGAAAAGACAGGGAGAGACAGAGAACTTTTTAAAACCTGCGATTGGGGTTAATGGTGAAACTACAACAATATAGACTGGACACTCATTTGATCAACTTGATTGAACATACAAGCCCCCCCCTGCTGGATGGTGGGACCCATGAGCTGTGTGGGTTTGGGCACAACTGCTTGCAAACTGGTTTTACATGAAGGATGCTTGTACTCACAAATTATCACTTATTGTTAAAAAAATGAAAACAAAACAAAACAAAAAAGCAGAGAAAGATGCAGAAAAGTTACGGCAGAATGCATGATCTGGGATGGGTAAGGGTGGGGTGGGGGGAAGGGAAGGGGATATATGCGTGAACTGAATTGGAAAATGATGTATGAAATACACAAAGCATCAATAAAAAAATAATAATAAAAATGGTTTAATTCAGTCCAAATGTATAGATAATATCAAATGAGCATAAACGGTTGATATTTATTAAAATAATATGTCAAAGAAAAGGCCAAGAAATTAATAGTTAGGGATTATGCCACATTATTTTAATATTTGTAATTCATGTCAATCAGTGACTCTCAGAATGTTGTATAGATTTGACTCACTTATGGATTTGGTTAAAGCTTCCTGTCCTTCATCCTTATGTTGGAATTTATAATTCAGTGGCTAAAGAATGGAGGTTACAGGTCAGATACTAGTCCTCAACTAATAGAAAAGAGAAAAATTCCTAAATTCTTTGCCCTGATCCAGCTCTTGAGGAGAAAGCTCTCACATTCTCAGAGCCATGATTGTAGCATTGGTCTTCTACAATGGTTGTAACCCAAATCGTTGAGCCAGTCTTCCAAAGGTGACTAAGCCACTGTGAAGTCATAGTTTTATGGCATTTCCCCACAAGACTAGCATCATTGGGAAGTAACCTGGAAGGATCATTGGGGGCCTAGAGAAAGGGAACTGATCACAGTCATTTGGTTTAGGGTGACAACTCTAGGGTGACTACACTGTCAGGTTTTCCCAGGACAGTAAGTTTAGCTCTCTCATCTAATTTTGTGACCCTTGCAGTCACAAAGGTTGCCATAGTGAAGAATACATTAAATTATCACTGTATTTAAAAATATCAGAGAGAACAAGAAACTGAAATTCTAGTCTGTTGCAGGATCAGCAAAGCCTTTGTGGCTGAATAAACTGGTCTGTCATTTTAGAATATTAGTTCTCTTGAGTTGACATAGAGACACAGAATATTAGTTAAGGAAGTAACTATTTGATTGGGGTGCCGAGCAGGGTAGGGCTCAGGACAAGCCCGCCACCGCTCCAGCAAGGTACCGGGGCACGGGCTAAGTTAGCCCCCCCCCCGCCCCCCAACAACTTGAATTGAGGAGAGAGTATCCAGTGGATAAAGAGAACATTCAAAACAGGATAGGAAGAGACTTCCAGTATCCAATATATAAACAAAAGTGAAAGCCTGAAAACTAGACAAGCCAGCCCTCCACAAACAACGAGGAGGGAAGGAAGGG